>BPLT01000001.1:8635000-9182500 GCA_019656295.1 Rhododendron mucronatum var. ripense | reverse complement strand
TGTTTACATTAAAAAATATACCACTGAAAGAGAAAATTACACGTGGAACTAAATAGTGTACGGGCCAATCAGAACACGTTATAATTACGCCTAAGATACATGAGATCGATGGATTTGGTTATAACGTTACTTTAGCAATTGTTTGGATTGGAAACGACCATGTTTAGTCATAAAGCAGAAATCAAGGTAATCAATGACAGATGTCAAGAGGAGAATTAAGTATAACAGCTAATTACTCGTTAAATCATCGAAGATGTCATTTAGAGTCATCTCAGAGGTGAAATCAGTTATATTTATTTACATTTGTTTGTGCAACCCATTTCAATGCACTAATCCATGTTGTGTAGAAATAGAAAGCCCCACTATCCACGTATTTAGCCACAACTTACAACAACGAAAGTGGGAAGTGGAAGGGTTTCGCTGAAGACCAAGTCAACAAGCAGTTCGAAGGCAGTTACAACCGTTCTTGGAGGAAACAAGGCGTTTCAAATCGAATTTGAATGAATACTTGAGCGCTTAAAGAAAACGTGAAGAAAAAGAAGTATGGACAGTCCCTTTGTCTATAAATCAATAGAAGAAGCAACTGAAGAAGAAACCCCGACAAAATCATCATCTAACAATCCATAGAAAAATGGTTCCTTAGAGATCTAGAGTAGTTTTAGGACTTAGGAATTAGTTTGAAGTAGTCATAGCTTAAATATTTTGCACGTTTGAAGACTTATTCAGATGTAAATTTGCTTTTGATTAAATTCAAGTTACCTTACATTGTTCTATCTTTCTCTTGCTGAAATCCTAAGAGAAATAGTATATAAGCTTGTTTTTGATTAAATTCAAGCGTGCTTATATTCAGATATCTTTTTGGTTTCTTTGTTTGAAGTGTGTCGATTCAGTTTGATAGATACCTTCTAGAAAAATCATCTTCGTTGAGGTAATTGAACGGATAATCACAATTGCCTGATTAAGTTAGCTATTTCTGAGTTAATCTGAAAAGAATAGATTTATATTCTATTCTGGCACGCCCGCACACAATTATTTATCAAAGATTGAGTTGATTTAGCCTAAACAAGGTTACGGTTTACTAGTGACATGCTTCCCACTAATAAAGAAGACACTGGGGAGAAGACACTGGGGAGAAGACATTGGATGTGGTCAAGTAAGGGGCATTATTGAAATATTTTATCACATTTGACACAACTTAGTTGAAAATATTAACGATTCTAGACGAATGGGTTTAGGGGACAGGTAAACTTAAATGAGGGGGTACAGCACCCGAGAATGACTGCAGCTGTTGCGACTACAATAGACGTGTAGTCACATTAACGTATATAAAAACTTGACTAATTGAGACGTAAAAACCTTAACACGCGCGATAGCCTTTTACATTACTTTAGCTTCTACTCCATGAAAAAGGATTTCTTCTTTGTTTAGCAAGGTTGCAGTTAAGAAATCATTCTCCGCATAATTTAAAGCCAAACCAAACGCATAAGTTCAAATTTTGGTTCCCAAACGAGAGCATTTGGTATAAAGAAACACAAATTTACACAAAATGATTAAAAAAAAAAAAAAAACAAGAAATTTCCCACAGATAAGTCCCCGAAATAATAGTACTAATTCATTACACGGTGGGGTCAATGAGTTCGCCATTAACGAATTCTCTGTACGCGGCAACGGGCCAGCTAAACCCACGGAAGACAAGGCTAGAAGCCAAAGGGACGTCGATGATGATCTCTTTCTGAGTCGGTTTTTTATCATCCCTTATGGCAATCAAGTAGCTTCGACCCACCCACCCTATCCACCCGGCTATGTACAGGAACAAGATCCCGGGCGTAATGAACTCTCCCCAGTGCCTTTGGTCCCCGCTCACAATCAAATGGGGCAGCCCGTCTGACCCGCACAACAGCCCTTGCTTCCCGTAGTTGTCGAACCTGGTGGATATAATTTCGGACTTCAATAAAACAGACTTGAGTAATACTCCACTAGTTAATTCGATTATTCATGCTTTCCGTTACGAGTTACGAAAAGGAAAACAAATTAAAGGAAATAGAGAGTTTACAAATTGGGAGGCGCAAAATATCCTTCACCTTTGCAAGCTACATTTTGGGAATTTTTGTGACTACTTTGATTCGTGACGTGTTCATATCTTTCCGGTGAAAATTAACTACGCGAGAGAGGGACGTGACTTGGATTTTGGAATTTTGTTTCTGCTTGTTATAGCCTCGCGGGGAGGTAATTAAATTGACCTCTTATTAAATTTGAAGTTCGAAAATTGACCCACTACCTAAATTTTTCTTCCAAAAAATAATTAGAATTGTCATTTGGTGAAAAGCTCTCCCTTTTGTTAACATATTCTCCTATCTGGGAAAAATCCAAAATATCGGGGGGGGGGGGGGGGGGGGGGGGGGGACGCTTGAATAATTGTTAGCACATTTATTTAATTATATAATAAGTATTTAAATTTGTGCATGCATATCTATACTATACCCGTGCCATTACTTTATGGGAAAATGACAGTTCAGGACGTGTTTTGATAATTAATACATTTTAAGGACATGTTAAGAACATTTGTTAATGAACAAAATATCATTGACAGATATTAATTATCAAAACACATCCTTAGTCCTTATTTTCCCTTACTTTATTGGCATTCGATCAATTTGATGTCTTGTTATGTACTACTACTGTACTAGTAGTTCAATGTCTGTAATTACTACTCATGTATTAATAAGCCCAATTAATTGGAATAAAATAGAATTTCTAACAGAAGCAACCTCTTCTTGGTCTTCTCCATGGTGGCCTTTATCGCCAGAGCAGGCGCGCTGTCCGGCGCGTACAGCTTCAGCGACGACTCCAGCTTCTTCAGCTGCTGCTTCTCCCTCTTGGCGAACTGCTTCGACTCCTTGCACGGAGTCAAACCTGATATGTCGGCCAAAGCCGGAGGCACGGCTGGAGCCGCCGCCGACAACAGGATGGAAGACAGCGCCACAGCAGCCGAGAATGACTGCAGCGGCTGCGATTTAGCCCCCGCGGAGCACACCACCGTAGGAGTCCTTGATGATTTCCAGGTCGATAGATAGGGTTTTAAAATTGGCTTTGAGAGGTTTGTGGGTACTGTGAGAGACATTTTTTATTTTCTTCTTCTTCTTCTTCTGGGATTGTAGAGAGAAAGAGAAGAATTTGAGGGTTTGATGAGGAGGAGAGGGGAGGGGAGACCGGGAGAGTGGATGCCTGGATGGGATGGGAGGATTTTGGATTTAAGATTTTTTAGTGGAGTGGAGGGGAGGGGACTGGGGAGATTGGTGGTGGGAAGGAAGGAGTGTGGATAAGGGGAGTTAGCTGGGGAGGGTGAGGTGGATGGTTTTCATTGGAACGGGGCTTTTAGTCGTGGGTTACACAGATTCTCCATCTATCTTCCCCTGAAAATACGGATAACAAAAACACAAAATTGTAAAGGAATATACAGTCAAACAAATTTGTTTTTTAATCCCCTACTTCACATCCGACTAATATAGCATAGGGATGGCCCGTTTTGACATCACATAATAAGATAGAAAGATTTTTGAATTTTATCTCTCTATAAATTCTAACTATTGATTTGCTCCATAAATTCTACGGCTCTATAACGTGACTTTCTATTTTTCTCACGAACCCAACCGTGCATGGAATATGGGCTTAAAGCCACAAATTTGTTGGTAACCGTATTGAAAATCAACTTTATCGCTAAATGTTATGGTGACTTTTTGCTACATATTTCACGTTGCGTACTACAATAATGATTGATTTTTTTAGATGGTGAACATGATATAATAGCAATATAATTATTATACTATTTGGTGTCGTTTAATAACTGTGATAAATTGGCTGAAATTCGTAATGAGATGGAATTGAGATGGGATTATTAATGAGATGGAATAGTGAGCTTGTAAAATTACCTTCTCGTGTTTGTTTCGCACGGAATTGGATGATAGAATTATTAATACCATGTTTGTTTAGATCTGGGTGGGATTGAATTACACCATAATTTCCTTTTATAACCTCTAACAAGAAATCTCCTACATTGACTTCTCCTCGGCCACCGTCGAAACCAAGTCGCCGGCCAAAATGCGATCGACAATAAAGACAAAAGTTATCCAATATAGACACTTTTTGGAGTATTTTTGTCTTTAGTCGACAATTTTTTTTTTTTGTTTTGAGCGTATTATTTGATTTTTAGATTCCTTCCATCATGACAAACCAATAATCTAAAAAAAATTGATGCAAAGCTAACAAACCATAATTTTTAGACAAAAAAATTAATCCACTTGGATTATTAAGCAAAACTAGAAAAAAACCAAACCACTTTCAAATTCCCTAGGAAAAAGAGTGTACATGGTTTTGCAACTCTTGTAGGGAAGCTTAAAATTTTTTTTTTTTTGAGCCAACCAAACTTCTATTCAAAATACAATCAAATAAGCTACATAGTCCGGAGTAAAAAAAAAAAAAAAAGGAGAGTCCTTCTTCCTTGTCTCTCCGCAAGCCGCACCTCCAGATCTCATACAAAGGGTACTGTGGGTATTTACTGAAACTATCATGGGCATTCATGTATTTTTCACTCACAGCCCTTCGGACATGGGCATTCATGTGCTTTTTACTCACAGCCCTTGGACAGGATTACCAATACCTGGTTCCAGCCAGCCTTCCAGGTGGTATTATTAATCTGGTGAAACAAGAGCATTGCTAATTCCTTGTGATCCGTAGTTTCACCCTATTTTTTTTCAACAATAAGTCTAAATACAGCACACTAAACTACTACACTATCCATTACATTTTTTTATGAAGCTCATTTTGGGTCCCACAAAAAATACATAAAAATATCCATAAATTTTAAAATAATATTTTAGGGGGTCTTGTAAAAAATCAGCTCTAACGGATATCGGTAAGTATTATTTCTAGATTTGCTCAACTGCACAATTTTGGACATACGAACCCAGAAATAATATTTACCGATATCCGTTAGAGCTGATTTTTTACAAGGCCTCATAAAATATTATTTTAAAATTTTTGGATAATTTTTTTTGTATTTTTAAGATATTTTGAGTGAGCTCCACAAAAAATGTAGTAGATAGTGTTGTGGTCTCACAGCTTTCCTATCCTACGCTCAAAAACACTTATCAAATAGGGCCTAAATACTCACTCTATCAATAGTGACGGCTCTAGAAAATGTTATTAGGGTTGTCATTTTGAAGTCCAAAGTATGAGAAATTAAAGTGAATTTTGAAAATGATTGTTTCAATAGAAAAAATTCAAAACGTCTTCTATACTTTTTGTTACGTTGTGAAATTGTTTCATAATAACCACAACACTAAACATTACACAGTATTATTACATTTTTCGCAAGTTTTTCTTCTCTCTTTTTTGTGCCAATAAATAGGAGATAATTTATAAGCATGTTGGACGAACTATAATAATGAGAAAACAAAAGTATTTGTGAATCCATAACTGCAACAATTAACTTAAGCGGATTTGGGAGGATGTTGTCCCTTTTGGGTCAATTGTCTGTTGTACCGGAGCAAAACAATGTCCAAAAATTTGATTCAAAATGTTCATTTCAAAGATCTCATTGTCTACTATGGTTCTGAAAAAAATAAGTTGATCGAATATCGATAACCTAGTGAACAAATCACTCATTTTGACTTACTCTTTCTCTCCAATTTTGTTTATCCATTATTTTTTTTTTGTCTCTTTTGTGTCTATTGTGTATATCTTTCAATGTGAATCTTAAAAAATATGCAACATAAATTTTATTTGATAGATTTCTATATGTTCTATAATACAAAGTTGTCAAAAATCATGAAAAACATTATAGATTAAACGATATATGCAATACACACAAAAGAGGCAAAAAGAATAATCTATTATACAATTCACAATAGTGTGGGGACTACAAAAAGACATTTTTAGCGGATGATCTAGAGGTGTAAAATGGGCCGGGTCGGCAAAGGCACGGCACGTTTGAAGGAGGCACGTCATAGGCACAGATTAATCCTGGCACGGCACAGTCTTAGTGGGCATGCGACACGGAATTGAGCGGGAACGACACGGACACGGCATGGAAGTTGTCCTAGTACGACACGACACGGTCTTAGACGGGCACGACATTGGCACGATACGGAAGTGGGATGGGACACAAGTCACGACACGGTTCTAGCTGGGCACGGTACGGGCACAGATGTGAGAGGGAACAACACGGGAACGACATGAAAATTGGCCTGGCACGGCACGGCACGACACGGTCTTAGATGAGCATTGCACGGGCACGACACATAAGTGGGATGAGGCACGAGTCACGACACGGCACGATATTGTTCTAGCCAGGCACGGGCACGGGCACGACATGTGGCATGGAAAAACCAAAAAAAATATGTTATTTAATAAATAAGGGATTTCAAATTATAGTTTACTTTATTTCTGTATTTTTTTTGATAATCCAATAATTTATTAATCTTTTCCGTTTGTTTAAATAAAATAAGCTTTTAAAATATTTTATATGATTAAGAAATTTTGAATCAAAATTCAAACATGATAATATACCAATTACTACACATATACTGATATACACTACATTTTATCTAATAAAGATTTTAAAAAAAATACATAGAAAATAAATAAGAAAAAAATTAATTTAAGAAAAATAGTTTTAAAAAAATAATCTCTATGGGGTTCAAACCCAAGTCCTTGGGACTTGACACACATCTCAAACCACCAAGGCCAACAATCTTTTTATGATTATAATTAGAACAAGTAATATATATTATATAATTCTATTATATAAAAATGGTCTTCTTGTACGCTAGCCACACGATTGCTACACAAGTATGACGATTCATACAGTTCATTTTGTTGTTCTTAGTTTTTTAATCACTCTTGCAAATTTTCGGGTCTATCTGGTTTTAGAAGCCCTTTCATCAGGACGTAAATTCATTAATAGGAAATTTTTTTTTATGTGCGATCAAGTATATATCGATAACCAATTTACTTTATTTTTTGCACGAATGATATAATCACTCTCATATGAAAGGTAGACGGTTTTGATTTTCAAAAAACGGCTCGGGTGGCTCTCAAGTGGTGCATTATAGGACTTTAATGCCTTTGGAAGCACCAAATGTGTTCTGATCACGTGGTTTTCGACATCCGATTATCACCTATTTAGGGGAGGATGATAAATTTGATAAGATCTTGAATCGTAAGGGTTTAGATCGAGCGTTTGAAAAAATGAGTCTTCAACTATCTTTCAAATCTATACATTCAACTTATCTGGTTCTAAACCATTGTAGTCCAATGTACACTAGCCACACGATTGCGACACAAATATGACGATCCATACCGTTCATTTTGTTGTTTTTGGTGTTTTAATCACTCTCACAAATTTTTGTGCCCATCGAGTTTTGGAAGCCCTTTTATCCGGACGTAGATTCATTAATAGAATTTTTTTTGTTATGTGCGCTTAAGTATATAACGATAACTAATTTACTTCATTTTTTGCACGAATGTAATCACTCACACATAAAAGGTAGATAGTTCCTTTTGCTAGCACGCCTCAAATTAGGATTGAAATATTGAATACTACAGTCTACGAACTTAAGAACATTAGAGGTCCACACTGGGTGCCGGAATGTGTGTTTTTTGGGAAGAAGTTTTTTGAGACGAAAATCGGTTGCCGATTTGTGATGTGTATACAAAAATCGATGGCACAACCCGGCACGACACACGATTAAGTAAACGGGCCGACACGGCACGATCCGACAAAAAGGCACGGCATGACCTGACCAGACAAAAATGCATAGCACGGCACGGCACGACACGACCCGAAAAAAAAGAGGCACGACACGACCTGACAAAAAAAGGCACGGCACGACGCGACACGATTAATTAATCGGGCATGACACGATTTCAAAAAGGCACAGCACGACACGGCCTGACAAAGCAAAATGGCCCACCACGGCACGCCATGGCACGATAAAGTAAACGAGCACGACACGACACGAAGCACAGTTGGCACGGAAGTAAAATGGCACAGCACGGCACGACAGGCACGTTTGACACCCCTAGATGGTCCAGATTTTTTTGATCTAATGGTTGAGGATTTACAATGATCTATTTTGGTATACCGGCAACATTTTTGCTCTAACATTTCCTAACTAATCTTTTTTTGTTTAGGTGTAAAAACTTTTCCTATCCAAACTCTCTCTCTCTCTCTCTCTCTCTCTCCTACTCCAAATTTTTTGTGAAGAATTTGTCACAGTTCAAAGAATGTACAATTTTGTTGGTAGTGCTGTTGGCATGGGTCATCACTAGTGAACAAATAAAATGGGACAGATGGAGCAATATTTTGGACATTAATAACAACATTGTAAACAGATGATTCGTTCATAGACTCGATTTTTTGCAAGGTCATAGTATGTGATAAGAACTTTCAAGTGAACATTTCAAATCAAATTTTCGAGCTTGGGACAACGTTGTTTTGCCACGGGATATCAGGCTGCTGACCCTTAAGGGATGGCAGGCCCTCAATCAAACTAACGAAACAAATAGTCTAATCAGGAAGAAGAGATAAACCAATGAAGAAAGAGCTTTTGTAAGAGGGGATAAATAATTAATCATTGTCTTAGACACGACTCTTCTTTACCTCTAAATAAAGAGTACAAAAAAGTGTGATCAATTGGGAATTTTTGTGAGTTATATTGTCCAAGTTTTTTGCTTTAGGATATACTTATTGAAAATTAAAAGACAAATTAATTAGTAAAGGGTTATGGTTGATAGGTGGTGCCAAATGGTGTTCAACATCTAAAGTAAAGTGAATAAGATGCTCAAGGTTTATAGGGTGAGTTCACAAAATTTCAAGAATGAATTGTTGAGGTGTTTGAAATTACACGGACCTCCCTTATTTTACAAACTAGTGTCTAGATTTTTTCATTTTGTTAACTAGAGACTAATGCCAGTAGATTTTGTTACTAAATGACTGAAATACCTCTAAATGTTAGGTACACTAAACAACCAAGTATTCTTGATCTATTTTCCTTCAAATTAGAGTTTTGAACCTTTGATTAAGACTAGCTATTAATATTTCATCATATTTGGGCAATTACTATAATACATCTTATATTTAAAAAAAAATTTGTAAATTTAATTTTTTTTTTGCTTCATATGTCTTGGTGTTTTCCCTTTCCTATATATATTTTTCAATCGAAATGCTCTTGTGTCTTCGTAATTCATCATATCCTAAAATAGGAAAAAAAAATACATGTCTCGGTTTTATGATATGTTCTTATGAATAAAGACTTAAAAACTAATAAAAAATATCACTATGTAAATAAACATGAGAAACAAAGACAGAACAAAAGAAAAAATAAGTTGAAAAAACCTAGTTCGCCTAGAGTTTATTATAGATTTGTTGTGTTTCTATCTCTTCTATTAATAAACCCACCAATTAATATATCAACCAAATAAAAAGAAATAGAAAGCAATAAACAATGAACACTACCGAATACAATATATACGTGGAAAATCCCTTAAAAGGGGTAAAAACCATGGGAGGAAATCAAACCACTAAAAATAACCATTGTGCAGTTACAAAGCGATCTTAACTAAAAACAATTGTGAATCCTCACTGACTAACCGAAGGTTAAATTGCGGAATCCACGTACACCGTTGATTAGCACCTGATAATGCCATTAAGGGTGGTCTAGTTTCTAGTTTAAGTTCTATTTAATTGTTAAATAGTATGTTTAATTGCTTTTGCTCGTTAGATTTGTTGGTTTTGTTTTTGTAGAAAAATGGTCAAAACAAGAATTTTAAGGCCAAAGCAGGAATGGCCCGATGGTGAACTGACGGCTTGCAAGGCAAGGCAAAGCAGCGAGCAAGACCAATTGCTGGAGTTAAGCACTTCGGCATTGATGGGAAGTAACAAGTCACATCGATGTTGAGCCTTTTACCACACCAGTTCCCTACCTATCTCGGCATCAATGGATAGTTTAATGTTACATTGATGCCGAGACCTTTAGCAACAGCCTAAAGCCTTTCTCTATCGATGCCGAGGGCTTTAGGAGGGTGTCTTTAGAGCATCTCGTGGAATATTCCGTGCGCGGTTGAGGTAGATATGAAATGGGTGATGTCATTTTGTACAAAAAAAAAAGAATAGATTGGATTACAGAATTGCAGCAGCCTAAAGCCTTTCTCTATCGATGCCGAGGGCTTTAGGAGGGTGTCTTTAGAGCATCTCGTGGAATATTCCGTGCGCGGTTGAGGCAGATATAAAATGGGTGATGTCATTTTGTACAAAAAAAAGAATAGATTGGATTACAGAATTTTAGATCTAGGCTTAGATTTACTGGGAGTTTGAATTGTTCTTGAGTGTTCTTCATTTTCAGCCTTTTAATATTTTAATTTCTGTTTTTATTAATTAGTTTTTGCTATTATCGTCTTCATTAAAGTTGTAGCTACTCCTCCGATCTATCATATTCTCTAGTTTATTTCTAGCGTTGTTATTTCAATTATGCTTAGTAGATTTTTGCTTGCTCTTATCTCCATAGATATGTGTGAGTAGTTTTTCAAGGTTAGGTTATGGAATGATTAGCACCCCATGGCTTGAGTAAAAATTACATTTTCACCAATAAAGTTTTAATCTATGATTTGAAAATTGATGTGTAGTTCGGATTTAGTTGTCAAATGCTAAGATGTTAACCTCTTTGATCATGTATAGGTAGGAGCACCATCTACCTACCACACATGATGCTTAGAGTTCTATCGCATGAGGCATTTGCTATATAAATTCTAGAGCTAGCTTGATAATTGAATCATTTTATCTTCCGGTTTAGGACCTTTAATTGAGTATCCTAACTGCTTAATCGGGTGAAAATTTTGATTTAGCTCGAGTCATGAGTGTTAGTGATTCCTAGACTTAACCTGCTTTTATCCTAGTTGATTTGCTTTTAATTTAGCCGTTTTAATTTCCACCGTTTAAAGTAAAACAAATTTGGTTGCCTAAAAGCCGAAACCTGTGCTTACATCTACAAATCAAGCAAAGCCGTATAATTATTCCCGTGGGTACGATTCCGGTCTTCCGGATTATTATGCATCAACTGACGTATTAAGCCCTACGCTTGGGATACTATTCCATTATATTGGACGAACGAAGTAACCGTACCAAATGGTTTGCACGTCTTGAATCATCAAGTCCTCCAATTTACTTCTAGAATCCATCAGAAGAACATTCAGAATAGTAGTTTCAAAGTATGAAGAAAGCTCTTGGAATTTATCCGAAAGTTTGATGATCAGATGATGATGTCTTTTTCCAAGAGATGAGACATAACTATCCTTAAGAAATTTCTAAGTCTCTTGAGCAAGAGAGGCCAGCACCAGCATATTCGAGAGATTAAAATCCCAGCCAAACCGTTTTTAAATAGATGGAGGCCAAATTGACAAGTTGCTCAAGCTTGGGGAAAGCTCTTTCGGAGTTGCACGGGCACTGGAAATTGATACACGTTCCCTTATTTCCAGCCACAAATTGCGAGATCCCCTTTCCTTATACAACTGTGATGCCCACGAAGTCCTCTTGACAATTAATTTCCTTCCATACCAATTGCATTGACAATCTCTACCTTTCTTGATAAGCACAAAATCCTCTTGAAAATGTATTTCCTTTTTCCATGCCAATTTTCTTAACAATCTCTACTTCTTAATTACATCATATTTGATTTTCTTCCACTTTCTAAAGAGACACTCTATAAATAAATAAATAACTAAAATTACAATTCGATAAATGAGGATACAATTATATGTGTGTTTTGTTATAGAATTCGCCAACACGAAGAGACCGTAGCATATGGTCCTAACTTAAGTCCACGAAAATAAATTTTTATAGTAGTTGTAAAATAAATACCATGGAACAAATATAATTATTAAATTATAAAATGGTACATGAACCAAACACCCCCCCCCCCCCCCCCCCCCCCCCCAAAAAAAAAAAAAAAAAAAAAAGAAAAGAAAAGAGAGAGAGAGAGAGAGAGAGAGAGAGAGAGAGAGAGAGAGAGAAATCTATATAACACAGATCAATAATTCAAATAACAAAATATTAATTAATACTGGTAAACAAAACCAAATTGAAATGGAAATAATGATGAAAATAATACATAAATACATAAACTTATTTTTGAAGGGCATTTGTGTCATTTAAGAGTTAAATTTAACTCCGTTAGTGAGTTAGTTAATGGAGGGGGTGTCTTTATAATATTTTCAAAAGTAAGGGAAGGTAGTGTAGTTTCAGAAACCTTGGAAGAGGTCCCTTTATTTGTCAAAAACATTAGGGGAGATAAGTGAAATCTACTCTACTATTTATCTATTGTTGGGTTAATACTTCAAATTTTCAAGGGGCGGCCGCTATTCGCAGCTCACATTTTTCTTTGTACAATCCGATAATTTTTTTTAATTCTAGGACAAAAATACCCCTGCACAAAATGACCTACTACAAATTTTCAAGGGACGGCCGCTATTCGCAGCTCACATTTTTCTTCGTACAATATGATATATATATTTTTAATTCTAGGACAAAAATACCCCAACACAAAATGACCTACTTGCCTTTATATCTGAATAGGAAATGACCTAAATGCCCTTATTGATTTCTACACACAACCCACAAACTTAAAACCCTACACGAAATTTCTCGACACAACCATCAGTTGTCTTCCTCCCCTTTCCCCTCAATCCACAGTCAGCAGTTTTGAAAAAAAATCTACACAATCACTGTCTTCTTCTTTCCTCTATGCATCGATCCCTTTTCATCATCATCATCATCTCTAGTCTCCTCCCTCTTATGCTTTTTCATCATCTCAATCTAAATGGAGAAGTAAGTGTTGGATATTGTATCAATGGAAGGTTTCTTTCCTTCCATTGAAAAAGAAAAAGATGACCACTTCTATTTTCTGATTATGAAATTGAAATGGAATCAAATTATATCGGCAACAATACGATGATTGAGAACAAAGATTTTCCTGAGCGAGTTAAGAAGTTTTCTCGATCGAGCACAGTTTTTTTCAGATCCAGATTTTTCGATTTTTCTGACCAAAAATTTTTGAATTTTCAGGTCCAAGAAAATGGTATTTTTTCGACATTTAACTACCGTAAAATGTGTTATAAAAACCAAAATATTTCGACCTGTATCATGGTGTAAAAATTTGTTTTGCATAACAGAATATGTTATAACTTAATAATTTCGACATTCAACAACCGAAAATTTGTCATAAATTTAGCATGGAAAAATCAAAAAATTGCATGTATTTCAGGTTTTGCTGATCGAAAAACTAAACCAATTATGAAAATTACTTTTTGTAAAGCTTCTTTAAAAAGGTCTGTTTCAGTTTCGACATCTAAGAGCATCTCCAACGGGAGATGTTAAATCTGATGTGGAGCTTGTAACGGTAATATTTGACACTAATTGTCAAACCAACCCAACCCATATGCTTTTTTTAGGCCAAATCCTATGTGGCTTTTGACATGGATGAAGGGGGGGAGGAAGCATGCTAACTTTGACTACCTACACCTTGCCTGCCAAATTTCAAAAAATGACTATTTGTATTTTGACATAAGAGTTGGAAAGGGATAATTTGATGTCAAATAAATAGAATTTGACATAAGGGTTGAAGAGGAGGTTTTGATGTCAAATTGGAGATGCCAAAATGCCACATCAGCCTTTAAAAAAAAATTGACATCCCCAATTTGAAGTCAAGGGTTTGAGATGCTCCAATAGGAGATGTCAAATTGGTGAGGTAATTTGTATTGAAAGCTTATGTGGGGCATTTTGACATCTCCAATTTGACAACAAGCTCTCTCCCCAACCCCTGTGTAAAAAAAAAAAAAAAGAGCTCATAAACTTAAAGGGAAAAAAAACCTCAAAAGGCAGTATGGCACAATACCTTTTTAAATGTTATTCGAAAACTTTGAACATTCCAATCGGTTACTTTTTGAAATTTGGCAAGCGAGGGTAACTGTCAAAGTTGGCAGTCAAGTGGAAGCTGTCAAAGCCAGGTCAACTTTGGCATAACTAAAGATAAATGGGTTGGAAGTTGAGTTGATGCCAAAAGTGGCTATTAACTTGTCCACCTCAATTTTGGCATCTCCTGTTGGAGATGCTCTAATAACCGAATACAATTTCGGTATATGTCAACCGAAATTTACAACTTCATTTCCTTTTAATTTTTTTTAGAATCTCTGTAAAATGTTTTCGGTTTTTACTTACCGAAAAAATTAACCAATTATGGGAATTACTCTTCGTAAAGCTTCCCTTCAAAAGGTCTGTTTTGATTTCGACATCTGAAAACCGAATTACTTATGCAATTTCGGTGTATACCAACTGAAATTTACAAACTGTACCTTATTTCCAATTTTATTTTGTGGAGAATCTGTAATTACGGGTTGTAATTCCCGTAGAATGCAAACAAATTCGATTTTTAAATGCCGTTTTATGCTAATAATTTCAATCTCACATGCTCACAAACAAAAATGGTTTCATAACCATCTTAAGCCTATTGTTGACTAAAAAATTCAAAATGGTGACGCGGTGGTTTAGTGGTGGCAGTGGTAAGTGGAGAGAGAGGGAGAGAGAGAGAGAGAGGAGGGAATCGCGATTCGAAAGGGGTGTGGCGGTGTTCGTAGCCATGGCGGCGGCGACTGTGGGAAAAGAGGGAGGAGGGTAAGAGTTTTGACACTTTAATTCAAAATATTTTCTTTTTGGTTAAAAGTGTAACTTTAGGGATTGTTTTAGGGGATTTGAGGGGAAGCGGTGTAATGGAAAGTTTTGATAAATTTAAAGGGTTGTGTGGAGAAAATTATATATTTTATATTGTGGAAAATGGGTTGTATGAAGAAAGTGAGTTGTATGAAAAAAAATACTTCCTCCGTTATTAAATAAGTGTTCGGTGCGCAAACCTAGGATTTATAAAAGATGCATGTTTTTCGTTTAAATTTTTGTTTTCACAACCTAATAGAACTCATTGCTATCTATTGATTTGTTAAAAAAATTTATTTATTTTAACGATACAAATGCATCTTTTTAAAGGCTTAGATTTGTGCGCCGGATACTTATTTAGGGACGGAGGGAGTAATAGGTTGCGAATAGCGGCTGACTTTTCAAGGTTTCTTGGGAACCCGGGAACCGTGCTAGGCTGCTAACCCAACCCAACTGTGTTGGTCTCCGTGCTATGCTCCAAAATGATGTTGTTTTGGGGCTATTTTGTGTGCACTATGGTGTTTACGGAGAAACTTTTAGGTATCCAGGGGATACCAAGCCCCATGGTGTCCCCGCCGGTCCATTTCTCATTTTTTGGCCATTTTCCGAACACATATGGATGATCAATTTCGTTCATTTTGTAGAGTTCGGTGAGAACTTTAATCTTGCCAAAAATTGTGTTCATCAGACTTTATTTGATATATGATTGACACACGTGAAAATTAAAGAAAACCAAAACTAAGTCCAAAAATACACTGAATCAAAACCCAGTTTTTGTTTTTTTACAATTTTCACGTGTGCCGATTATGTATCAAATAAAATCCGATGAACACAATTTTTGGCATGATTAAGGTTTTCGCCGAACTCTACAAAATGAACGAAATCGATCAATCAAATGTGATCGGAAAATGGCCGAAAAATGATAAATGGACCGGAGGGGATACCATGGGGCTTGGCATCCCCGGTATACTTAAAAGTTTCTAGGTGTTTACGCTAGTGATTAACTTATGCAGAATAATTTTTTGATTCAAACTTGTTCAATTCCTTTTGGCATTTGTTAGTTTTATGCCAAACTTTTATGTGATATAGGTGAGTAAGGATGAGAGAAATAGGAAAAGTAAAAAATTATGACTTTTACACACGTATTTTGGAAAATATCCAAAGAAAAGCTCAAAAAGTCAGTTTTTGAATTTTTTCTTGGATATTTCTCAAAATACTTATGTAAAAGTCATAATTTTTTTATTTTTTCAATTTCTCTCGACCTTACTCATTCATATTTTCCAAAAATTTGAAGTAAAACTAACAAACGCAAAAAAAAAAATTGAATCAATTGAAAACCAAAATCTATCTTACATAAATTAATCACTAGCTTGAAAGTAGGGGTGGCAAATTGAACCTAGAACCATTACAAACCCAGACCCATCAATTAAAAAATAGACCCAATCCAACCTATTTATTAGTTGAATAAGAATGGGTCCAAACCCAACTAACCCATTATTAGTTGCATCTTAATTGGGTATCAATTGGGTCAACTTAAATGACCCAATAGGCCATGAAAGTAACCCACTAAAAATTCCTCTCTTTACCAGATTTCAAAATTCGCATGGTCTCTCTCTCTCTCTCTCTCATTCAATTCTTCTATGCTAAATTACACATGTCCAAAAATGTCCGAATTAAAAATCAATTGTGACCGGTAATAATTACTTTGACCAGTTAAAATTGAAATCACATCTCATCCATCGATTGCGCAAATAGACTGATGAAATTGCGTTCCGCCGTGAATAATTTTCTTTCATGGTAGTCCTGCATAGGGTTTGGATTAAAAAGTTAGTGACTTATTTTTTTGTCCTTATTCACATTTTTTTTTGCACGTTTTTGTTTCGAAAATGATATATGTACCGACCAACCCCCACTGAAATCGTACCGACGACAGCCAGCGGGCCGTCTCTGGCCACCGGACGGCCGATCCGAGCCGTCCAAAAATTCTAAAAAAAAAAAAAACCGAGGGGTCCCTTGCGAGAATAAATGGCATCCGAGGTGCGTAGAGTGCTTGATCAGAGCACCCATTTTTCGTGTATATATGTATATGAGTGTATATACACAAAAAAGAGGTGTTCGGATCAAGCACCCTACGCACCTCGGATGCCATTGATTCTCGCGAACGACCCCTCGTTTTTTTTTTTTAGAATTTTTGAATGGCTCGGATCGGCCATCCGGTGGCCGGAGACGGCCCGCCGGCGGCCTTCGGTATGATTTCGGTGGGAGGCCGTCGGTACGGCTAGCATCACTCTGTTTGTTTTGCGTCAAACTTTTGTGATTTATTGATTTGTTTCGATGAAAAGAATTGGAAAAGTAAAAAAAATTGATCAAAACTTATAATTTTTTGAATAAAGACAAAAATAAGTCAATAATACCAAAAAAAAATTACTTATTCTTGTCTTTTTGAAAAAATTTATGAGTTCAATCATAATTTTTTACTTTTTTGATTTTTCTCGACGAGACCAATCACTAAATCACAAAAGTTTGACACAAAACTATCAAATACGAAAAAAAATTGAATAAAGACAGAAAATATATATGCATCTCGCAACGGGCTAGTTTTGATTTTGATCGAATGGAAAATTGAACTTATGAATGGAAAGTTGGCTTCTTCGTGGTTTGTTTTTTTGTCCTTATTCAATTTTTTTCGCATTTGTTTATTTTTCGTTAATTTTTTGTGGATTATTACTTCAACATGACAGGAGGAATCTAAAAAGTAAAAAATTATGATCGAAACCTAAATTTTTTGAATGAAGACAAAAATAAGTCAACTTTTTCGTCTTTATTAAAAAATTATGAATTTCCATCGTAATTTTTTACTTTTTAGATTCTTCTCATCATAACAAAGCAATAATCCTAAAAAATTTGACAAAAAATTAACAAATGCAATAAATAATTGAATAAAGACAAAAAAAGCCACTTGGATACGCTTCAATTCGGTAATTAAGAGCAAAGTTCTGAATACCGTACCGGGAAGAGTACCGATTTTCTTACTGGTACGGTATGGTACTGGTACCGGTCAACTACTAGTACCGTTTCGGATTTAGCGCAATTACCAATATATAGTTATAAATTGATATTTTAACACTCAAAATTTGTTTAATTCATACTATTAATTAGAATAAGTTGATATTTACCATTAATTTTTGGATAATAATTTCATTTTAGAATACAAATGTTTTAAAACTTTTTTTTAAGTAAAATATTAAAAGTAAACCATATTATTTGTTATAAAAACTGTTATTCTCCGAAATTTAAAAAAAAAAAACGTAATGAAAAAGTGATGGAAAAGTGAGTGTATATATAGATGTAATTGGAAATTAAAAAATATACATAAGTATATATACAGTATACGTAATTAGAATTAAAAAAATGATTACACATACAACAACAAAACCCACTCTCTGCTTTCATTCACATCAACAAAACCCACTTTTCTGTCTTTACCCACGCCGCCCAGCAAATCCTCTACAACCGCTTGTCTTCTCCGACTCCGTCTGCCGCCGCCGCCGTCTTCTTCTTCTTCTTCTTCCAGCCGCCTCTTGCTCCGATCATTCTGGTATCTCTCTCTCTCTCTCTCTCTCTCTCCTCGTCCGTATCTCTCTCAATCTCTCTCTCTCACTGTGTGTGATGTGTGAGAATTTCTCACTGAGAAAGGTTAGCAAAATACCGCCCGAAAGTTCCGGTACCACCATCTCGTCAGATCTTCAACCACAGGGATGGTTTGCACTAGCCCATACTGTCACATAACTCGGGATGGAAGGGCTGCCCCTTGAGGGCGCATTAATGAGTCGATGCTGTTACGACGGTATTGTTAAAAGATCATCAATTCCTAATGAAATGGAGGTTCCGAACACCTATAGTGGCGGAACCTAATAAGATAGGAACCTAATAAGATAGCAATTACAACCCACGAAGTAATAAGTACTTGGCCATGGACTTGGAAACCTCCTATTTTCCAATAGAAATGTTGACCTACCTCCACACCAGATATCTCGTAGAAACCTTTTAGTGTATTGATGGAACAGGATAGAACATTCATATTGCCTTCGGAGAGAAAGAGATGGTTGAATCAAAATAAAGTATTGTCCGGAATCGCCGGTACCGACCGGTATTGAGGCCGGAACGGTATTGTATGGTTGGAGTACCGTTTTCTCTCCAAACCGGTACGTACTGGCCGGTATCGGCCGGTACGGAACGGTATTCACAACTATGATTAAGAGTGACCAATATGGTAATTAAGTGTACAGGGGTAATTTGGTCATTTTGTAGTAGAGGGATAGTATGGTAATTTTAGTGTACATGGTAATTTAGTCCTTTAAATTTACAGGGTAATATGGTCACTTTAGTGTACATGTGCATTTTAGTCATTTTAGTATATAGTATGTAATTGGGTTAATAGGCGGGTTGAGTTTGCTTTTAAATAAATGGGATGGGTTGGGTATGGATAATTAGACTCATAATTGAGAGGTCTAAATGGATCAATGACCTATTAAAGATCCAACCCACGTACAACTTACCCATTTTGACCCAAAACTGCCATTTGACACCCCCGCGTGAAAGTAAACAGCGGGCCCTGTTTGCTTGAAAAACAATTCCTGTTTCAGATGAAACGACTGTCGTTCCAACGGGCAGAGAAAAACCCTAACATCTCTCCCTAATCCCTTGTCGACTGTGCTGCTTCTCTTGCCTAAACCGTTCCTCCTCCTCCCACATGGACTCCTTTTGCTTCTCCCTCTTCGATTCCTTGTACTCCTGATCGATCCTTCACCGCCGAAGGTCTCGAAAACCGTTCCTCCTTCTCCCTCATTGAAAAGGTATGTAAAAATCGAACCATAACTTTTGTTCCTAAATAACTATGTAGAAATCGAACTGTTAGTTCCTCCTTCTCCCTCATTGATGTTTGCCTTGTAAAAATCGGACTGCTATGTAGAAGTCAAATTAATGTATAAATCGAAACAGAAAGTTAGTGGTCATAACAATAGTTTATTTGAGTTTGTGGAGGAATTTTTTTGTTGCCCAGTTATCGATCAACTCTGTTTTCTTGCTTATTACATCCTCAACTCTGTTTTGTTGCCCAGTTGTTTTCGTTTTGAGGAATTCTTTTGCAAGCAAACAGGGCCCTTGGCGGTTCAAGTGGTGCACCCAAAACAGCTCAAAACGACGTAATTTTAGGGCATAGCACATAGGAGGACAGGACAGTTGGGCTAGCACCGTCCTCCAGTCCGTTTCTTGGGAGACAAGTTGCTAGTAATAATATATAAAAGTTGTAGGAGGGAATTTGTGAAACTAGGAAATCTTAATACTCCTATTTCTGTCACGCGTGGGTGATCGTGTGCAGCCCTAAAATTTACTAATCGAATCGGAACCTCCCAAAATCCCGTAGGGAAAAAAATCCAACAAAGTTTGCAGCTCCGGCGACGTCAATCACAGGTACGTCTCTCACTTCTCTCTACCTGCTCGTCTCTCTCTCTCGCTCTCTCTCTCTCTCTCTCTCTCTCTCTCTGTTTGCTGTTATTTATGGCTAATTGGGCCGCCTCAGTCCTGCGAAGCTTTATGTCTTTGGTTTTCATGGTCTCAGGAACAGGGCAATGTTTGAAGGGCTTGTTCGCCAACTGCTTTTGGGTTATCTTGGACGATACATCAAAGACATACAAAAGGAGCAGCTCAAGATCACCGTTTGGAAAGGTAACTGACCAGTCACAACCCTTACAGTCTTTACTTATATGCTGATGCTGTTATATTTGTAACTAATATGATTTCGTAAGATGTTAGCAGCATTAACTACACTCGTAACAGTCTCTCCCCGGCCTCCGCCCATCCTGTAATGTTTCATTTAATTTGCTGAATTTTTTTCTCCTTTTCAACTGTGTGAAAAAAGTCTTTGTTATTGCGATAAATAACATAAATAACTATAATAAGCAACGGAGAAAATTAAAGAACTTACAAGTTACAACGGTAATTGCCATTCAAACTAATTACATTAGTAAAGTGTAAGAAAAAAAGATCAAGTCGCATGTTCGTACTCTATCCTGATTTTTCGGACATCGTTGCTGGGTCCCATGTCCGTATCTGTCTTCATATGCGTGTCTGTGACCATTTCATTGCTTCAAACTTCAAAGCCTTTTTAAAGAATAGTTTTGGGGACATGGGGAAATTATTATAGAAATTAAGCATCCCGCTGACCCAGACTTGAGGTTTGACAATGCAAACTCAAGTCTAAGAATGTAATTAAACTGAATGGGATTGGGGGAACAAAGAATTTGTATCTTTGAGCCATGTGTGAGGCTGGAAAATTGTTGTTCCGTTATATATTAGCTTATTCTTCTTCAAACATTGATAATAAACTAGATGATCCATATGGCCAATCCCTGTATAGCAATTGGATGCATATCCCATACCCTTGCCCTTGTGAATCTGTGATATTCAAGGGACATAGATACACTAGGAAAATTGCTAAGTTTGTGTAATATTACCACCAACTCTGCCACCTCTCTTGTTCCTTTCACACAATGATGAAGCCCAACGTGCTTTAACAACTTACAATGTCAGTCCCTGGCAAGCGTATTCCTGTTGTAACCACACACACAACCATTTTTCCAACGCATCAGTGTCATTTTCTTCTCTGCATCCCTATCATGCCACTCAACCATAGGAGCACAACTCCTAATACCTTTCCACTTCAACCTCCCAACTATACCGCAAGAACAGAATGCACACATCTATCCCTATCGGGCTACTGACTAGCCCCATGGAACCTATTCCAAAAACCAGAGCACATGGGTGCTTTCATCCCCCTTTCTAACTACCTCATCCATGCTAAACTTGACACCAACCCAAGCCATCGTGCACAATGAAAAGTCGCCAACTCTCTCATAGCGCCACGCCACGTACAGGATCACATACCTTTGCACCGCCCTCTTTTTTCCTTACAGTCTCCACAAATACGATCACAATTTTATATAATTTGACTGCATAACCTGTATCAAACGCACCCAAAAACCGTGATTGCACCCCAAAATCGCAGAGTCAGGGCTGCAAATGAACCGAGCTACTTGCGAGCAGCTAAAGGCTTGGCTCGACTCTTTTAGTAATCGAGCCGAGCTTGAGCTTGAGTTTTGGGGCACAAATACTAAATAAGCTGAGTTCATTACTCTAAAGCTCGGGTTGGCTAGAAAAGGCTTAGCTCATTTAATAAATGAACCGGGATCGTTTTCAAATTAGCCAAGCTCGAGCTTGAGTTTTAGGCTTGTTTAGTAAATGAGAAGAGCTCGAACACTTCAAAACTCGGATTGGCTAGGCTCATTTGCACCCTAACCGCAATAAAGAGAAAAAGAAAGACAAAAGAAGCTAATTAAAGAAGGAAGGAAGAAGAATCCAGTTAGGGGTCTACCTCATTGAAATAGAAGGAGCATTGAATAGTTGGTGAAGTAATTACTAAGGTTAAGGTAGGCCCAAGCCACCTGCGATTGACTGCCCATCCGATGGGAGGGTTTTTTTCATGAAGGATGGGGCGTCTTGGATTTTGAGATTGGGCGATGAGAACGCCAATGATTTATCCTATGGTGATGTTCTTATTAATAATTGGAGATTCCTTTTTTACTTTGTCTTTAGTAAGCATCAGAGGGGATCTACGCCCATCTTCTTTGGGTCTTTATCAGTAGTGCCCCAGTAATTCTTTTTTCAAGGAAAGACCTTTTCATGCTTCCTTGATGAGAAGTTTTAGTTCTCAATTGAAAACTAAAGGGAAAGAGAACAAAAAAGTATAAATAAAAGAAGGTATACATTGTTTCTGAAGCAATTTATGCAATTGCTGAGGAACCAGGGTTATGGTTGCGGAGATTTGCCATTTATTTGCAGAATACTGCTCTGTTGTGGAACCAGGGTTATGTTTGCGGACATCACCGTTTGGAGCTTACGGTGCCGCATGAACACCGCTCATCAGTGTGACTTTTAAGCCGAGACATGTCTTGGTTGCATGCTTCAATGTTATTGGTTTTTACATGCTCTTTGCTACAATTGAAAATTATTGTGTTGGCTGCTGGCTACTTAAGATGAAGGGTGCATATGAATGAAAGAAAGATTGTTCACATGATGATTTCTATTGTAAAGTATGTTGAGACATTATTTTTATTTTTGAGCGAGTCAGTTTTTCCCTTTCTTGAATTTTCATCTTTTTCTTAAAAAGGAAATTTGCTCAATACGCAGACAAGTCATCGAAAAGATATGCAATTGTATCTTATTTTCACATCTTAGGAGTGTTTTTGATGGTTCTGGTTAGCATTTAGATGACTATTGCTACATTTGCATTGGTTGAAGTTGAAGGTGAGTTTATCACATTTTGTTATGCAGAAGAAGTGTTATTGGAGAATGTGGAGTTGATTCTTGAAGCCTTTGATTATCTCCAGCTGCCGTTTGCTCTAAATCAAGGTGTTACAAACCAACCAATAGTTATTATTCCTTTTGCTTGTTTTTGTTAATTTCGTTTTTGGTACTTTGTTGGTTTGTGTCTTCTTTATTTACATGCTTCATCCAATATGTTAAAAAAAAGGGTAGTAATTTGTTTACGTGAATGCTGAGCTCGTCTTTTTTCTATATTGAGAAATACAACGAAGGTGGATACACAAAATCCCAATCCATTCTGATACCTTTCTACTGGACTGTCCCATAAGAAAGCCTACTTCTTCTGAATTCCACCGACCAACTACCCTCGTAATTTGCAATAACACTGTTCTCTACATCTATCCCTCCCTTGTGTGAATCTCCACTGTCACTTTCCTCCAGCTTGATTGAGTAGCTTAAGTCTTCTCACCCTCTTCCACTCTTTCTAGTAGGACAGCATACTATATCCCACTCCACTAATTCATATTTGAACTCCTCCCCCAAACCGCCATATAAGAAGTTCCTCTATAGCTCCTCCTACACGTTCCTTTGTAACTCCTCCAACCTCTTTGGCACCAATATTCGGGATGACAACCAAGACATAAAGTTAGTACGCAGGCTTGATATGCGCTTTAATGAGTGTGCCTGTGTGTGTCCCCTCCTCCCCTCGAGCTTTATTGTCTCTTTGACCCGGCAAACGTTTTATTGTATCTCTCCATGATTGAGTTCCAAGACATGCAAACCTAGAGGTAGACCAAAATAAAAACAGGGAAGAATGCCGGCCTTGAAACCCAACACCGAAGCAAGCAAACGAATGTCATTAAGTTATTAACTTCCCCAACGAGCACCAAGTATCATTTTGGCAACTAACATTACAGCCTGACACAACCTTAAACTATTGGAACACGGTACCCGTTTGAGTCTTGTGATCTCCTTACTCACAAAACATGTCATGCCAAAGTGAACTACCCCCTTTTGAAATTAAAGATTTTCCACCCTGCCAACATTTTCTCGATCTCTCCCCAAACTGGCCCTGAAGAACTTCCCCATATTCTTTCTAATTGGAGCCCCAAATTCTTCGATATAATAGGCCAACCTCGTCATGAAGCCAACAGTTTATTATCTCCAATAGGTAATTAATCTTGACAATACACCTATGCATATTATCCTTCAACCCAGAAATCAACCAAACATTCTGAATGAAGAAAGAACCTTAACCACTTTAGCTTCCTCACAGTTAGGAAAAATGCGTATTATCCATCTAGTACCACGCTTCGTTATGTTTATCAGTAGATGACTCAAAGCTTCCACTAACAGGGAGAATATAAATAGGGTCCTTTCCTGCTTAAGCATGCATGTGTTAAAGATCTTGTGATTTCTCGATTGTCCTATAATCTAAACTGCAAAGCACGCTAGTCATGTATCTGTTGCATAGATTTCCTTTGATTTGATGGGCAAGAATTGACCACATGATTCGTTAGAAGCATTCTGCCACTGGGCATCTAGTGTAGGTTGAGATGTTTCTTGTTAGTTAAGACTTTGATGCCCTAGGGAGAATTTGTAAAGCTGCTACATTTTCTGTAGAGAATTTTAGCCTTGTCGCGGCTTTAGTTTTTAAGTTAGGCTTTGCACTATAGTTAGCTCAGCGCCAATCAAGAATCCCCGAGGCATTCATAAAATTTATTCTTTTGCTTTCTCTTAATCGGAGTTCTGGATGTCAGTTAACATAGTTCTAATGAACCAATTTTCAAATTTGAAACATTAGTGAATCAACCTATCCTATGGCATTGGACAGGGCCGTCCTTGACATTTTGGGGGCCTGAGGTGAACGTTAAAGTTCGGGGCCCTCACAAACTTTATGAGCAAAAAAAAAAAACATTAAATCAATCTAAAAACGGAAAATATATCTTGATATCAGGGTAGGTAGATTAAATTACTGAAAGTAGTGATCATTACAGAATGTGAAACTATCACTTAAAAATATTACTCTGTTTATAATGGGCATATTTTTTATATTTAGTGTAACACCCTATAAATTTGGGGGCCCCTAATGTTAAAATAAAATTGGGATCCCAAGGTTCTAGCCTTCCTCGCCTTCCCTCATTTACGGGCGTGCACTGGAGGCTGGAATAATATTCATATTGGCTTTTTTGTTGCATGCTCTCGTCATGGGAATCGTTTTGGCAGGTCGAGTTGGGAGATTAAGCATCAAAATACCATGGAAAAAGCTTGGTTGGGATCCCATTATTATTACTATGGAGGATGTATTTGTGTGTGCCTGCCAGAGGGACGACCAAGAGGTAGTTTTGATCTCATGGTTGTTTATGTAAGAGGGATTATGACTTAGAGCCACTACTTCACTTTTGTCGTTCTTTTTGGCATAATGCTTCATAAACCCAATATAACAACAAAATCAAAGAGAGAAAGTTCGACAAAGAGCTTATCCTTAGAACTTTTGACCGTAATTCTTTTGCCTTTGTTGTGGTAGTGGTTCAGGGATGCAGTTGAAAGGAGAGAATTTGCTGGGAAAAAGGCTAAACTTGCGGCAGCGGAGCTGGCAAAATTATCAAGACGTGTTTGTGGTGAGCAATTTGACTTCCACTATCTGGTGTTAATGGTGGAATTGGTTCCTTGTTATGTACTTGCTTTCCTTTTCTTTTGGTTCTTTCTTTTTCCGCTTCCTACCTATCTTCCTGTCTTTCTTCCCGGTTTTGATTGCTTTCTTGGTTTTTGTGTGTTCTGCAGCTGTAGATGAAAACTTGCGTGTTCTGAAATTAGTATAAGTTCTTAGATGAATACTCAAATGTTTCTGTTGTTTTGTTGGATCCACAATCACTCCAAAGGACTTGCTATATTTCTGTGTTTTCAATTTTCTCTTTCTGAGGATTTGCTTTGGCACCATTCGTACGGATTAGTTTGTTTATTCTCATTTTACCATTTCTTCCAACTCCTCTCCTTCCTCCTTTGATATATTTTTTTCCAGCTTTTGAAATCATGGATTAGATTATGTCACTTAGATTCTGCTAAATGCATAACGTACCTTTGCCTTCTACTCAACTCTCATATAGGTATATGGGATTTGTATCCGACATGTGTGCTTGGACACTCACATAGTAAGCACATTTTATAGTTTCCATATATCTTGAACTTTTAACATGACTCCTATATTATGCATGGACTGCCCTAACAAACCTTGCAAACGCTGTATATCTGTATATCATAAGAATTAGAAAGAAACGTACTAAAGGTTATGAATGTTTCGGAATGTCTCTGTGTCCTTGAGATAGAAATTAAATGAATACACGTAGACACATACCCATACCTGCACCCACCCTGTATTGGAGTCCTGGTCACGCAGATTAGAGATGCTTCTATTTAGTACTGATGATGGTTGGATGTTGGTGCCATGGGTTGTGGTCTTGCTCGCAGTGATGAGAAAACCAATGTGTGTCACTTTTTGGGTCTCAGCTAGACGCCAACAACTCTAGGTAGGCAAGCAAAGGAAGAACACAAAGGCACATAAATGAGAAAGGATGTGCAATCATAGGGAACAATGCGTTTATGTAGCAACTTGTGTTTTTTTTTAAAGCATTTTGTAGTTGGAAGTGGATGTTATTTGGGTTGTATTAAGGGTGATGGATCTATTATTTTGGCAATTTTTCCTATTGTATTAAATGTGCTTTGCCACATACTGGGGAAAAAAGTTTGTTGTGCTACCTTGGCCCTTTATCAAGTTAATTTTGTTTGTTGCTGATTCCATAAGCACCATATACTGGTTGGCATGGTGATGTGATAGCAGTAAGCGAATTACTGACAATAAACTCTTTATTTGGCGGGTGATATGATATCCATCAGTTTTTCAAGAACAAATGTCATTTCGGTTTTCGGAGTTAGAAGTTTGGGAAAAAGCAACTGCAAAAGATTGTGCTGCTCATGTACAAGTGTCAGGAAGTTGTGACTTTGCAGGGAAGTCCTACACACGAGTACCAAAGTAATATGAAGTATTCTGCCTTCAAGCTAGCTTTTGGGGTTGAGTTCTATTACATGGTGTTAGAAGATGGGTACCAAGGATGGTCAGCATGCGGTACATGTTGCCGAGGGAGCATGCTACGTGTAAGGGAGAGTATGAAGTGAAGTCCCACATAGCCTGAGTACCAAAGTAATATGAAGTATATAAGCGTGAGGACACCTCTCACTTCAAAAGCTAGCTTTTGGGGTTGAGTTCTACCCAAGACTGTGTAACAACATGCAATCAATGACGTGACCTCCATTGATACTGGGATTGGAAAGAGAAGATCTATTAGCAATGGGCAATCTTTGAATGTTTGCTTATATGTTGCTCCCATGTACGTCATTTGTGTAGCATAGGCCCTATTTAGTAATTCAGAGCTATCCCAAAAGTGTATCAGTCTATTGCTACGGGGTATGGGTTTGTAATTTAAGCTTCTATTGTGACATCGACCTTTCCCCCTTATCTTCTCGCATTTTGTTTTTTCTATTTTACTTTTCTTGTGAATTTTTTTTTCTTGTTCTACATTCCTGTACATTATAGTTTATGGTTATGTACATATTTTACTCTGGCTAATAGCAGGTACCTATTCTGTGCAGATAGTCAGGCTGGGGAATCATTTATCTCATACATTACTGCAAAGGTGAGTTCGTCTTGCAGTCTTGCTCATCAATCTGACCTTTATCTACATTATTGTGGCTCAATTATTTTGTTTGTTCTTCAACAGATATTGCTAATCAGTTTGTGCTCTAGCCAGTCTAGCTTGAAAAATGTAATTTCAGTTTCTTAGTTTGGATGTGAACATTCACTCTCATTTTCAGATTCTCGAGGGTATTCAAGTCTCCATCAGAAATGTCCATGTCCTCTATCGTGATATGCTCATAGACACGGTATAATTCCGACCTCCCTGCAATACTTTGACATTCGTTTCTCATTCATGTCCATTTTCTGTTCTACTTCCATTTATTCTCTCTTATCTTGGAGCAGTTTCTTCATTTCTCTGTCATTACCTTTTGGTTTGAGATAGTTTTCTCCTGTTTTATTGCAATTATTTTCCCCTTAATTTTGTGGTGAATATGAAACTCGATCAAAGTCACTTGTGAAAATACGATAGTTGATAGTTGTGTCCAAAACATTTTTCTGTAAATGTATGTTTAATAGCGGAACAGTTGATGGATGCTATGGTTATTTAAGTTTCTTTCAATTTCTTCAGTTGACATTGCCTAGAACTTTACTGCCGTAAGAGTGGAAATAGTTGCACAAATTTTCTTATGTTTTGATCAGCCATTGTTCTTGTTTGTATCTAGGCACAATCTTTGTTTGGTGTTAAGTTTTCCAGCTTGATGATAATGAAGCAGAATCTTCTTGGGTATATTTTTACTTCTCTTTGGTTTTACATCCAGTTACATGAGTTAATTTTTTTTTATTATGCATCCTGGTTACGCATGTATACTATTCTTGTGTTGGTTGGATATTGTACATGGCTAGCTCTGACATTCAGTTGTAGATTTCTGGAACCAGGTCTGTGGACTAGCTAAACAGTGGCTTAGAGGGTTGATAATGTCTTTGATAGCTTGTTTCTTTTGGGATGTTGATTTTCATCCTTTTTTGTTTTTTGTTTTAATCCTTTTAACCTTTTATAACAGGCTAAACATGTACAGACATGTTTTTGTGTGCAATTTAGTCTGATTCACTGTTGAGTGTGACGTTGCATATGCATTGTTGGCTATGAAGCAGTGACACCTCTAGAGGTCAAAGTATCACAGTGTTGGACACGGGGACACGGCGGGGACACCTCGGGGACATGTGGCGTGTCGCATAATTTAATATAAACCTTTTAGGGGGACTGATGCAGTAGGATTTAGGGGTATTGTTGTCATTTTTGTGTCTTTAGTGTGTGTAGGGTTTTGAGTCTATAAATAGATGTCTTATGCCCTCATTATACCTCAAATGATGCAACGAAATCAAGGAATAGATTTCACAAGAGTGATAAATCCCAAAATGGGAATACAAGGAGCAAAAGGTCTCAAATATCTATTATCAATTTATCAAAAACTAACTAATGAGGGCATAAGACATCTATTTATAGACTCAAAACCCTACACACACTAAAGACACAAAAATGACAACAATACCCCTAAATCCTACTGCATCATACACCCCCTCTAAAGAAAACAACTTGTCCTCAAGTTAGACAACATGACTCAAGACAGCTAAATCAAGGAAAACATAGAACTTTAGAAGTATTTATTATGCATCTCTGAAGTAGGCATGCGGCTGCGTTTCTGGATCCATGCCACAATCACGCAATAACCCATCTTCAATACGAGTTTCCGTTTGTGTACATCCACCGCGTCCTTGCTTATGTGCCAAGGAATCACCCATTTGCCATGCCTGTTAAGGCTCAACACTTTCTCAACATAGGTGACTAAACTTTGTTCCAAAACGTCACAAGAATCATCAACCTTCGCATTGAGAAAATTCAACTTCACCACATGTCCAAGATTACCCAGACTTTCTTGAGTGAACATCATTCCCAAAGGATCTTCAAGGTATTCTAATAGTCTCTACCCTCTTTTAATAACTTTGTAGCTAGATGAGGTACCAACGCAACACACACTTGAACATCTTGAGCCATAGACAATTCAAGAGGCATCTCATACAAGCAACTATCAAGCTTTGGCTCTATGAAATCTTCTAAAATGAGCGGGACATCAAAAGCAACCTCTTCCGACTTTGGTAACACGCCTACTCCATTCTCTACTTGTGCTTGTAACACACCAACTCCATTCTCTTCTTGTGCTTCCTCGCTTCCTTGTTTTACCATAGCGAAGCTTTCCTTGATCATGTTAAAGAATCTTCCTTCTTCGATGTGAACACTAAGCTCTTCTTCACACTTGTCATCTATGGGAACACCATCTAAATCACCACTAGCCCCAAAGACGAGTTCATCCTCAACATCTTCACGTGAGAGTCTCTCACATTCAAAGATAGGAACGTCATCATCATCACTATCATCATTTGCATACTCATCATACACGGGAATTCCTTCAAGATCATTTTCAAATTCCTCATTTGGAAACTCATCAAAGACGGGAAGGTCTTTGAAACCACCATCTTTAAAATCAACTCCAAGCTCTTCACGTGAGAGCTCATCAAAGATAGGAATATCATGTGAGAACTCATCACAATAACATTGCTCTTCATCCTTCTCAAATGCATCCGGGTTGAGGCTCGTCTTTTCCTCAAGCACATCCAGTTTGACATTTTCATAGGACTTGGAATCACAGTAACCATTGCTATTCTTGAATGAAACGGACAAACGTTTCAAATTTTTTTTTTCTAATGTAGCAACTTCTCTTTTCAATAACATTAGTTGCACCTTATCATACAAGGTAGCTACTTGTTCACTCAACTCTTTAATCTCATTTCTATTTTCACGTGAATTGCAATCATTTTCCCTTCGACATTGTGGAATAACCTTCAATCCTTCACCACTGTCACAAAAAATCCTCTACCTCCACCTTCCCCTCTTCCTCTACCTTTTTAAGCCATTTCAATGGTAAAATCAGCCAACTCAATAGTAGACCTGGTAAACTCAGTCCCAAACAGACCCAGTTAACTCAGTACCCAATCAACTCAGCAAATACACCCAAACTTGAGCAAAATCAAATCCAATCACAAAATCAACCAGCAACTACCCTTTCTACAACAAATCTGAGTCCAAAATCGAAGCAAATCAAGCAGAAATCAACAAAAACTAGCGAAATCACCTGTTTAGGGTCTGAAATCAGTCAAATCTGGTCAAATCGAGTCGACCCATGCAGATCTGGTTGCGAAAGGATTCGAATCATGTAGAACAGCCTTCTAATCACCAAAATGGGCTTCGATTTTGGTGTTTCTGAGTTCGATTCACAGAGACAAGCTCGTACAAGTCGATTGCAGACTCGATTCAAGAGAAAACGATCAGATCTGTAGCAAATAGGCTCAAATCACTAGGTACAGCACTCGAAATCAGCATAAGAAGGTTTGAAATTGATTGTAGCAGGTTATATGAGGTTCGATTCAAGGTGTATAGGTTCGATTTAGGCTGGGTCAAGCTTGAACAGTGCCGAAATGGCTGATGTAAGTTCGAACAGGTCAGATTCGAAGGGTTTTGGTTCGATTCAGGGCTGAATAGGGTCGAAATCGAAGGATAGGGTGTTGGGTTGGATAGATCTGAGGATTTGGAGTGATTTGGGGGCTACGGCGAGATTTTCCGGCGCCATTTTAGGTTTCCGGCAAGATTTAGGTTTCCGGTGAAGTCTTCGGCGAGATGAACGGTGGGGATCGAGCCTAGAAGCTCTAATACCAATTGATGCAACCAAATCAAGGAATAGATTTCATAAGAGTGATAAATCCCAAAATGGGAATACAAGGAGCAAAAGCTCTCAAATATCTATTATCAATATATCAAAAACTAACTAATGAGGGCATAAGACATCTATTTATAGACTCAAAACCCTACACACACTAAAGACACAAAAATGACAACAATACCCCTAAATCCTATTTCATCAGGGACACAGCTGGGGACACGGTAGGGGCCAAACTGTAATTTTTGAGAGGCCAAAGTGTAATTTTTTTTAAAAATTGGGGGTCAAATTGTAATTTTTTAAAAATTGGGGGTCAAATTGTAATTTTTTTAAAAAATTTGGGGCCAAATTGAAATTTTTAAAAATTCTGGGTGTCAAACTATAATTATTTATTATATACACGTGGCGTGTCCCCCCGCCGTGTTCGTGTCCCCATTTTTTTAGAATTCTCTTGTCCCTGTGTCGGTGTTGGTGTCAGTGTGGGTTCGGTATCTGTGTCCGTGCATCATAGATTGTTGGTATTGTTGTGTTTGGCTACTACATAAAAGATGGTTTTGGAGATGGAGTGACTTGGAATGCTCATTAGGAAGTTTTTTCTTCTGCTCAACTCTGAAGATGGTCTCTTGAAACTCTACATTAAATGTTATAAAGGCGGAGTGGTCGATGGAATCTTTTCGTGCAACTTTAAAGTGGACAGTTGCTGATTGGAAAAATGGGATCTTCAGATGTTGGTAGTTGTGGTAAATATTGCGCTTTGTAACACCTTCCTACTTGGTGTTTACTGTGCAATGTGACAGCACAACTGTTTGGTCATTCTTTTATTCTTGCTTTTCGGTTCGCATGTTGGAATGTTTTGGGCCTTTTGGCATGTCGCCTGCTTCCCATGATTAGTGGCAATGTCTTGCTGGAGGAAAGATAGGAAAATGGCTCTGTTGTGTGAAATGGCTCTGCTTCCCATGATTAGTGGCAACACTACTGTAGGAGCAAGCAAAAGGTGTTGCTTAAAGAACAACAATCCATTGAGGCCTCTTTGGAATTCGCATATGCATTTTCCTTTTGTGAAATGTAACGCAGCTGTACAATGCCTTTCTGCCCCAAACAATTTGCGTGCATGACAAGGAATGCTCTTTTTTTTTTTTTTTCCAAGGAAAAAAATCCTTTATGGTTGCCATCTCTTTCAGAATCTTATTCAATATGTGCACTCCTTATGATGGCACCGTTTTCTAACTAACCCTATTCTTTCTTTGCTTGAAACCACATAAGAATTGATGGTTGCTATTATTGCACCTGTAATTGGTTAAGCCCATTGGTTGTTAGAGTGTAAGGTCTATTGTTTTGTTAAGTGATGAATCTCATCAGAAAGGACATGCTAGTGCATGCACCCCAATGATGTGATAAGGAGCTTGACTACAACTTTAACAATTTCTTGAAGTGGGTATAGAATCCGTATGATTGGCTTATACTGAATTTTGCACTACCTCAAAGGTTAGTTGTGGTTATTGGATGGTGAGGTTTTGTAAAAGGGAATTAGCACAGCAATTTGCTTGTCATCTTGAGGAATGCGTCTTTGTATTACAATAAGAAATTAAGGCTCTCATGAGAGGTGAGAAATAATATCCCTTGAGGTAGATAAAATTTAGCTATGTTGGCTGAGATGGTTTGTTTAGGTGTAGCTTGGACTCATTTTGGAACTCAGACGAAGGTTTGCAATTCAAAAGGAGTGGTGCGGTGATGTTTATGCGTTGTAAGAGTAAGAGGAGTAAAAAGTGCATGGTTTGAGACTTCTCAAGATGAGATAGATAACCTTGGAGTTTAACGTGGCTTTCTCTACGAAAAGAAATCATTCTAGCTGTTCTGATGCATACAGGACCAGAACATCAGAACAAAATTTGTGGAGTTCTGTTCATTTTTGCTTCTTAATGAGTGTAATTAATTGGTCGAAAGCTATGGACTTGCCATTTGCAGTGATGCTGAGTGGAGTATTGGCATTCATATTGAGTTGTTACACGGTAGTTGAGGTTTTCAGATGCCAAAAACAAAGGGTTTGTTCCCATGATAACATTAGCCGATTGAAGGAAGTATTTGTGGTAGTGAGAAGAATTTTAGATAAAGTTCACTCTGATTGTATGATATTACTCGTATTTATCTTGGAATAATGTCTTTTGTGGCAATACTATTCTGTACAGTTGCAAAACATCCACTCATAAGGGGGGGCTACCTTTTGTTTTCGCTATGGTTTGATCCTAGTTTCTGTATATAGGTTTTTAATTCAGTCTTTCAAACACGTAAGCTCTTGCATGCATATGGTATGTACTGCATTTTACTTTTTTCAATTTCTAATAGTTATGGTAGATATAAACCTGTACTCTTCTGATTGTTTAATTTGTCGATTTCCTAGCGGAAAGCTGAGAGGAGGTCAAGTTCATAAAATGGTGGAGATCCATGGTTTGGAAGTTTACTGTAGCACTTTCCAGAGAACTCCTGATTCGATGATTGTTGATCTTACTGGAAACTCCGAGCTTTGGGGCAATGCATGGTGTGAAGGCAGAAAAAATGTCTATGTATTGGCCCCAGTTGATGTGTCCATGTCTCTAATGGTAAGTACTTTTGTTTTCATGAGCATTTAACTTTGTGTAGGATATTGCATATTGGTTTCTCTGGATTTAATTTTTGATTTTACTACTTGCTTATGGATTCCTTCCTGTCCTTTTATATACTCATTGCTGAGTTATTAGTATACTTTATTGATCAACACCACGAAAGTGCATCATTTAATGCGTAACGCTTAGTTGCAGGAACCTTCAACTATGCCAATGTTTCTTCGACGGAAACGCGCTTCTGCGTTCCCGTCGAAGGAAACTCCAAGAAACTCGTCCCAATGGCGACGGGAACTCGTTCCTTACCTATACGGGAACTTACACCCAGAAAACGGTTGAGAGACTTACAATTCAATCTGCAATTGGTACCTTTAAAGTTGTTTTGTTCTTACTGTGTGCACATCTGATCTTAGCCTTCTAGAGTCATACTAATGCCTTTAACTTTTATGCCTACTTAATATGCACAAGAGCTCTATTGTGTAATTATGTGCTCCAATAAAAATGTTGAAATATAACTAGAAACTTATAATTTTAATAGTAATATTTTATGTGGTAGAATAATATTTTTATATTGACATTTAACCATATAAAATTCCAAAATATATTTATTATTTAAATAATTTTTCCTAACCGCTCCCAATGGCGCTCCCACACTTCTATGATCATCTGCTCCCCTGTCCCCGCCCCCGCTCCCACTCCTTCTCCCGCTTCCGCTCCCGTCCGCGCTCCCGCTTCGTGTAACTAAGGGGTAACGTCTCCTTGATGGTACTTCACTAGTATCTTCAACGAATGTTAACAAGTACGGAACTCGGAATAAAATTAAGGGAAATGATAATGGCCGTGAAGAAGTTTCTGAATTGTGTTTTGCCTTGCGCTCATTCGTCTTTGAACCTTTACTGCAACTGCAAGCCTTTAATAGGCGATGGTCTGTTTCAAACTTAGCCCTATGAAGGTAGTTTTCTGAATACATGAAATAGTAGCTAGCCAGGTCTCTATAATTTGTTTTGTAAGTGGGAGGAAGTTCCCATTTTGGGTGCAATTTCTAGGTTTGGTCGAACTGCTTCATGACTCTATCTACTTTGCTGCTTGTGCATTGAATATTTTGAGAAAGTGCTTCATGAGTATCCTATTATTGCCCACTTAACTTCGAATACCTTTGCTTATGAATGTGTATGATTCTTTGCTGTTGTTATATGTTTTTTTCCTGTTCACGTAGAGGAGATATCTAGCTCTTAAGTGCTTATCTTTTGGGAAGTTTTGCCTTTCCTTCTCGCAGAATTATGTCGGTCATTTTGATACATTTATGTTCATGGCTATTTCTATTTTTTTTCATGTAGGTGAGCAGGTCAGGAAAGCATGAAAGTGATGCTCCACAGTATTCAATCAACGTCGAGTTATTAAGATTGGTTGGTTTAGTGTTGTGAAGGCATTTTTCTCGAAAATTTCTGTTTTTTATGTAAACCGGTTTATTGAAGTTTTAATTGTTATTCTCATAAGCAACTCTTTTAGGTCTTGTCTTTGGATGAGGTTCAGTTGCAACAAATCCTTACTCTCTGGGATTACTTGGGTACATGTCAATTGAGGGAGAAGTAAGTTCACTACTAGGTTATCTTGGTTCATTTATTGAGTTATTGTCATCTTGCTTCATGGACATATTTTCTTCTTTGTTGAGTTATTGGTTGTTAGTATTTTGTGCATTTTATCTACTAATACCTAGAATGGAGACATAATCTTTTGGGAAAATGATAACCCATGTCATTATAGCATAGGCATCATTTTCTTGAATGACAGTTCAGGTTGTGATTTAGTTCAGTTCCTCCTTTGTTGAGTCATTGATTGTCATTTCTTGGTGCCATGAATTTGTTTGTTCTAAATTAAACTTCGTTTTGGGGAAAAAACTTGAGGCGTTGATCTTTAGCAAAGCAAACTCGTTAATCTTGAAGCCATTGATATTTTGCAGTAATAGATACATATGTATTGAGGTTTCTTTAGGGTTTGGCTTATTCAAACTTGTTTATGTAGAGTGTAACCAGCTCACTTTCAAGTTATCCTAGGTGGTCTTATGAGATTTTAATATTCTGGATTATTCATTTACTCTCAGATTTTACATATTTGAATTTCTCAAGTCACCTATGCAGCTGAATTGGATTTTATGTTCTTATATTATTTGCGTTGAAAAGAGAATTTGCCATCCAAACGCACCTAAAGATGGATTTTATGTTCTTATTCCCTCCGTCCCATATTCTTGGTCTTGTTTCACTTTTTGTGTCACTCAACCAATTGTCTATATCTCACAATCTATAATTTTTTTTACGATTTCGAAACTTTCTTTTCAAAATTATTTGAGATCTATCAAAGGAAATCCATATTTGATATAAAAAAACATTATAAATTAAAAGAGAGAGCCAATTTTTTTAGAGCTCCCAAATAATAAAGGACCAAGAATATGAGATGGAGGGAGTATATCATTTGCATTGAACAGAGAATTTGCTATCCAAAGCACCGAATGAATTGGGTTAAAGTGTGGAAGCCAAACTGGAAAAATAAGCAATAAAGAGAAACAAAATAATGACAAACCCATTGAAGAAAAATGGGTAACATAGGATTTGCAGAGAAAACAATTGACTTTAGTTGGTATAGCAAGTATCTAGTGCATCAAAGTACGCCAAAGAAGAACAAAGAGAAAGACTTCCTAGAGTTGTACCCTAAGACATATGGACGTACCCAATATGCATGGAACCTTTCCGAACAATATAGAAATAAAAAACAAACATGGTATTTTTCAGGTGTACAGGGTATGCGTGCGCCTTACATGCACCCAATGAGTAACGTACAACAACATTTTGGAAGTCCAAATCCTTCATTGCTAATCTCCCACTTAGACAACATAAGTGGAAACAAGCCTCTCTTATTACAAGCAAGTATGGTTCTAAAAGGCTTTCATCTTGTGCTTCCCACCTCATGTTTTCGTGCCACTTTGTTATTATCACCTGCCTTATTTCATAACAAATTCAGACCAGCTACTCAAGGTTAACCTTTTGAGTCATGTGTTTCGACTAAGGGTTAAACAGGTCAGCTGGCGCGGGTCATTACAGTTGGTATCAAAGCACAACCCTGGTCTACATTGTAGGGGTCACCTCTAGAATTTGGTACGAGTCTGATGATGTGTTGTACAGAACTAACTGCCACACCATGGCCACCAGGGGAAGGTTGTTGGCCAGTACAACGGGGACGTTGCATCGTAAGGTGGGGAGATTGTGAGAGCCCATAATGGGGCAATTCCACATCGCCCAAAAAAGTGAAATAAAGATGGTATATAACGAATTCCGACCAACTACTGTATAACCCGAGGTTAACCTTTCGAGTCACGTGTTTCGGCTGAGGGTTAAGCAGGTCAGCTGGTGTGGGTCGTTAACAGTAGCTGCTAGGGTTCTCTTATATATGGAATTCACTTTTTATACCTTCTCGATGTGGGATGTGGGACTCCACAATCTCCCCACCTTATGATGCAATGCCCTTGTTGCATTGACTTAGCAACCTTCTCCTTATGGTCACAGTGTGGCACTTAGTTCTGTACAACACATCAATGTGCTCATACTAGATTCTAGAGGTGGCCCCCACCATGTAGATCAGGGTTGTGCTCTGATACTGTAACTATCCGCTCCAGCTGGCCTGCTTAATCCTTAGCCGAAAGATGTGACTCAAAAGGTTAACCTCAGGTTATGCAGTAGCTGCTTAGGTTCTCTTATATATGGAATTCACTTTCCATACTTTGTGCTTGCTTGGCACCCCGGGTTTCTTTTTGTTGACAAGTGTCGTACCAAGGCACAAGCTTGTGATACCTCATGCCTTGTAGGAAGGCATATGTTCGTGAAGGGATAATTGGGTAATGGCTAAGAAAAGCTCCATTGTCATGAGAAATGGCTAAGGCTAAAACCGTGGCTGCCCCTTGTGAATCTATGACTTCAACGTATTCTTCTAATCTAAGAGGCTGTGCTTGAGTATGAATTTTGAAATCTTTTGCAAGGACCGAGGAATATTCCCTGACTAAAAGTACCTAAAGTGTTCGATAAAGTGTGGAAGCCAGGGCAATGGTCTGTGGGCATGTCGCCTCCCTTGCACTACTTTTGTGCAGCTCGCGTCTCTCTTGGACCTCTATATGGCGCCACCATATGGCACCATCTTATGATGCCTCTCGGTTCCACCATTTGGCCCTCTGCGTCACCCTTTGTGCAATGGTGGCTTTAGAACAACTTGTTTTATTGAAGACATGTGACCATTCATGTACCTTTTTTAATATGCAAACAGTTCCATAGCTTTCCGAATTCTTTTTGTTTCTGAAAAATATGGTTGCCATTGTAATTGATGTTATGTTTTGTAAAATATTTTTCTGCTGATCTAGTTTTGGTTAGAGAAAATAATCTCTCTCGCAGCGTTTTGGTATGTCTAATTGTTACTGATATGTTAAGCGTGGGCATTGTTTTTAATTTCTGGATGTGAGAGTTGGTCAGTTGTAACTCCTTAGCATGAGTACTTCTAAAACTTAAGTTAGCACTAAGTCTTGTATTGTCTGGAATGGTCTAGGTATGGACGATATCGTCCTTGGAATTATCCTTTATCGAGTAAATGTCAGGGTTGGCAAACAGCGTGGTGGCACTATGCTCAACAATCTATTCTGTCTGATGTTCGCAAAAGCTTGAAGAGAACTTCATGGAAGTACCTTGGAGAACGATTGTAAGTTTATTGTTCGTTAAAAGTACAAATTTCAAGATGCTCTGGAATAGCAACAAGGTTGCATTTCCGTTGATTGGTCACTGCTCAGTTGTATTAGGTTTAACCTCTCATCGTTTTCAAACTAAATTTTGGTGGCATGTATGTCAAGTTATTCCCTTTGTATTTACGAGGTGGATTGGATGTATCGTTTTTCTTCTATACTTCAATTCTAGCTTTTAATAGGTCTTATACATGATCTAAAAAATGATTTCATTCCACCATTTGGACACATTTTGTTGTTTCTGGTGTCGTAAACCATAAGGAACAGAAGGGATTTTGTTTAGGATAGTTCACAGATAGTTTAGGTAAGTCAGCTGTTAGAAGGCTGGAAACTCCAGGACATAGAGCTAAGCATTATATCACCTAACAAGATGTTGAGAAATTACCAGAGACAATGTTGTTGGATTTGGTGGGACTTTTATTTCCTGCTGGTGTCACTAATCAGTGGTTCTTTTTATCAACATTAAATTGTTTTTGTTGTGGTAGGAGAAGATTAAGTCCACCTAAATTGAAGAAAGGAGAGAATGCAGAATTCTTATGCTTCACAAATAGCTCTCCAATCTCTTTAATTAAACAATAATGGACTCCCATTGAAAGAAGTAGATTCTGAAGCCTCAAAAAGCTAAAAAATAAATCTTGTCCCGAATACTTTACTGTTCTACAGGTTTGTACCATCTGTTTTCATTCCTCTCTAGCCATAGAACCGAGATAATACAAAATGACATTGAGAAAGTAAATCCCACCACTGATTAAGCCATTTAGGTATGTGTGTGTGTATGGTTTTGGCTCTCCTTGTCGACATATATGGATATGTATGTATATATTCATGTATGGTTGGAAGGATAGTTAGATCAGCTGTTGTACCATGTTCTTTACATGGAGAAGGAGACGGACAATGAACATGAATCTGAATACGGCAAACTCACCTTGTGCAGTGCTAGCTTTATTTGCTCTGTTAGGTCCACCGCTCATTTTATAAATGATGTAGACAGATAGTAGACAACACCTTGTGCAGTGTTATTTGGAAATTAGCCTAAGCTGTCTCTTGTCTTAACTTGCAACAATTATATTTCACAGAAGCCGACGCCGCAAGTACGTGAACTTGTACAAGACTAAGTTGAAGTGTCTTCGAGAAGAACAGGTGATGCACTTTCGGCATGAATTCTGCAGCAATGAAACTTATCTTGTCTATTTTATTTTTTCCCTTTCTAATTTCCTGTTTTTCAGACCACCTTAGTCTTTTGGGAATCAAGGCGTATGGTTGAGAGTGATCCGTGAAACTATGGATATTTGTACATCTTGAAGAATAGAAAATATAGTGAACAGAGTTTTCCGTTCCCTGAAATAAAACCTTGATTTCTTTGTAAGCAAAGCCTGCACTATCATATAGAAAATGTGCAAGAATTTTTTTGGAACACTCAAAGAAGGAAATATTCAAGTTGCATGTGGAAAGACAGATGACTACATCCAGGCAATTTTTGTCGTTGAAGAAAGACTATACCTTTTTTCTCACTGAGTCTTTGAAGTGGTTAGTACACTAGCAAAATATGACAATGACACCAGGAATGACAATTGAGTTTAGTGTAATACAAAGCAGAAATCCTACATGGTGTCAACATTGTAGCAGTAGGCCAATCCAAGACTTAGGCCAGTGAGCAGATATTTTGGTAAGTGGAAACCGAAATAGCAGCACTGAAGCTTTGCTGTGTTGCACGGTACATGCCGTTTATTATCTACCATGAACTGTGCATTTTGCTTTTGCAGTTCGCTTATGTCATCAATACCATGAGTTATTTTCTGTCCTTTTGCCTATCGTTTTTCCCTCACCTTGTGTTGGATGGCTGTCTGCTAGGATTACATAAGCTTTTAATTTTACAGGCTCAACACAATTCTTTGACTTTGTGCAACATTGGCGTGTACAATTAGTTGATGAACATTGATACATTTATTCCATTCTTTGTTTTATCATCAGCTTGTTGATGACAATATTCTTTTTGGGTTGGAGCAAATGGAGAAAGAATCTGATATAGAGGATATATTGAGTTATAGATCTACCGCTGAGAATGAGCTACAGGTATGATTAAGATTCATAATGCGTGGTTGTAAAATGCACCACTTCTTGGGTTCACCCCATACTGACGATGCACATTTGTGCGCCTTTAACTTTCTCAATTTCGACCTTCTTGGTATTAAATGAACTTATAATTTCAACTCGAAAGTAATATCCAATTCATATGAGTTTTTCTTTACTAAATTTGATTGCAGGAGTTCGTATTGAATTCAAACTCCTGCTTGGAAGTGAGTGGTGCCAGTATAGTTTCGGAGAAGTCACACAATGATGAGCGCTCATCTAGCAGGCCTCGAGGATGGTTGAACTGGCTGTCTCGAGGCGTGCTTGGTGCTGGAGGAACTGATGATTCTAGCCAGTTTTCTGGTGCTGTTTCAGATGATGTTATCAAGGTATGTACGCTACAAATAGTTACCATTGACTTTCTTCATTAAAAAAGTCAACAAGTTTTTTCCTGGTCTAGGATATTTATGAGGCAACAAAGTTCCAACCAGCAGCTTTGCTTGATGGGACATCGGCTGGGGTTGATTATGTCGTTTTCTCTGAAATCAAGTTTAATATTCATCAAGCATCTGCAACATTGTGGAGCATGTATGGTTCTTATCTCTTCGCTTTATGAGTTTACTAGCAGTTGTAGTAAGTAAATGGATAAAGTCTACGGCCTCCGTCAAAGATTTCTTAAGATCTTATATCTGTTCTTTTTGGATATAGAGAAAGAAGAAAAACATTTTTCAAAAAAATAAGCAAAATGGAAGAAACTCATAGAATGGCATAGGCAAATAGAGCTTTGGCACATTTTCGTTAATCCATAAACAGGATCTATGTATAGACATATAGATTTGTGGCAACGGTATGATAATACAATATGATGACAAGCTGCAGTTGTCAATGATCAAGGGGGAAATGCAAAAGGAACTCTAGTTTTTGGGGCCTCACTTGCAACCCTGTCTTGCATATTGAGATACAAACGCCTACACATATATCGAAACAGAATGTATGTGTATGGTGGTTGGGGGTGGGGGTAGTAGAATGCAAACAACCAAGTGCTTAAGCTTTGAGTCTATTTATCTATAGTGCCCCCTAGCCCCAACGTTACTTACCTTCTGATTCTTCTTGTCATGGTCTCCTACTTCTGATTGTCATGATACATTCATTTATCGGGGTAACTTGATTGTTCAGATATCACATTTTGTTCAGCCCTCATCTTCTCCTGTTCCTTTGCAAAATTTAGGTAGTATTGTGTGTGTGGCTCTTACACCCTCACCTTGGGTTTTAGATTTAAAACGTGGTAGCTCACACTTCTCGTGATCTATCTTTTTTCTCTATCTTTCATTCATCTTAAGCATTGTCTACTCTTGGTTGATGGTTCATCTTGACCTGTTCATGGGAAAGGTGTTCTTTATCCCACTTGATCTTTAGCCTTACCTTTTATTTCTACTTTGTTGACCTTTAGCCAATTTATTGGAATGTTTTCATGCTAGACTTCTTTTACTTCTGCTTCTTTGTTTATTTTTATGTGATTGTTGTTCAGTAATTTCTTAGGAACTTTGGCCGAGCAATTGCAGAGTTGATTTTTGAGGGGATGTTTATTGAATGTAAGCTTTGGGATGAATCTGCAGTGATTACGTGCTTAGTCAACAGTGGAAGAATGATTAATCCACGCACCAAGCAAGACATTTTGCGTATAAGAAAGGTTTGTATATTAATCGGTCAACCGTATACATAAGGATTGCATATTTTTCGTTGTTTCTTAAATAATCATGCATATTATTTAATTTCCTATTGATGGAAACTATCTAGTAAAACCGTGTTGCTGGACTTTTTAATTGATTTGAACTCCATTCTAAGCCAGCTCTTACTGGGTAGTTAGTGTAAGAGCTTACCTTGATTGCTGTTGAATGAAAATGTTAATCGTTGGGCCTAACTTTTTCTCAAGGAATTGATCTCCTATTTGAAATTCTGAGATATTTCAGATGTAATAAGGATGTTGCATTCCATTTGAGTCAATGTTCTAAAAATTGCTACGCGTTAGTTGGGTGGATAAGGGGCGCCTAGTGCCTAGACGGGGGCCTATGAAGCATGGATACTCCGAAACTAGTCACGTACGAGTGTCATATACACGAGGGATACTGATATGCGCCCGATACGTATTGGATACCGCAAATAAGTATCCGGCTTTTAAATTAAGTATTTTTAACTTTGGATATGTTTCAGATATGTGAGGGATACAACACTTTTTATGATACGGTGGGGTTAAAATAATTAAATATCAAGTACAAACTAAAAGGGGAAAATTGTAATAATAGCATCACTAAAAATATAAAACCTAGGAAATTATGCACATCAATAGATCATTCCCTGATCTAGTCGATATTTTCCCAACTCTAGATTGCTTGAACCTTTGATTCACAAGGTTCTCTCTCTGTTTTACTGGAGTGATTTTCTATTGTTTAAATATACAATTGATATCCAATACATACACTGGTATATAGATATATGCGTATGTATATGAAGTATATTACATGTATACCTATTAGTCTATTACCTACTAATGTGTATTTTTTTTTTTACTTTTTTATGAAATTCTAATCTTTTAGATGATCCGTTCCTACTCTTTTGACTTTTGACATTGACATGTACGTAATGTTTGGTATTGGCAGTTCAACTACCTTTTTATTTCTTATGGCTTCATTTTTATGCCTAGGGCTAGCAGGAGACTAATAGTTATAAAAATCTATAATTTATACAGCCATATCCCTGACGTATCTGTATCCTATTTTTTGTAGGTTATGCCGTATCGCCATATCATATTTTGTCGTATCTGTATCTGCGCTTTGTAGGCGGGGACTAGGCGCCGACCGGTCGGCTGCCTAATCTAGGCATTGGACCATCACCTAGCGCCTAGGCGGGGACTAGTAGGCCTAGGCGGCTGACTTTTAGAACACTGATTTGAATTGGTGATTGTCCTTTACTTGTGTAATATTGTATATGTAAGGCGGTGGTTTGCTTCCGTTAATGATATTCCCAGTATCATTGTTGTTTTCTTCTAGTGACATGGTATCACAACCTTTCCTAAGTTGGCACTGTTCTGAATCATTCGGTTGTCACTCCACTGTCAGTTGAATTTATGAGCTGAAATATTGTGTACCTCAGAGGATTCTAGTCACCTGGCTGAAGCATCCTACACATACAAAGGGACCATACGCCTTAGGTACTCCTTTAGGTCCGTGTACAATGGTGAGAATAAAATGAAGTGACCCCAACAAAGCAACAAATTACCAACCCATCTCACAGTCATTAATGCTGGAACACTAAAGCATTAAGGAAGACTGTGCAGTAATCAGTAAAATAGAGAGATCATGGAAGATTGAGTTTGAACAGCCATGTGCCTAACTTTCCCCCCTGTCAAGTGACAGTGGTTGGTGGTTGTTTTGTGGTGTGTTAGAGCATGTCCCACCTGGTTATCATCTCCAAAACTAGTATACGAGCCTAGATGGCCCCTCCACTCATTGCCAATTGATTTTGAGTTGGATGCTTTAACATGGTATTGATGGCAAGGGTGGTGGTGGGATAGTGGCAGTTTCTGTTAAGTTCGGAGTTAGGGTAGTGGTGGTGGTGAATCTGGATATAGTGGGGCATATGGATGTTGGTGGTGGGTATGAAGAAAGTGGTGGCAAAGTAATGATGGTGGAGGCATGGTGCGGTGGAGGTAGAGGGTGATGGTAGTGGTCGTGGTGGAGTAGAGGGTTGTGGTGTGCTAATGGTAGTGGTGCTGGAAGTGGATGTGGATGGGGTGGTCTTGTGGAGGTAGGAAAGAGGAGTAGCAGTGTTGGTGGAGGGCCACCTGGTGGCATTGATAGCTGCAACAATGGTGATGGTGGGGACATAAGCATTCAGAACTGTGCTAACGTTTAGCCCACTGTTTAAGAGGCACGTATCTTTTAAGTGACGTGATTTGTTATTAGACTAACATATAAGCGTAGTTTACTTTCACCACTGCACGAAATATGTTGAACTACATTACCAAACAACCCTAGGCTCAATCAGGCTCTTTTTAGTAGACATTCTAATCGCAGAATTGTAAGATGTGACTGATATTTTGTCATCAAGCATCCTTGATTAAAGACTCACTCAAAGTTATAGATTTAAATTTTAAGCCCTTAAAGTAGTTGTCCATTGACCCTATGCGAATCAGTCTTCTGATCTCTACATATGGAATCTAAGGTAAAGAGCCACTTGTCTTTTGAGTCCAAGTACTTCCTTTTGTATGAAAAGTACGTTCACATGCTCCTAATTATGCTATAGTGCAGGCATTCGTTTTATATTACAATTTGTGAAGCTGAAAATTAACATAGTATTTGAAACACATCAAAATCTCCCATAGTTTTAGTTTTGATGGGCCAAGTTCAGCATGAGGTATGTCGGACTTGTAATTCATTGTTCAACTTAAAGTATTTTGGATGGTTTTTGTCTGCCTATGTGATTTGCATACGTCACTTGAGCTTCCTTGTTTATCTTCAGATAAGAAATATAATAGATCTTTAGCCACAATAAAGAACATTGAGTTTTGGCCACCGCTGGGTCCCGTGTTACTGACTTCTTTGTCTCCTTTAATAAGTCATCCTTCAGGTAAATGGAGGCATTTTCATTGATGGGTTTATCCTTTTTCAGGACGTTATTGAGATGGATGCTCTGGAAACTGAGGAAACTTCTGGAACTATCCATGTTGGTATTTCATCAGTAAAAGGGGATGCTGAATTACCGGTGAAGGTGCTTCCTTATCCCTTGCTGTTAAGCTCGCTCTGCAGTTTTGAATTACTAGGAGATCATTGGTGTTAATTATCAATCTCTGCTGTGACCTCTTGGTTCAGGTCATGATTCAGCCAGTTGAAGTGACTTATGATTCAGAGTTTCTCTTGAATGTCATGGTGTTCTGCAATGTTTTGGAAACAATTAAGTTCCAACCTGAAAGGGTGAGAATGTGCATGCATTCATGAAATTTATCCCTATAATGGTTCATTCTGCTACCTCATGGGCTCCCCCTACCCTGCAGATTCAGTACTTTTAAATTTTTTTTTTTGTCTTACCAGAAAAGATGAACAAATTTGAGTAATTTTGTCATTGGGTATCATTAGAATTATCTATCCCTTTAAGAGCAAGTTGACACTTGGTCATTAGTTCTGTCCTGTTGTGGTTACATGTGATGGGTAAACGTACTAGATCCTCTGAATTTTTGTGTTACTTAAAGACTTGTTATATCAAGTCTCAGCATTTAAATTTTCGATGTGCTCACATTTATAAGGACATGATTCTTCAGATTTACAACTAGAAGGTAGAGGTAGAGGTGGAGATGATTTCATGGGGCTCTAGTGCTATACGGCCCTCATTTAGCTATTCTTCCTTCAGATGAAGGTCATGATATGATTATGGGTGGATTGGGTTTTGTCAAGGTTCTAAAAGTCGTTGGGTGCTAGTTGGGCGGCCGGGCACCGCCTAGCACCTAGGCTGATTAATCAGCGCCTAGACATTAGGCAGATTTCCCACTTTTCAATTGTTTTTAAATATTTTCCTACCCCCTCTCCATGTTTGAGAGAAAATACAATGACATAAGTAGAACAAAACATTAAATAACATGGAAACTAAGTAATACTGCGAAGTTCAATGTTCAAGTACAAACCAAATGAAACTAAGTAGAGTACCAAATAACTAGTCAATTACGAAGATCTAATGTGAAGTTTTGATATTTTCAATCGTGTAAAAGAACTGGGTAGAGTGGAAATGTATATATATGATAGTAAAAGGGCCAATTCCCACCAGGTCACCACAAACAAGGGAATAATTCCCACTAGGTCCAGTTTGTGTAAAAGTGCTTAAACCACTAAAATCCTATGAAACTGAGTGCACCCTAAAACCCTATGACATGCCTGAACCCTAGGGGTACCCTATGAAAGTGCTTAAATTGCTAAAACCCTATGATAGGAAAGTGTACCCTAAAATCCCTATGAAAGTGCCTAAACCTAAACCCTAGGGTACGTTATGAAAGTGCCTAAAACCCTAAACCTAAACACCAAAAAAAGAAGAGAAAAAGGTACGTACATCAGGTGTGACTTTTTATCCGAAAGTCCAAAGTGCCGTGCTCCCCAGTCCCCAGCCTTCCCCCGTATGTGTGAGTGGGTGGACCTTACGGGAATTAAGTTTCTGTGTTTGACTTCGTGGGAATTAGTTCCTTGAAAAGTTGACCTACACGTAATTTCCCGATAGTAAAACTACACCAAAGCCCTTTATATTATATTACCACGAAATTAAACCGTTAAAATTTTTAAATCACATTGCCTACCCGCCTAATTGTTCGCCTAGCCCGCCTAACTAATTAATCCGGCCCTTGCGGCTGATTAATCGGTCCGGCGCCTAGACAAATGCCTAGGTCCCTAGGTGGGGCGGCGGAGTATTGCCTCTGGGTTTTGTTGGCAAGGACGTGCCCTTGTGCTCCCTTTTGGAGTGTTTTTGCCCCATAGTTGGCCTAATGAAGAAACTGGGAGTCGTGAAAGTGGAAGTAAAGTGAAAAGTGCTGAATGCATTCATATAGGATACATTGGTAGGGTTTGGGGTGTTTTGGTGGTGACTTTTGGGGTGGACAGAAGAATGAATACAAATGTTGGAGGATATAAAATGAGGCGGAGAAGGGATGTGAAGGATATCAAGACTAGAGGTGGAAGCTTCTCGGCCTCTAAGAAGGAGCAGGAGTCGGAGAGGTTACAATGCTTGGTTAGCGATTTTAGTAGAGTAGTTGAGGCAAGGATCTTGCCTTTTGGTTGGTGTTGTGAGCTGTTACGGGTCTTTCCTTTGTTTTTTACCTTTCTCCTTTTTATCTTTTTCCCCAATTTTTTTTTTTGGGTGGCATCCCCTTGGTACCTTAGCAGTTTGGAATTTTGTTAATTACTACTTACCTGTAAAACAAAGCTTTTAGTAAGTTATATCTAGGCTTGTAGGTTTCTAAGTCTATTTTGGTTGTATTGAATATATTGGTCTGTGTTAGGATCATAATTTACATGGTTGTTTCCACTCATCTTTCTAAGAAAGGGTGTGCACTATAGACTTGGTTGAGAAGCTATATCTTAAAACTTTGGTCATCTTTTTTAATATATTACATGCCCCTCTTTTCTTATGCTTCTACTGTCTGTTCTTTCTTTCTGTTTGTTTTTTTCTGAACTACTCTTCGCATCATATGAAAAAAGCATTTCTAGACCTGTTTTCAAGAAGACTTCTCTTACCATGCTCGTCTCTGTATTCACATACAACCTGTTTTCTTGACTCACTGGCCTTCAGTTTTTCTGAATTTTTTTTTGAGGGCATAATTGAATTATTTGATGCTGATTCTTTTCTTAATGATGTAGTTTGTCTACTAAAGGTTTCCCTCTTGTCGTGGTCCGATAACTTTTGTTAACCAGTTTTTTGAAACTCTTTTCACAGTATATCACGTCAAGTCACTCGAGCAGTTGCCCTCCCATATTGAATTTAATTTGTTCTAAAGGAGTGCTTAGCTTTAATATGCCCGGATGCCATTAACTATCACTCTTTCGCATTACAGGTCATTTTGTCACTAAATGGCATTGAAGATGTAAGAGTGCGACTATTGTCAAAGTCTGAGTGAGTTTCATCCCTTAGTCTGCTTTATAGCTTTGGTATGTGGATAATAAATTTCCGTCTGTACCATTGGTGAGGCATCTTAGCCAGTGCTTTGCTCCCCTTCTGCATGGCTCATTCGTTTCTGTCCCCCTTCATTTACTTATTTCTTCATTAATTTGGCTATTGCAGATACATTTTATCAAGTCGTAAGCGGGTGGTTTGGGATGTTCATTTCGCGAATGTTAGGATGGATATTTCGTGGAAAGATGCTAATTATGAACCATATATCATGGTAGCATTTCTCTTTTGTGTGCATCTTATTTGGATTTGGGTTTTATTTTGTCTCTATCAGTATTTTCCTTATTTATCTCAATATTTTCCGTATTTATCTCAGTTTGACTTCCTGGTGCGTTGTGACTTGTTTACACTTCCAGTCTAGTACCTTGCGTACTTATAGAGAAGTCAACGCTTAGGAGGTGTATGTACCTTTGCAAATGTTGCATCCTGGTACCACATTACTTGTGTTCAAAACCAAGAGTCAAGAGAAGGACGATATATGTTTTTTTGGGGGCTTCCATAACAAAATTAAGTGCACCCAAAAGATATGTGAAAGTGCTTACTTTAGAGGAGCTTTTCCCAGGTATGATAGCCGGCTTGGAAGGATATCTCCAACAATTTCAATAGTGGAGAATAGGGCTGTAAATGAACTGAGCCGTTCATGAACTGTTCGAGGCTCGACTTGGTAAAGGCTCGTTCGAGTTCGATTCGTCTACTAAATGAACCAAACCTGAACCTCAATTTTAGGCTCGTTTTATAAATGAGCCGAACATGAACGCAACAGTATTCGGCTCGATTAGGCTCGCGAACCTGGAGTATATGTGTATCATGGGGATTTTATATACTCCTATATAGTGAAAATTTTAAAACTCGTATAAGTCTAAATGTTTACAATTACTAAAAATTTACTTATGTATATGTTTTTTTCATTTTATATGTATATGAACATATTTATGTATATAATGAAAATTTTATTTCCAGTTTTAGACCTGTATGAGAGCATAAAAATATGATATTATGGGATCGTTAAGACTCGTGAAGAAGCTCGAGTTCGACCCAAACTTGGGCAAACTCGGTTCGAGTTTGGCTCGTCATAATTTTTATTGAGTTCGGCTCGAGCTCGAATTCGCTAGAAAACTTAATGAACGAATCTGAACATTCTAATATTCGGCTCTTTTACAACCCTAGTGGAGAATACTCTCTATTGGATCCCCATAATGCTAATAGGAAGACTCTTGAATCCTAGAGGCACTAAATGGTGGCGATGTTGTTTTCTTATTATACTCTTTCTTGAATGAAATTTCCCACTTCATTGGTTCTTGAAGTGCTTGAAGCTTCCCATTCTTGACAACCCATCACTAGTTATTGTTGAGCATCATTACCACAAATAGGTCAATTGGGTGACTGTGATTCATATGGAGCCATGTGTAACAAAAAGGTATCTAAAAGGTTGTGCAACATTGGAATTCCGCTTGACGTTTAATTTGTTTATGTGTCTTAGTGAAAAATTGTATGAATATACAAAATGACAGAAGCACAAGGTCTGATCCGATCTCTATTACTCCCTCCGTTCCATATTGATGGTCCAGTTCGGTCTTCAAGACGAAATTTAAATTGTTAATATCTTTCAATCTATAATGTCTTTAAAGATTTTAAAAACTTTGTATAATAGAACTAATTGAGATCTATCATATAAGATCCATATTGCACATAAAAATCATTGTAAATTGAAAGATATTAACAATTTAAATTTTGCATTGAAGACCGAACCGGACCTTCAATTTGGAACGGAGGGAGTATATCCCAAGGATGACTAGATAAAGGTGGCACTTAAAGATCAAACGTCAAAGATGTTTCTTACCTTAGTGATCAAACTAAAAATAGGCACTTATTAGCATTTATTCATGCATACTACAATCAAAGTTTGAGAGACTCGAGGTGATGTGTTGCGACATGCCGTCAATGCCATAAATGAAGGGTTTAGGAAAGGAAGTTGACACAAAATCACTTTTAAAGGAGACTTTTGCTCACCCCAATGGTAAGATTTGTGGCTCGGTTTTCTTCTCTTTGAGACTACTCCAAGTTCTATGCTATAGTAATATAGTGGCTTTAGAGCAAAACTTTACATCTTTGCCCTCTTTGTAGAAGCTATCTTGAACGAAGGACATATCCCATAAAGCTTAAGCCTGTTAGTACAGACTTTTGATCTACGCTCACTGTTTTCTTCACCTAGGCTCACCAACCAAACCACAAACCACTTCATCCCTCGGATATATTCCAATGTTGCCATTTGAAATAGTTTGATCCTAAGGAAATGTCTTAAGGTTACTTTGATTGCTCAATGCATAGCGTACATGTATTAAGAGTTGACCACAGGTTATTACTGAAAGCTGTCTTCAGTCATCTTAGTTTTATCATCATATCATTTTTTTCTTGTAGAACATTTTCTCTTCTTTTTGCTTTATTCTTCCTACTCTATTTTACAAGAAAGGAAAAGACAGAGAGCTATAAAGAAGTTTTTTTTAAAAGCTATTGGTTTTGCACTTCTTTCTGCACCTGAGGTATTTTTTAAGCTATCGGACATATCTCCCTTGGTACCATGAGTAGGCATTTTCTTAGAGTGATATTGAACATTGTTTGCGTGATTTGTCTTTTGTGGCATCTTGTTAGAGCCAACTTATTTTCTGAATCTTCTCATACCACATCTTTGGTGAGGTAAAGAATGAGAAACAAGATTAAGCACATCACACAAAAAACAAAGAAAAGAAAATATAGAATTACATGGAAACATTTATGTTGACTTTCTTAACATGGATACATGATCATATATCAGCATATGCACAATCTGTGCAAAAGTACCATTTTTTGGGCCATCTCCGGTGTGGCATGTTTTTTATTTCTCGAAAATTGCGTTGACGGAACTTTGGGGTGTTCGTCTCATCTCGTATCCGTGTAGGAGCTTGAAACCCATGCCCATGATATTTTTAAAATCATGAATAACTTACACTGAAAAGAAGAAAAAAATAATTGGTTTAGGAGCTCAATCTGTCTTGCAGAAGATATTATCCGCATTCGGTACCTTTTCCAACAGCTATTCTTTAGGTAGTCTAATGATGCTTTTGCCTTATAATGCTTGGTCAATGATGCTACAAATCTCTTCAACGGTTTTGTTGGCTACTTTAATTAGAGAATATGAACTTGGGTGCATCTTTATTTTGGAACTGAGTTATGTCTTGCTTATTGGGCAGGTACTGGAGATGGGATCTCTTTCTTTTGGGTCCAAATGTGACTTGGGTTCTGCTTCAGGTATTGAAGACCGAATGCATGTCCCGAAGAACTTTAATAGTTCTTTTTTCCCCAGTGGTATTTCTATTGAGATGCAACTGGAAGATCTTTACGATCAATTCGAAATAAAAGTAGATGACTTTGCGGTGAGGCCTTTTCCTTTTGAGTGATTCTTTTATCCAATTGGTAAGTTCTAAACAAAAGTAAATTGACGTCTTGCAACGAAGGTAATGATTCTTTGCCATCCTACAAGTGTGTCGGTGTTGGAAAAATTCTCCGCCTCTATTAGCTTGACATCCTGCGTCATCCCAGATGAATCAATATTGAAACAGCTGGAGGTGAGTCCAGAATTTTTGTTAACCAAATCTTTTATTTTTACGAGAATATGTAGCACTGCTATTACGTCAGTTAAACGTCTATCTTTCAGCTAGTACATTTGCACCTCTATCTTTTAATAAGACCCAAAACTTACTTTGCTGAGCATTGAAGCTGCATCTTCAGATTATAGCTCTGTAACATCCACGCTCTGTTTCGTAGGTTGATTTTATAAAACAGAATGAAAGATTGAAGGCTGCTTTGATTATGAGACTATTGTCATCGAAATTGTATGCGGCTCTTCGACGCCAAGAATGTCAACTACATGTGGAACAGAATATTTTCCATTGAACAAATTTCCCATTTCAAAATGGATTGTATGGAACAAATGTCCAAAACTAAGACATTTGGTGGACTGTATTGTCACCCTTTTCAGGGTATACGAGGATACAATTACGAGTTTGGTGGATGTGGATTCGCCGTATAAAAGCTGTTTTATCTGTCTTTTGTATTTTATTACTACCTCCGTCCGCATTTGTTGGCCCATTTTTGAAATATGTGCCATTTTTTATTGCTTATATCTTTCAATTTATAATGGTTTCCCTCATTTTGCGAACTTTGTATAATAGAACTAATTGAGATCTATCAAACAAGATCCATATTGCATATTATTTGAGATCTATATTGAAAAATACAAGAAATCAAAATGGCGCAACTTTTAAAAAGGGACTAACAAATGTGGACGGAGGGAGTAATGTTTATGATTTGCTCATCAAGTGCTCATCAATGTTCATTGTTTTTGGCGACAAGAAGGGATGGTCGTAGGTAGATAAGTGTTATTGGCGAATTAAGAAAATCCTTGTGAAATTAGTAATAAATAAATTTTTGACAAAGGATACAGAGTTGGCATAGACAAAGTCTTTTGAGTAGTTTATCTGTAAGCTTGACCATATCATGCAGTAGCTGGTAATCTGGAAAGTTCGTTCTTGAAAAATCTCTTCAAGATTGGTATCCTCAGTTTTCCTCTTGGTTTCAGGTTTATATTACTATGCCATCACTGCATGCACACTTTTCTCCACCAATTTATGGTGCAGTTTTGGGATTGTTACCAAGTTTGGATGTGCTGCGTTCAGGGTCAGACTCGGTAATTCTACCAAATATAAAGCCAGACCCAATTATTCTACGGAATTCATTTGGTATCATGTCAAGTAAACTGACAACTCCGAAAGCTTTTTGTTTCTCTGTCATCGCATATTTGGAGTCAGTGAACCTTCATATTGACCTGGAAAACAATGAAGACAATCGCTGCAGTCTCTTAGTCAATCTGCATGAGCTGGATGTTAGGTATGTTTTTCAGTTATTTTGTTGTTTTGCGGTAAAGTAAGCAACAATGAAGACAGCACATACTTGATCTATCAGTAGTCTTCCATTTTGGTATTGTTGTTTCATTGTTTGGCTGATCTCTTTCTTGCGGTGAGTTTGTTAAGGCCAGTACAGGAACCATACTTGAGCTTAACTTTTGACCAATTCTTGGCTTTCATTCTGATGCAGTGTGCCGAATACTCCGTGTAGGTTGTAGAGAAGATTCAAGTTCTTCTAAAATGCCACTAATCCTTAACTTCCAAGATTTTGGATCCGAAAGGATTGAAATGGATGAAAATGGCAGATTTTATCATTTTCAAGTAGTATCAGTCAGTCTTAGGACTTAAGAGTCACTGTTATCACCGATAAATGTAGCGGCAAGGAGTAGTTCGCTTTCTACCTTTGTTTGGGAGAGAAGGTACCCGTAGATTCTGATCAGTTATTTTCAAGTAGTTTGCAACCATTACGAAGCAATTTGTGAGTTGATCATTTGAGTACTCCCTCTGTCCCAATTTGTTTGTCTTCTACTCTTACTATTTCAGGCATCTTAAAAATTTGTCTATTTTTTTTTTCAATTTATAATGCTTTTTATATGCAATTTTTGATAGCTCTCAATGAATCCTATCAGACAATTTTCAAAACATTAATTGTGAGAAGATATAAATGATTTTGTAAGATGCGCTTGTTGGAGTTGGACAAACAAATAGGGACGGAGGGAGTACCATTTACAAAATTCGATTTGACTTCAACATAAAGTACAATATGTGAAGGTAATGATCAAGTGGACTCTATCCGTCACATAAGGAAGCGTCTTGTTCCTTGTTATCAATATTCGTTCTTGTATATTTTAATTTTGTTTTATTATCATTGTTGCTATCGTCATCATTGTCAATATCTTGGTCCTCAACTCCTCGAGATTCTCGATGATGTCAAATCAGGGTGCTGCAAAAGGAGGATTGTTTTTATGTTTTCTCTCAACATTCCTTCTGTAGTACCTCCCAGTCAGATTCTCGTTCCTCTTAGATGGCTGGGCATGCCAAACATTGTCCATCTAATTTTAACTTGAAATTGTTTTCCAATTAATAAATTGTTTAATTAATTCGCCAGGGCAACGCAACATGCAGACATTATAGTTAACTAATATCTCCGCTTAAGTTTGTGATGACATGGCTAGATTTAACCAACCATGTCCTTGTCGATTCATCATAATGCCAAGAAGATAAGCATGAAAGCTCCACTAGAAGGTGCTGAAGGGGTGTGGCAGCTGTAATTATTATCCTTATTTCGCAAGTAATCTACTTAATTGGTGTGGAGATTGAAAACACCGTAACATTGTCTACCTTCGTAACCAATTATTATCCTTATGGTTGAACGAGTATACATTGATTTTTGGCTTATTTGGCCGATTGCACAAAACTGATGGTTCTTTTGATTCCTGCTAAAGGCTGGTTGACGTTGATCAAGTATAGTGTAGGATTTTATCTCTCCAGCAAACCTTGCAAATAATGTCGTTGATCAAGTATAGTGTAGGATTTTATCTCTCCAGCAAACTTTGCAAATAATGTCGTTGATCAAGTATAGTGTAGGATTTTATCTCTCCAGCGTACTTTGCAAATAATGTTCAAAGGATGACCTTCGAATTGCATCAAGGCCAAATGTGACGTGGGAGCTGACCCTTCTTCCTCAGAATGAGACTCTCCATTCTTTCCTTGAGTCACGAGATTCTGAAAGGATCCAAATGACAGGGACCAAAGTGAATAAGACACCCATAAAATGACTAAAACACTGATGACATACCCCCTCAGAATGTTTGTGCATGATGCCTTTTGAGCTACATCTTTCCCTTTGTGATTCCAATGAAGGTTACTGTTTCAATGTACAACATACATATCACCATGATCTATTTCTCTGCACTCTGTGTCTGAAAGTCTGTTTAAGACATTGGACTGCTAATTTCAAACTGACTGCATTCCCAGTGAACTGCTAAGTCCACATCCAATAAAATAAATTTTGCGTAAAGGGAAACTTACTTGCTGGAAACTGTGCCTTTTCATTCTAGGATATATTTAGCTTTGTTCATCCCTTGCAGGTATGCTGTAATGGAGATGCAGGAGTGCTGGATCTCTACAAAGGCAGTGAAAATAATCAGTTCTTTGTTGGACAGTGATAAAGATGGCCATATTCTATGCTCATCTGGGAATATTATTCCTGTTGATTATGCACAGCAGCAAGATGCAAGTCAGAGGGAAAATTCCAGTGGGAAAAGCAAATCTGCAGATGGATGCTTTGTATTACGGTATCAGGAATGGAGGGATTTGGGCTTAATTCTCCACAAGTGTACAGTCTGCCTTAGTAATGTTGATTTTCACTGCTATCCAAATATAGTCAGGTTGCTGGTTGAATTTTCTGATAAATTGCTTCGCTATGGTACATCTCTCAATGTAGAGAATCCAGTCAGCCGCTCTATGAATGGTGAAAATATGTCACCAATTCAGTCTTTTGGCTTCAAAAGATTTGGCTTCTCAAACTTCTCTGAAACTGGTTCCTCTGAATGGGCAAGCATTCCACTCGACTGCTTTCCGTTTGTTACTATTTACAACTGTGGTTCTCTTAGTAACGCTCAGAGTTCACTTATTCATGCCCTTCCGGACTGGAGGAAAATTTTGAAGGTGAGGGACAGAAGAACCAAAAGTCCTAAAGTGAGCTTGAGAGGATCAGCAATGTCTTTTGCCTCAGAGTTGAAATGCGGATTTGGTAATGATATGGTGTCTACAGCACAGTATTCTGATGGTAGTGATGTTCTAATTGATCTAAGTCTAAACAGAATCAGGGTACATTTCCATGACTGCTCGTGTATAGTTGGAACTGTTGTCATACCTACCGCAAAATCGTCAGTGTCTATCCATGGAGATTGTTTGGACGTCTTGTGTTCTACTGAGGGATTGACGCTATGTTCATCTTGGTGGCCTCAAAGCATCCATGACTTTCTGTGGGGTCCCTCATCGACAAATTTCTCTCCTATTTTAAATGTGAGGCTGAGGAAACAAAAAGATGGACAACTGAGATCCGAGCTTGAAATAAGCTTTGGCATTCAGCATGTGTCCTGCATTTTACCACCTGATTTTTTGGCCATATTAATTGGCTATTTCTCATTACCTGATTGGTGCTCCAAGGGAAATGGGCAGTTTTCTGGTGAAACTGCTGGGTTGGTGGACTCAGTAGACACTATTCTAATTAGTTATAAGTTTGAGGTACTTGACTCCATTTTGTTTACACCACTCGGGAGTGATGACCCTAGGTCACTAAAGCTTGAAATTCCACAGTTGTACTGTAGTTTCACCCAGAATGACTGTTCTAGGGGTATATCGAAGGGTATTCCTCCAGAATGTTTGGTTGCGGCAAATAAAATTGCAGAGAAAAATCACTGTTTGAATGTGTTTGGACAGGATCTATCGCTATCGCTTTTCTTGTTAAATAATGATGGATTTGATGCTTCAATGGTTGACCCAAATAATGGACAGGTATGTATTACCTTTATCACACCATTCAGTGCTGATGTATGGGTAAGAATACCAGATGAAAAGGGCTCCTCTTGTGTCAGTTCTTTCGCTTCAACGTGTGTCATGGCTAGGGTTGACAATGTCCAACTCATTGCTAAAGGTACAATGGTGTAAATATTTTTCCTTGGCCCCTTTGAATGTTGTTCTTTGAAATTGACATGCCCACTATTTTTTTATGCTACAGATGGTCACATTGTTCTTGGATTCGAAGCACTACTGGACATCATAGATCAGTTTTCCTCCGTTGATAGACAATCCGAAGGTTTCACGTCTGATGTTCTTCAGTTCAAAAGGAGCGTTATGGAGAACCGTGCATACCAACCAGAAGCCTCAACCGTGACCTTGATTGAAACGAAATGTTGTGTCAATGCATTGTCAATAAGTTTTTATCACTCAAGAAGTGATGTGGTCTCTATGGAACTGGTTGCTAGGGCTGATATGCAATTTCTATTATCTGCTTCTTTTAAAAATGAGATTCCCATCTTCCTTGATGTTTCATTCCATTCACTCACATTGTTTTCTCACCTTAATTCAGTTATGTTAGGAGAATGCACATCTTCTTGCCCAACCTCATCAGTCCTTGACATTCATCTTTCAATGTCAGATCAAGGTGAAAATGATCTTCTTGTTTCCCTCCCTTCCTTCCATATTTGGTTACATTTGGTTGACTGGACTGGGGTCATTGACTTGCTCAGTTCTTACCCTGGGCGATTGGCCAAAAAGCCGATTGTGGGGGCGTCCCCAAATAACTCACTGGTTGGTCAAGTGGATCAAATTGAAAATGCAACTGTTAATGTTCCTGCAAGTACATCAATTTGTGTTGCTTCAGAAAACATGATGCAGACTGCTACTACCCTCGCAGCCAAGTTAGAAAATATCGGCATAGAGATTCATATACCTGTCTGGATCAGTAGAGAGGCATTTAGCATCTTCGGGGAGCCTCAAGTTCAAGAGGAGGGGTGTCACAATGATTCATGTAATATGGACGAAGGAGTTCACAACAATGTTATTACAGTTTCTTTTCGCAATGGAAGTAGTGAACTGCTTTTTAGTAGCAGAACTGCAAAAATAATGTTGAACTTGGCTAAAATAAATGGAACAGTGGGGTTAAGTAGGGGTAAAAGTTTCCCTTCATGGCCATTTTTCCAGTTTTCTCAAGTTAATGTTGAGGCTGAGATTCGTGGAAATCAACTGGACCTGGCCCATGTCCATGCCAATATACAATGTGAGAGTCTGGATCTGTGGCTTTCATATCACATCTTCTTCTTCTGGAAAAGTATGGCGTTCATATTTCCTAAAGCACGGTCGGGTCAATCTGCTTTAAGTAGTGGTGATCTCAGCATTAAACTCAGAAAGATTTCGATTCTGTTGACCGATGGAAGGGTATGTTGCCTTTCTCATTATTCTTTGTGGTTTTTCTGGTATAAAGTGTTTCCTATGTCAAATTTTTACTTTTTTGTTGTAAACTATAAAGAAGATGCACATCTTAGTTGTCGAAGTAGAGTCAGGTGCACATTCGTGTTTTAAAACTTGATTGTTTTTGTTGGACACAGTATAGCTACAGTGATTCAGGCTTGCGTTTCCTGTGGCTAGACACTTGCTAGATCACTTTAGGGACAAAGCTTGTTGTGTACTTTTTATCTTCATAGTTTTAGGACGTAAATTGCAGTAGTTTATTTTTTATTTTAATGAGTTTATGATTTGCTAGTCTTCGTTGTACTATTACGTTACTGAGTTGCTTTAGTGCGGTCGCCTGTTTTTTTGTTTTTTTGGGGTACATGTCGCCTGTTCATTTAGGTTTAAATTGTACATCAAAAGGTTTTTGTTAAGTTTTTAGTTGTTTTTTTAGGCTAGATTCTCATGCACAAAAAAGTATAAGAGAACTTTGCTTCTGTGTCTCTCACGTTACCATATCGTAGCCTTGCATTTCGAGAAATGTTGTACGTGTGTTATATTCGTGTCTTGTAAGTGTCTAATCTGTATTTGGGTTTCTCAAACTGTAGGTTTCATCATTTTTTGATTATGTAGTGTATTAATTCTTACCGAGCCTTATTGTTTCCATAATCGAGTATGCTACTAGAAAAATTTCAACTACCGTAGTGGTTAAACGGGAACTCTACACAAAACAAAATTCCAGGAAGGCACAACCAAATCTACTTTTGCGTGCTGGTTTGTACCTTCTCTGAGATGCTCTGGTGCAAGCTTTTCTGCTAGCCCTTCCTGGTTATCCCTTATTTAGTTTTCCCTATTAAGATCAGAAGACAAAAACTATTGAATTCTACTACTGGACTTCCAAACATGGAAGTGCTCTGTGTTTCTTGAGAAGGGGAAAAAAATGTTTTTTTCATTATGTCTTGCATGGTATGTAATGTGATTTAATGTCTCCTTTCTTCTTTTTATATCCTCCCTCATCTTTCATTATATATTCGAGAGGTTTTTTACTGAGGGGAAAGAGGAGCGCTAGTTGAGGAAACAATATTTGTTGCAAGAAAGCTATATACTTGAAGACGGTTTTATGCCGATGTATCTCTGTGACATTTAGCTATAGTTTAATAAATACAGACATGGTAGTGGTAGCTGCAAGAATATTTGGGCAAGTAAAAGAAGTGTTGAAAATAAGCTCCAAAAATAGAAGGTAATTTACTTGTTTCCTCCAGTTATCTCCTCATTTTCCAATTTAGTGGTCAGGACTACAGAATATCCTCTTGATTGGAAGATGATATACGCATGACCTCGGTCATAACTGGCCAAATCTGGGAAAACTGGGATCAATGAAAACTTAACGGTGTTCTTCGTCTTTTTGTTTTTTAGCCATTAATTTTCTCCAACGAGCCTGCACGAGTAGATTATCAAAAGACAGAACCTGCACGAGCCTGCATTTAGTTGTTTTTTTTTATTAGAATTTCCTGCTGTCTTTTTCTTGACTTCTGCTTTATTATATTATCAAAAGACACAGACCACTGCTGAATCTGGTCTTTTGGCATCACCATGTGTCACCTATTTCTGTTCAGTTCCTTTATCTTGGAATGAAAAATGTTCTGGAAACAAAAACTAAATCCTACAAATTTGTTATGCAGTACTATGCTTCAGTGGAGAATACTGGAAGACTAAAGTTTCTGTATTCGACTGCTGTTTCGTTTTGCTTTTATTGTTAACAATAAGGTTTAGCTATTTCATGACCAATGAAACGAACTTTGTCTGTTTTCATAGTCTATGGCCTATCCCAGCAGGCAGCAGCTGCCTCCTATTGGCCTGTTTTGGGTGCTATTTTTCTAGCATTACTTCCTTTGTTTGATTGGATCTGCACATTATTCTTTTTGTTCTGATCCTTCATACAGTTTTTATGCTATTAGCTAGGCCAACTACTTATTTAATGGTGCATTTCCAGTTCTGTTGGGTTAATTTCATATTTATGTTTGCTTGTAGTGGAACTCTAAAGGACCCCTTATGGAAGTTCTCATGAGGAATTTTCTCTGGCATGCCAACATGGTTGAAAACAAATTAGAAGGTTCAGTTGCTGGTGACTTACGAGTGAACTACAACAACATTCACAAGGTTGTATACTTGGTGATGAATGATCCCTGTGTTTTGGTGTTTACTTAGGGTTAATTACCTGCACATAATGGTGACAGGTCTTATGGGAACCTTTCATAGAGCCGTGGAATTTTGAGTTGAACTTTAGCAGATTACATGCGAAGAGTGCTCTTCTAAGCAATGCCATCATGACAGATTTTCATCTCACATCAACTGCACAGCTTAACTTGAATGTTACTGTCTCCCTTGTTGAGGTATGTAATGCTCCATTTCTTTAGAACTTATCTTCCACTTTTCATTGTACTTATTCTGTCCCAAAATGCAATTAATGGATCTATTTTTGTTTGATATCTATACTTAACAAAAAAAATAAAAAATTGTTTGATATCTATGCCATGATGTTGAATGTAAATTTAAGCAGAAGATGAGCTCAATGATTGCAAATATTGGAGCTCTTATCCGATTTGGGGGTCACCTATATCTCATCTTATGCGTCTCTTGGTTATCCTGCCTGCCTTTCCCTTCGATTCCCTGTGGCCTGTAGTGTATCCAATCCGTTTTGATGTTTTGATTGGGTCAACTCTAGTAATTGAATATTTCCTACGTAACGTTTGTGGGTTTTGGCATTTTGCTTCATTGATGTTCTTTGATTATACATGGTCTCGTTTATATAGTAATGAACATCACATAATAGAGTTAATTCACCCTCTAATACCTTCACGTCTCTCTTACTTCTTATCACAAACTTAATTTTTCTTTGCTGAGCCACTTAACTGTGAATTGTAATCATCATTATAATTAGGACTAAGTTCTCTTTTTCATTTTATTTCCCTTTAAAATGTCATTCTATCGGCAGTTGGTAATGGAGAAGCTTGTTTTTGAATTCCTTACAATGCTTTATCTCTTAGGGCTTGTTCGGTTTGAGTTTTGAGGGAGGTTTTAAAGTGTAATGAGTGGAGAGAGATAGATATAGAAAATTTATTGGGACCGTGCGCAGGGGTTTTGAGTACCCCAAACGAACAAGCCTTTAATGTTTCAATAATTGTTGAACTCTCTTTTCCCTTCACTTGTGGATAGTATTGAAGACTTGGAACTTATTAGTTTTTTTTTATAAGACTTGGAACTCATTAGTTACTTAAATTACTTTTGTCTCTTTAAGGCCATTTTCAGGGCAACTGAGATGGTCAAGGATGCTTGGGGTTTGATGGGACATAAATCTATTTCTGAAAGCCAGAGCTTATTAAGTCCACAGATTTGTGAAAATATGAATACAGGAAGATATGCGCCATACATATTACAAAATTTGACCTCCTTGCCTCTGGTATTTCAAGTCTCTCAAGGGTCAATATATGCTGATTATGTGGATATGTCGTTCAAAGGTGGAACGTTGGTGCATCCTGGTTCTTCTGTCCCAATTTATGTTAATGATGATGAAACTCCAGAGGAACTACTACTTCGCTCTAGACCTGCTCATTCTTCTGATAGACTCGGTGACAAGCAAGTGAGCGGGGTTGCACATCATTATATAGTTATTCAATTTAATGGGACATCTGTGCCTTCGACTCCTATTTCAATGGATCTTGTAGGTCTTAATCACTTTGAGGTTGATTTTTCGAAGTCAACAGATAAAATGGAAGTTGACAAGAATAGGGAATATTCGAAAAGCAATAAACACGCTGATGAGGTTATCCAAACAGATTCAAAAGGTGGCTTTGTCGTTCCTGTGGTATGTGATGTTTCCGTACAGCGGTATTGTAAGCTGATACGATTGTACTCTACGGTACGCGCACATTCAAGTTGTTTTCTTAAGGGAATTATGGTGTTTGTAATCATTCTCATTGTTGCGAAAACTTCACTTGCATTATTTTCAGGTTATACTCTGTAATGCAACTTCAATGCCATTTGAGGTACGGTTTGATATTCCCTTTGGCGTATCTCCAAAGGTATGAAATATGGAAGATTATGGTTTTTTCAATTATCATATCTCGCATTACTTCTTCGTTGTGGCATTCTGATACATCAAATTCTTGATTTTACTGCAGATCCTTGATCCGATACTTCCTGGTCGGGAGTTTCCTCTACCTTTACATTTGGCTGAAGCTGGTCGTGTGAGGTGGCGTCCACTTGACCAGAATTACCTATGGAGCGAAGCGCATAATATCTCAAACATTCTTTTGCAAGAGACTAAGATAGGACCTTTCCGTTCCTTTGTTTGCTATCCATCTCACCCGAGTAGTGATCCATTCCGTTGCTGCATATCAGTGCAACAGATGTGCTTCCCTCCTACTGGCAACCTGGAGAGGAGTTCATCTCGTCCCAATAATAGCACTCTGAAGCCATCAATTGAAAATTGTAGCCAAGTATCATGTAATCTGGACAAGTCAAAAAAGCATTTTATTCACCAAGTAACATTATGTTGTCCACTTATAGTGAGAAACTATCTTCCAAAGTCGATATCGTTGACAATAGAAAGTGGTGGGGTTGCACTTACTGCATTACTTTCAAAGGTTTGTGGTGTTCATTAGCTAACCTGATATTTTTGAGTAATTGAACTGGCTTTGAATACTCCCTTTTGTTTTTATCAAAGCTGGTTGTTTGGATTAATTCACCAGTTTATATGCTAATTCGTTTCAGGTGGAAACTTCATTTTTCCATATCGATTCATCACATGACTTGGGAATAGTATTGCGTATGCATGGATTTAATCCTTCGATTCTGAAATTCCCACGTGCAGAAACATTTTGTGGGATCGCTAAGTTCAGTGGAACAAAGTACTCTATCTCTGAAACTGTTACCTTTGAACCTGATTTAACTGATGGTAATTTATCATTGAGCTGTTGTTTTCCTTCAGGTGATACTATTGTTTCAAGAAATAATCAATTAATAGGAATACTGTTACATTATTTTAGGTCCTGTTTATGTTACCGTGGAAAAGGTGATGGATGCATTTTCTGGAGCTCGTGAAATCTTCATTTTCGTGCCCTATTTGTTATATAACTGCACTGGGTTTTCACTAATTGTTTCGGATTGTACTACCGATATGAAAGGACATGGTTGCATCATTCCTTCGTGTTATGATATGTGTGAGGAGGACCTGCTTCTAGGCAGAAAAGATGGTCTTGGTCTTCTGTCTACTCAACAGGGTTTACAAGTGGAATCAGCTACTGATGATGGTTTGAGAAATTCTTCGTCCCCTGTCTCAACTAGGAAAATTATGGATCCTCAAACAAATATGCTTTTTAGAAAACCCCTGATCTCTGGGTCATCTATACTGTCTCGGGAGTGTTCGGATAGACATGATTTAGATGCACATAAAGCTGCAGTGAACAGTCTGAAGAAGAGGTGGTGTTCAAGCATTCAGTCACATTTAGAGTGTTCCAATTTAGCAGAAACGGAATTCAAAAAGGTTGAGGCTTGTATGTATTCTCCTGATCCTAGTTCCTCTGTCACCGAAACTATGGTTAGGTTAAGTCGGTATATGCCTCAATGTGCTACTGAAAAGATGCCAAAATATTGTTGGTCTAGCCCTTTTTTTCTTGTTCAACCAACTGGTTCTACCAATGTTGTTATTCCTCAATTATCTGGTGATGCTGCATACATTATCTCTGTCACTTCAAGTGCAGTTGATGGGCCATTTTCTGGAAGGACAAGAGCCATCACTTTCCAACCCAGGTATTAATTTCATAACCCTATTGATGGACTACATTAGTCCGTGAACCATTTTTTTTACATGATCTTTCTTTTCTCCTATGTTCATCTGCTTTTGTATTTCTGCAGATATGTTCTAAGTAATGCATGCAGCAAGGACTTATGTTATAAGCAGAAAGGAACTGATTCTACTTTCCATTTGGCAACTAAACAACATTCTCATCTTCAATGGACAGAAACAACAAGGTATTTGGCAATGGCATAATGTTACTCAATACAATTATGTGCTCGTCGTAGCTGTAGGACATGATGGAGATCATTATGGCCCTCCATAATTGGTTAGGTTCCTTGGAATATTATAGTTCCTCATTAAGATGTGGCTTTTTAGTTGCTGGTAGGCGAATGTATACACATCATCTTTCGAGTGCCAACGAACTTATTAGTGTCGGATAAATATTTTGCTATATTAGGCTGGTTATGCATTATCAGGTTCCTTTATTCGTGAGTTGTTTTTTTTAAACTCTAGGTATGCAGTGTGAAATATGTTTTATTCATGATATTCCCATAACTTTTATTTCCCTCCTTTCAAATGTTGAGTTGTACAATGGAAGAGTTGTCGTTATATTATTGGAGCTGGTTTTTGTAGCTCCTTTTGGAAAAGTATTTGAACAGATGGACACTGGTTCTACTGAAACAGGAATTTGGGAAACTAACGAAACTAGACCTATTGTTGATTTTTAACTCAAAATGGTTGAGGTTGGTTTAAGTTCTGGGGGGATGACGCTTCCCTCGAAAAAGAAGAAGCTGGAGCTTTGATATGCATAATTTTTTGAATTGTAAAATTCACGATTCGTATCTTATGGTTCACTATGATTCAGTTGGTCATCATTACGAATAGGTTGCATGTATTGGAAATAGCTACAAATCGTAAGTGACTCGGTGATCCAAATCAATGAATTGTTTGATTCAATTTCGATTTTGCTGAATTCAATTTTTACTATTTTTTCCCTTTTTGTTGTTGGATAGTGGTTCGAACTATATTTTAAAGGTCTTTTTGTATTTTTATATGCCATCGTTTGTCTATGTTTCTTCTTATTTGGTCTCAAAAATAGGTTTCTCTCTTGTTAACTATTATAGGTTATAATAATGGGGATATTTGTTTAGAGAGTGAATCTTAGTAGCAAGATCCTTCTAAAATGGGTGCACTCCCTAGACGGGAGCTCGAATCGGCGCTCCCAAGATGGGAGCTTGACGGGAGCTTGCTCCCCTCAAGACGGGAGGACGCTCCTAATAAAGATGGGAGCTTATCGGGCCATTAAGGCAGTTATTCCCTTACTTTTAAGGGAGTTATGCCATTGTGGAAATAAGAATATGAGAATTATATTAGTCAGGAAGTTTTGCAAATTGACAATATATAACTTCCAATAATTACACTTTAAGATCAGAAAAATTTTCAGTATCACTTTTCCTTTAATGGTCAAGTATTTGAAGATATTTTATATGCATATTTTTATATAATCTAGATATGCTCGTTAGGTGCTCCAAACCTTAGGAGCTTCTAGGTCCCTCCGCTTCCCAGCACCCGCTTCCGCTCCCGCGCCTGCACCCTCTTCGTACTACTAAGGAGTGAATTCAAAATGGCGAAGACAAAATACAATGACCTTTTCAAGTTAGAATCAGCTTTTACTCTTTTTCACAAAAGGACCATAAGTAGGATTTGCTAATCTTCATCTTCTGCAAGTTAGAAGTAGCTTCCTTATTACTCCGCATGATCATCAACTCATCATTTGAAACAGGCTTTTAATTGATTTAGGTTTAAAATTTTCATTTGTAGTACGTGTTTTTGTCACCCACATCATAAATGTAATTTTCATTTTTAGAGAGTGAATTGAAAATGAAAAAGACAAAATACAATGACTTCGCAAATCCTCTCGAGTTAGAATCAGGTTTAACTCTTTTTCACAAAAGAACCATCAGTAGGATTTGGAAATCCTCATCTTCTGCAAATTAGAAGTAGCTTACCTATTACTCCACATGATCATCAACTCATCATTTGAAACAAGCTTTTAATTGATTTAGGTCTAAAATTTTCAGTTGTAGTATGTGTTTTTCCATGACCTAACTGAAGCCATCACAATGCAATTCGAAAAAGGACCATTTCGCCCTGTCATTTGTCTCTTATTATGTGCAACTTTCCCCTTGCAATTTCCCTCTTCTTCTCTATGTATATGAACTGATCTGTTTTGAGTCGATTGGTGAGGATGTAGACTTGAAGGATAGTAGAACAGGAAAACCATTCATTGAAGATTTTAGATTGGTCTTTTCCCTCATTGACTGAAATCCCAGCTCCGTCACTGGTGATTAATCTTCAACTCAGTGAGCATTGGTATACCATCTTGTTAAATATTCTCTCGTTTTACTGATATAATAGGTTCTTTTTCTGCCTTCTACCTGGTCTTTCATGATTTCATGAATTGGGTCCATCCTTCATGGTTTTTGTTCTTTTGAGGCACTTCTACTTTTAGAAGAGAAGCAGTGATGAGAATGTAAATGATGACATCAGCTATATTTGTGTAATTCAGTGACAGATGCTTTTATTACTTGATATCCTTTCGATGTTTGTGCTAAGTTTACAAGTTGTTTTGACAATAGTTCTTTAGCTGTGGATGATTTGCATGCTGGTTTTCATGTTTTCCTTGTGCTAAGTCATCATATTTTTAGTTGTTTCTTTTAGGTCTTCTCTTCCACCTTGTTAGGGTCAACTTTTTATCCCTCTATATTAGATTGTTAACCACCAACTCATCTAAAAGCTTAAGCTGTTAGAGAGAGGGGCACAACTTTATTATTTATACCTTCAACATGCCCCATCACGTGTAGCCAGATTCTCCTCTATAAGTGGGCTAAACACATGTAAATATTTCAACAACAGATAGGCGGTGAGGTTCGAACACATGATCTGTTGCCTGCCCTGATGCCATCTTAGATTGTTAACCACCAACTCATCGAAAAGCGTAATGCTTTGTTTGGATTGGGATTTGAAAAGTGTTTTTGAAAAATAGTAGGGGTAATGAGTGGAGAGAGATAGAGAGAAAAATGTGGAAAGTAGGGGGAATCTAGGGGGAATTTTTTGAAAAATTCTTTTTGAATCGCAAAGGGAACAAGGCATAAGCTATTAGAGAGAGGGGCACAACTTTATTATTTATGACTTCAATACTTTGCGACACTACCTCAATCCTTGCGTACCCCCTGGCGCTCCCCCATACAAGACATAAAAATAAAAGAAGGAATGAACTAAAACAAACCTCTCTTGACAGCCACTTCATAAGCTGGTTCAAGTACTCGCAGTCAGCACCCATAAATGGACTTTCTGGGAGGTGTAGATTGGATACAGACCAACCTTTGGCACTAAATGTATAAAGTGGCTGGGCTTAGACTGCAAACCATAAGCTGGTTGTGCTTGTGAAACATAGCGAAAAAGAGGGAGGTCTTGATGGATGCTCTGTTAACTGTAACATAACTGTTCAAATTGTTTCTTGTTATTCTGAAAACTCTGTGGATGAAACTGACTTATCTATAGCAAAAGTCTTATTTGATTTAAATCTTGGGCAGACTTGGTCCATGGAAGCCTTTCTTTGTTAGTGTTTTGCCTTTATCTTTCAATTCTTTGAATCCTGTGATCATGATTTAACGTGCCATAGGGAATTACTTGTTTCGGTACGTTTCAACGAACCTGGGTGGCAGTGGTCAGGATGCTTCTTAGCAGATCATCTGGGTGATACTCAGGTGAAAATGCGGAATTATGTTTCTGGTGCTGTAAATATGATACGTGTAGAAGTGCAGAATGCTGATATTTCAATTCAAGAAGAAAAGATTGTTGGAAGCGTCAATGGAAATTCAGGGACAAACTTGATTCTTTTATCGGACGATGATACAGGCTTTATGCCATATCGGATTGATAATTTTTCGAAGGAGGTTGGTATATGTTTATTCTGTCTGCTTTCTTATTAAAGTTCTTGGTAAAAGATAAATTTTTAATTGTGTACAGCAAATTATCCAGAAAAACATGATGAAAAATTAACAGCTTTCTTATTAAAGTCCTTGGTAAAAGACAATTTCAATTGTGTATAGCAAATAATCCAAAAAAAATAACGAAAAATTAACAAAAGCAAAAAATATAAGAACAAAGAACAAAAAATTCCAAGGAAAAATTAGGCCATATCAACCCTTTTAGTACTTGTGCTTTTTTTTTTTTATCCTAGTGCTGCATTTTACTATAATCTTTAATGCACTAATATTTTGTTCTTAGGAGATTAATACATTTTCAATTCGAGGATGTCCACACCAGTAGATTCTCAGCCTTTGTAATAAATGTTGCAGGAAAGCAAAGTCTACGTAGGTAGACTAGTAATAGTAACTTGTAATAATAGTATAGTACTGTAGTTGTCAGGAGTGATTATTAGGATGCCACCAATTATATACAATGATGTAATGAGTGATGTATACCGTTGTACTGATAACCCTTCCTTACGCCTATAAAAGGAGGGTTTCTCCCATTGTAAAAAACCAGACCTTAAGCAATAAACTCAGTATCTTTCTAATAAGCCTGTGTTTTATATTCTCTCTCTTTACAATCCTACCTACTTAGTGTTTGTACCCACTCAGTGTCTGTAATAGTGGTATCAGAGCCATGTCTTCCATACTAGCCTAAACTCCCTTCTGGGAAATTCTTTTCCAACACTACTTCAAATCTTTTCTAAAAGAAAAAATTGAAGCGTATGCTCTGTGGTTGCCTTCTCAGGATCCTCCACATCAGAAACTTCACTAACTATTTTGGTTAAAAGAATTTTGTATCAGTGGGATAAAAGTACCTTGAGATTTTAGCCCATGTGTTGGCAGTGTATCTCGGTTTATCTTCCCTAGTATCCAAAATTTTGTTAATCAAAATTAGTTGAAAGTCTTATTTTGCAAAGGAAAATCTTTGTCGTAGAAAGGAAAAGAAAACCCCAGACTTTTTCAAACCCTAGTCTTTTTCTTCAAACCCCTGTCTTATTCTTGAAGTATGAATCGTCTGTTTACCACCTACTCTTCTGCTACGTCTTCCTTAGTTCCATCAATGTCGTCTGCCAGTAGAAATTCTTCTTCTTCCTCTTCTAATCTTGAATATTTGTATGAGTTTGAGTACCTACCTGATGACAGTAAGGTTTCCCTTACTGACCTCCCTTTCCTAAACCCTTATAATACTTTTGTGCGTCCCCAAACTTCTGTGAAAAAATCTGTCACCCAACTTTTCTCTACAAAACGCCCAACTTCTGTAAAAGAGTATGTCCAAGCTTCCAAGTTTGACCAGTGTTTCATTGCAGCAACAGAAGCTGAACAACTCTTACCTCTAGAAATCCCAGTTGATTTGCCTCGTCTTTGGCAACAACAAGGATTTACACATCTCCACTTTGGTGCAATCAGATTGGCCGTCACTTTCCATGGAAGAAAAGGTTTACCTGTTACTTCCAGACTTGCTCTGGTAGATACCAGGTTTATGCAGTACCAGAACGCATGCATAGCCACAGTTCAAACCACCCTAAATGCCGGAACCGTGATTTTCACTTTTTACCCCAATTTCAACATGCCATTAGCAGATCCTCATCTGCTATCAGCCTTGAAAGTCCAAGTTCAAATTGGTGGTGCCTCCCAAATTCCTACCACATATGCAGCAACCCTTCACTACCAAATGGCCTACCGTCTCCAAAACCATGCTTTTGACATGTCCTTACCTTCCTCCACAGATGAAGCCCTCTTCCTAACCGTAAATGCACCTCACCAAGCCTCGTGTGTCCATGTCCCACGACAAATCTCCCGTCCTGAACTTCTCAAGCTTCTCCCAGAATCTTGGGTCACAGCTTACGAGAAAAATCAAAACAAGCCTATTCCTGTCCAATCCTCTAACCCAACCTTTATTCCAAAACCTGATGGTACCGTAGAAATCTCTTTTCCAAAAGACACCTCTGCCTCATCTTCCACCCATCCTGTCATTTTTCCCTCGAGCATTAACATGTTTGTTGATGGCTCTCGACCTGGCCCTCCAATTCAATATTTTAAATCCAGTGGCAAGCCGGTCTATTATTTTAAAAATCCAGAAACAGGTCATTGTTACTTTGATGCCTGTGACTGTGATGACTGTTACGAAGAAAGTCTTCGTTTAGACGATGATGAAGACTTTGAAGATGACCCTGGTTCACTATACCCTTCTCCGCCTTTCTCTCCTTGCAAATCTCCACCGTCTCCTCAACCTCCATCTGATGATGGCTCTTCAAGTCAACCCAGTGGGTGTTTCATGTTCACCTCCTCGTCTTCCTGGACTGAAGCAGATTTTCCTCCTTTGGACTTCCATAGTTCCCAAGAAAGGACAACCCACCGTCATAAAATTCCAGACCCTACTACCATTCTTCCTGATGGTAGTACCAAAGCAGTATCAGCAGCAGAAGCAGCGATAAATTGGCAATCAGCAAATTCTCTCGCTCAAAACAAAATTCTTCAAAGAATTGCTAATTCCCAGCAAAATTTGGAGAATGCTGTCCATAAGAAGTTGTCAACCTTGGAACTTCTTATCAGAGATTTGCAGCAGAAAATTCAGAATGTTCACCAAGAACTCCTTCAGATGGCATATGCAAACCAAGCATTTTCAGCAGCCTTTTACCATAAAGATGCTGAAATGAAGCATTTGAAAAACCAGCTTCATTCTCTCCAAGCTCAGCAGAATTCTCAGCAAAAAAGCCCATTTGACATGTTCACATCTTCCTCTCAACAAAGTTTGTTTGGGTATCCTCAAATGTCTCAACCTTTACCTGTAAACCCTACCTCAATATTTGGTGAGTCCAATATCTTTGGCAGCTCATCAGCTTTCCTACCTCCACCAAAAAGACCATCTCCACCAAAACTTCCTTTTTCAAAGCCCCAGATAAAACCTGTTCAACCTTCACCAGTTTTGTCTTCACCTTCTACTTCTACCACTGTCCCAGTGACCTCCACTCCAACTCTATCATCCGACCCAAATTCAAAATCACCACAGTTAATGGTCCAACCAACTTCTAGCCCATCCAAAAATCCAATTTCCACTCTCCTAAATACCTTAGCCACTATACTTCAAACTCCATCTCCTGAACCAACCATTGAGTTTGATTCAGATACTGAATCTACAAACTCTGTGCCATTTCCTCATGTTTTCATGATGAACCCAGAAAATCCAGAGGAACATGTTGAAGATCCTATAATTGAAGAAGGTCCTGAGTTTGAAACACCTCCAGAAATTCCAACCTTTGATTCCTTCTCCCATTCCAATATCCATACCCAAGGTTTCTCCTTTGATACCATTCCCCCATCAAAATGGTTGGATAAACTCTATGAGATCCATGCTTGGTGCACAGCTGCTATGCTTTCTCCAAATGCTACACTAAGTATTGTACTTACTAAGTGTACAGCAAAATTTCTTGGCCGTCTCCGTCAATGGTACTTAGCTCTTGGTGAGTACCGACAGCTGCAGCTGAAACAACTTCCGACCCTTGATCAGTTTATCTCAGTCCTGCATACTGAATTTCTTGGAGACCATGACAACACTACAGAATTTGTTCGAGAAGAATATCTCAGCATGAAGTGTTGTTCATTCAAAAGAAAGGACTTGGAGATCCACTATAATCGCATGTCTCAACGATTTTATCTCCTCAACGGCATGGATGATGTCAACCTAAAGCAAGCTTTTCTCAATTCCCTTCCTGAACCATTGGGAAATGAGACAACAAGGCTCCTTCAGACAAAAGGATTGACGCTAAATGCTACATCTCTTGGTGGTATTTACCAACACTCCTTGATTGCCCTGGAAAAACTGTGCAATCACCAGAAATTCCTCAGAACTCTTGAAGAACAGGGAAAACTTCTTGGCAAAGCATGTGACCGTCCAGACCTCTCTATAAAGTGTAAAGACAAGAAGTGCACTTGCCGTCCTTCCTATCGGAAGACCAAACACTTTCAGAAATGGAAGTTCCGATCCCCTGGCAAGTTTTCAAAGTTTCCAAAATCTGGCAAGTCCTCACGCCGGAGAAAATGGAAATTCTTCAAGAAAAAGCAGTTCAGAGGACAGCGAAAGTCTGATCGCTGTTACATATGTGGAAAGAAAGGGCACTATGCAAAACAGTGTCCTAATAAAGCAGCAAGAGACAAAATGGTGAACTCTTTGGCCCTCCTCAATGATGATCTTGAAAATGCTGATGTTGAATCTCTATTTTCCATTGATGATGAAGCAACAGATGAAGCAGTCCTTGCATTCACATTTGATGACTCTTCCTCAGAATCCGATGATTCTTCCGATGAGCCTAATTATTTCCCTTATGAAATCCAAACCTTTGGATTTTCCAATATCATGCTGGCTCAACCCTTAGCCAAGGTCAACATTTTGCTTGGCAAATATGAGAAGCCCATACCAGTTATTGCTTTCTTTGATACTGGTGCAGCAGCCTCCATTCTCAACCCAGCAATTCTCCCCAGGTCCTATTGGCAGTCTTGTTTCAGACCCTTTACTGCAGCCAATGGAGAAACATTTGTCATCACCTTGCTCAGTAAGCCTATTACCATCCAACTCTTCCCTGGATACACCATTAAACACCAAGTTTATGGTTCTGATCTTCCAGGAAAAGATTTATTGTTAGGCTTTGATATTCTCCAAAATCTCAGCAAAATCTCTTGGCTGAAAAAAGGCTTGAAATACAAAAACTACCTGTTACCTTGGACCACTCAACCCAATCTCTTTTCCATAGAAAACTTCTCCACCATCAAAGAAACCATAATCCAAACCTCTTGTGCAGAATCCCATTCCCAGTTCCTTACTAAATGTTCCAACCCACTTTGGAAAAATCCAGATTTCTTCATTTCTCTTCCCTTTAAGAAAAATGAAGATATCAACCCTACCAAAGCCACTCATCAGGGAATGAACCCAGAACACTACCAACTTGCTCTTCAAGAACTCCAGCAACTTCAGTCAGAGGGTTTAATTGAGCCCACGACCTCTCAGTGGGCCTGTGAAGCATTCTATGTCAACAAAAGAACAGAACAGATAAGAGGAAAGCTCCGCCTGGTTATCAATTACCAGCCTCTTAATCATTTTTTGCAGGACAACAAATTCCCTCTTCCCTGAAGAAGTGTTCTCTTTGCAAACTTGCCTAAAGCTCAAATTTTCTCTAAGTTTGACTTGAAAGCAGGTTTCTGGCAGCTGGGCATCCATCCAGATGATCGTCCCAAAATTGGCTTTTGCATTCCTGATCACCACTTCCAGTGGTCAGTCATGCCTTTTGGATTGAAAACAGCTCCATCTTTGTTTCAAAAGGCCATGATTCGGATATTTGCTCCTCTTCTATCCTCAGCTCTTGTATATATTGATGACATCCTCCTCTTCTCCCCAGATATCGAGTCTCATGTTATTTTACTACAATCTTTTCATTCCCTTGTCCAAACCCATGGTATAATGCTCTCAGAGAAAAAGATGCTTCTTGCTCAACCAGAAATTGATTTTTTAGGGATGCATATCTCTAAAGGTCAATATACCCTTCAGCCTCATATAGCCTCCCAACTTGACCATTTTCCAGATGAAAACCTCACAGTCAAACAAGTTCAACAGTTCCTTGGAATTGTTAACTATATGGCTGATTTCATCCCCAACTTTGCCCAATACCGTACTCCTCTCTCAGCTCTACTAAAGAAAACTCCTCCTCCTTGGTCACCTCATTGTACAAAAGCTGTCACCAACCTCAAAGCCATATCCAAAACCCTTCCTCCATTAACCATACCTTCAGATGGGAAAAGAATCCTTCAGACAGATGCCTCTGATCTTTATTGGGGAGCAGTTCTTTTGGAAGAAAATTCAGAACAGAAGCGCAGAATTTGTGGATACAAGAGTGGTGCTTTCTCTCCAGCAGAACTTCATTACCACTCTACTTACAAAGAAATTCTGGCAATCAAAAGGAGCATTGAGAAGTTTGAATTTCATCTAATCGGTCATCATTTTCTAATTGAGACTGATATGATGAGTTTTCCCAGCATGCTCAAGTTCAAACAAAAGCACCTTCCAAAGGCTCAGTTACTCAGATGGGCAAATTGGTTTTCCAATTGGAGTTTTGATGCTGTCCACATAAAAGGAAAAACAAATGTCCTCCCTGATTTTCTGTCAAGGCTTAAAAAAGAAATCAACCAGTTTTCCAAAACAAAACCATATTCTTTTGTCCCTGGTTGCTTTCCCATGATTTCCTGTTTCCACCCAGCTAATCTTCCTATCCACCTCCAGTGTCATCTTGTTGAGTTAACCCTTCTTTCCAGGTGTGTCCAAATGTGTCAAAACCTTCAACATCTCTGTATTTTCAAATATGGTCTTGATGAAGGTCCCATAAAAGGTCTACCCTTCCATCCTGTCTATCCTTTTCTCACCCAGTTTGAAGTATCTTACCATAATGTTTTTTATTTCAAACTAGAAGCATACCTCCTCTTATGGTATTTAGTTGATGTGTATACTATAAGTGTCAGTTTCAATAAATCAGCAGTCTTGGTGTATCTTGCCCGTGCAGCATTCAATCTAGTTCAACCTCCAGAGGATTTATTTTTGAAATTTCTCTTACTTTTTGGCAACATACCATTCTGGCAGCAGCAGATCAGGCAAGTTCCCATTGGTCCAAACGAAGACCTCCAATTTGCTTTTTGGACAAACCGCAACAACAGGTGTTTTCCTAATCCAGATGGTTCTCTCACTTGGCGAAAGGAGTATCACACTATGTTCCTTTCAACATTTCCAGAGGCCCCAAGCATTGAAATTCACAATGGAAATTATCTGGTCATGACTCAAACGATGTGTTCACTCAATGGCTTGACACCTGCAGATGTTCCCTCATCTCTCCTCCATTATGAGTCTGCAAATTGGAAATTCAATGATACTTATCCGGAAGAATGGCGCCAAAATATCCGCTATCTTTTGGAGCAGTATTACTTGACTGAAGACTATTCTGGAAGCAGTGGATCGGATAAACCTGAATAACTTTTCAGGCCAGCTGTCTCTTTTGTGATGTAAAATAAAGTGTAGTAGTTATCCTCTTTTCCAGAGAGGGTGAAATTATTAGTAGATTCTCAGCCTTTGTAATAAATGTTGCAGGAAAGCAAAGTCTACGTAGGTAGACTAGTAATAGTAACTTGTAATAATAGTATAGTACTGTAGTTGTCAGGAGTGATTATTAGGATGCCACCAATTATATACAATGATGTAATGAGTGATGTATACCGTTGTACTGATAACCCTTCCTTACGCCTATAAAAGGAGGGTTTGATCTTAGGATGGGTAGTTCGAGGGAATGACAAGGTTGGATCGCAGTAACGGTTGAGGATCGAAGTATTCTACCATAAAATAAGAAAATTTGTAATAATTTTGACACTAACAAGTATTATGTAGAAATAAGCATGAACTAAGCCTAACTTGACACAAAGATAAGCTTTGTAATAGAGCATTTTTGCATTATGCAGTTGCACTACCAGAAAAGTTCAGAAACAAAGTGCGAAAAGGTGAAGCTAGAAGTAGAAAAATGAGTGAAATGCTGAGAGTTATTATTAAGAAAAGGCGAAGAAAATGGCGGCATTCCCTTAATACCTTCTTTCTAATATAATTATTTACTTATCAAGAAAAGAAAATTTGAAGAAAATGGAAAGTGGAGTGGATTAGGAAGAGGATCAGTAGGTGGAGGATCTTAATAGGGATCCCCTGATCCAGTAAGCTACAGCCACCAAAATCACAAAATCCTTCCTCCGTGGAATTTTTTTACCCAATCCCTTTTGTTTTTGCCATAATGGCTGCAGGATTTGAAGTTCTAATTTTGGATTCTGGCCATCCTGATTCAGTTCAGTGTGATAGTCAATATCTAAAACTGGTTGCCACTCTCCTTTAACAAACACTCGTAGAGAAATATGGATGGTTGATATTGAGTACTCGGCTCGGTTAAGTCTTATTCCTTGAACGATGTTTACTTTTAATTTCCGGGTGATGAATATATGCATGCTTGTAAAGTAGGATGAAACCTTTCTTTGCTTGGATTACTCTACCCTATTGAACAGATGGCTTTTCATCAAGTCTTAAAGTTCTTGTCGATTGGAGTAAGAACTACTTTTATTTGTTCTCTCTCTCTCTCTCTCTCTCTCTCCCTTGCACACGCACAAACGAACACGGATTGTGTTATGATCTAAATTTTCATTTTGATTGAAGTAATCTCTCTCTCTCTCTCTCGAACGCGGATTGGGTTATGATCTGGATTTTCATTTTTATTGAAGTAATAGGATGGTATTTGGTTCTTCCAAAATTCTTTGTTAAGTTTATATGGAGTTGGGTGAGGTGATTCAGCGGTTTGCTAGGCTGGTTTTAGATATCAGTTTGTTTGGTTATAGGGAGCTAGGTTGTTATTGGCTCTGTTTTAGTTCAACATTGATGGTAGTTCTCTTTTTTGTCCCTTGCATTGCAGCGTATACGAGTTTATCAACAAAGGTGTGAAAGTTTTGAAACACTAATTCAGTCTTACACCTCTTGCTCGTACGCTTGGGATGAGCCTTTCTACCCCCATCGTCTCACAGTTGAGGTATGCCTTATGTTTTCAGCTTGCAATGATTAAGTGGTCTGACACTGTTACTAATTGACTACTGGTTGAAATCTCAAAGGTGCCTGGAGAGCGTGTCGTAGGATCATACACTCTTGATGATGTGAAAGAGTATGCGCCTATCTACTTACCTTCGACTTCCGAGGTATGTTGTTTTGGTTTTACCCATGCATGTCTTTTGCACTTGCATTGGCCCTGAAAAGAAATGACCGTACATAGGGAATGTGCACAGAAGTACTGTTTCCTATCTTTAATAGAAGTTAGATGGATGATTTGTTTCTTCATCTTTGGTTAAGTTGTCGAGGTGGGTTGTAGATTTGTTGTTTTCGAAATTATAAGTTTAACATAATGTACGATTAGGAACTGATCTTCCTATGTTGTCCTCCGACTAGTTTTTGATGTGTAGCTTGTTTTAGCTTATTGAATAAAGCAACATTGATGTACTGTTATGATGCCATAGTAGCAATATCCAAGAGAAAAAGTAGTTAAAAAGAGGCCGAAGAAGAAGGAAAGACAAGTTGAACGACATGATAAAAAAAATTGTTATTTTTGTTATTCTGCTGCTTATGTCATAATATGTAACTGTTAGAAGTGGGCCGTGTATGTGATCCTCGTGTCAAAAGTATTGCAAATTTTTGGGGATGTCATTTTCAGTCTTTCTTAATGATTAGGTGAAGTAGGAAGAATCACCCTTAATGCATAAGTTGGCTTACGAATTGAGGCTTCTTGTGTCAAAAGTATTACTAATTTTTGGGGATCTCGCTTTCGAACTTTCTTAATGATTAGGAGAAGCAGGAAGAATCACCCTTAATGCATGTGTTGGCTTTTGAATTGAGGCTTCTGAGTCTTCTTTTGTTTCCAAACGTTTTCTGCTGCATGGTTATTATCGATTTTGTCATTGCTCTGCAAAAGTGTCCTCATAAGTTTAATTCTGGCACATTTGAGTTAGGAATGGCATTCGGGCCATTCGGGGCGGATATGGGCATATCCGTACCCGATCCCCGAAACCGAAAGTCGACCCAAATCCGCCCCGATACCCGAACGGCGAGAAGGGAAATGAACCATAACCGAACCAAACGGGGTTCGGATAATCCCCGAACCGATTGGGTACCCGAATTTACAATGGAAAAATCGATTCAAAAACCTTGATTTTGGGACAGGTTGATTTCTGGAAAAAAAGAAACAAGTTTCACGGAAAGTAATCAAAACCCACTTGCTCATATAAACATGGATTTACAGAAGACTAGAAGAGAAATCAAAACACACTTTTGCTCATAAACACATGGATTTACAGAAGAGTAAATCAAAAGTAAAAACCCACTTGATTTGCTCAGAGATAGTGGCTTCACCTCCATCAGAGATTCAGAATACATCTGGCGAGGGAGAGAAGCTTGAGGGACATTAGGGAAGAGCATCAGCTCCTTCTTCACTTCTTCGAACGGTGCAAACACCAAAGTCGTTACTGACTGACTGTTCGAAGAACCCTTGGACTCGCAAACTTCCGGCTTCAATAGAGAAATCCCAACGGGATTCCGATTGTCACCCTGGGTGTTCAGGAGAGCAAGAGCTGGAGCAGGTCTGAGGAGTATAGTGGTGGGGGGTGAGAGAGAGAGAGAGAGAGAGAGAGAGAGAGAGAGAGAGAGAGAGAGAGAGAGAGAGAGAGAGAGAGAGAGAGAGAGAGAGAGAGAGAGAGAAAAGGGGGGCGGAACTGAATCGCAGCTCTAAGGAGCCCTAGAAGCGTTTATGTTATATATATATATAAAGGGGTAATTTTGTAATTTCATACGTTTCGGGGATCGGGTACGGTTCGGTTCGGGGAACGGTTCGGGTAGCAGACAAACCATATCCGCACCGTACCCGAACGGTTATTTCTTACCCTCAACCATACCCGTATCCGCGGGGAAAATTTCGGTTATGATTCGGGGAAAATTTTCGGTTACGGTTCGGGTACCCATCGGTTCGGTTCAAATTGTCATCCCTAATTTGAGTTGGTCTCACGACTTACTATTTTTTTCAGAAACCTGAAAGAACATTGCTTGTCTCTGTCCACGCTGAAGGAGCAATAAAGGTGTTTTTCTAATATGTTGACTAGCAAATGCTTTTCAGCATCTGTTCTTTCAAACCTTAGTTTATTTTCGCTCTTCTACAGGTTCTGAGCATAATTGATTCAAGTTACCATGTTTTGAATGATGCAAAGGATCCACGTGTCTCCCTGTTCAAAGGAAAAAGAAAACCTTACCAGAAACAGGAATCTTCTGTTGATTTTAACGAAAAGATATCAGTGTCTATTCCTTTTATAGGAATCTCCTTGATTGATTCTCACCCACAGGTATGCTAAAAGTTTGTTGTTACTCAGAAACCATCTATTACAGAATACTGCCACAGTGCTTGGGTGTGGTGAGTCTGGTGACCAATTTACATGCATGAAGGACCATTGTGGTACCAGAGCTGCCTATTTCATCCACATTAAAAACCATAAAGCCCACACCCCCCCGATGAAAGCCCAAGAAAAAAAGGTTGCACGGTTGTAAATCAAAAGAGACTATCCGTGGCAGACCTAAAAAGCTGTTATGCTTGAGTTGGGTGTCAGAGATTATAATCCCACATCTCTTAGGTGTGGAATGTTTAATCACTTAATACATGAATGAACATTCCATCCAACAACTTAGGCTTTTGAGTTGGATTCGGAAAGGTTTCTACACCATCAATAATTTCAACTCTGGCTGGTTGCCTCTCCTTTTGTAGGAATTGCTTTTTGCATGTGCTAAGAACACGAGGATTAATCTGCTCCAGAGTCTTGATCAGCAGAAGTTTTCCTTCCAAATATCATCCTTCCAAATTGATAACCAGTTGCCTAGTACGCCATATCCAGTTATCCTGTGCTTTGATCGTGAATACAGAAGCAACCCAGTAGGCCAGACAAGGACTAGAGATGATAGCATAAAGAGTGAAAGTGAAAATCCGGTGCAATTTACTTCTGACAGCCTTTGTGAACCTGCATTCTGGTTAGCTGCGGCAAAGTGGAGGAATAGAGATGTCTCATTGGCTTCATTTGAATATATTAGCTTGAGGTCTTTGGCCATCTTCTTTTTGGTGCAAAAAGTTTTTACTATCTCTTTGTTTTTTGTTGCAGGATTTTTTGTTGCTTCTGTGTTTAATTGTTGCCACCACTGGCGCTAATTTCTAACTCCGCCACCCCCTTTAGGTGGTTTTATAGAAGTTTGAATTAAACAAATGATGAACACTGCCAGTGCTTGACATACTTTGTTCAATACTTGCAGACTAGCAGATTTCCACCTTGAGCTTGAGCAGGAAGTCATACTTGGCTTGTTTGATTTCTTTAGAACTGTGTCTTCAAGGTCTCGGGTTGGGCTCCTGACATTTGGGCATTCTACATCCCATCCTGTCACCTCTGATCTGGGTTTCATAAACGAGTCCCCTTCTTGCACTGAGGCTCATGTTCAGCCCAAGGGGGTCCCATCCAATCCAACAAATGGAACTCAAACTCTTCAAAATTGCATAAGTTGCCCTTTGCTCCCTTCAGTAGTTCCTATTGGAGCTCCTTGGCAACAAATATTCCTCTTAGCCAGAAGACAGAAGAAAGTTTATGTTGAAATGTTTGACGTGGCCCCTATTAGGTTGACTTTGAGGTGATTTTGTAACTGCCTTTTCAGTGTCTCTATACCTTAATTCAGCTGTCATTTCGATTATTGTTCAATAACGTACTTATTATATTCATTGTACAGCTTTTCCAGCACTCCTTGGACGCTAAGAAATGGGGTTCTTACATCAGGAGAATCTCTTATCCATGTAAGTCAAGAGGAGTATCTATTCTGTTTATGACAGACTTGTAAGAGAATATCAAGTCATAACGTATGTGTTACCCAAAAAGGCAACCTAGAAGGGGGTGAATAGGGTTCCTAATTAAAAAGGCCAATTTAATTATATTCTCTAACAAATATATCCAGGATAATATGAGCAAGTAAAATAGAGGGAGTTAGAGAGATGGACCCTGGTTATAGTGGTTCGGCCCGGATTTGTCCACGGTCTGGCCTAGTCCACTTCTCCTAAAAGCAACTACTTGAAGGTTCCACTAATCTTCAAATAGATTACAAGTAGTAAGACTTGCGGGTGCTTACAAAGACCGTATCCCCTAGCTTTCCCGAGGAGCTAGTGCAACCGCAAGAGTTTTCTCCGAAAACCTCTTGAAAACAGTAACACCCAAATTCAAACCCGAATTTGGTCTTCTAAGGTTTCAAGTGTTTGACACAAAACACTCGCTTAGGAATTACAAGTACATGGAGAAAGTATGAAAATTATTGCTCACGACTTGTACAAATTTTCTCTAAAGAAAAATATGAAAGTGGAAGAACAAGGAGAATTTTGGCTTTGATCTTTTTGAGAATTTGCTCTTGGAATGATATGGAATGTTGTAGCTTGTATATGGTACTCATCAATGAGTTTTCATCCCTTATATAGCCATATATCCACCTTCTAGCCGTTAATAAAGAGATGGAGCCGTTGGAGAGATGAGTGAAGGAACTAGCCGTTGGAGGCCATTTTACACTGGCCGGTTGACAGAGTGGTCTTCCGGGTGGTTGACCGGCCGGTCATCCGGTCTGTCATCTGATGGTCTCCGGTTGCCACAGCTCTCTGTTGCTCTCTGTTTAGATAGCCGGCTTGTCAGCCGGTTCGTCAACCTGTGGCTCAAAATTTCATCTAAATAAATCCGTTAAAGTATGTATTCAGCTCATTAAGTTTTTGTAAATATTAATCATTGAAACCAAGAGACTTTATGCTATGTTTCAAGGCAAAGAAACAAATTTGTCCGAAAAAGGACTTTGCGATAAAAGATTTTCTTTTGCCAAAAAATAAAAACTTCATCAATATAACCATCAAAATAACAAATAGTAATGCATATAATTTTCAACAAATTATCATGCATATATTTGTCAACAGTATGACAATGTCAAAGGAAATGCAGGCTGCATTTCTTTGCCAAGAACTTCAGCCAAGGAAATTCTCTCTTAAGCAGGGGATTATGTGAATCTGCTGCTGACATGATAAGGTTTTCCTTGGGGAGAATAGCTATTCATTCTACTAACCACTGGCTGCTGACATAGTGGTTGCGCGTATCTTTGGCTTTGCCTGAATTAGATTAACATTTTCTTGATTGATGCAGAAATATGATTAACCTTATACAATACATAAGAGTTTCAGACTCATTTACATGCTTCAAATCTTTTTTGCACTACTAATTATGACATTAACAAAACCAATTTTAACATTATCAATATCTACTAACAAAAATACCAATATAATAATGATGAAGTTAACTGATTTGGGACTATTGGAGTAATCGGGAATGGAATATTGTCTGTTTACGCTTGATTTTACAAATATAACTAGCATTGTCCCCGTTCGATACACGGGAACGGAAAAAAAAATCACAATCGTAATTTTTTGTCCCGTGCATTGAACGGGGTACAACGCTAGTTTAAATTTATTAGTGGGAACATGTTGGGGAAAGCTAGTGAAGGGTCAAAACAATATTGGAATATGTGAACTTCCTATCGTGTATGAAAATCTGAGGATAGTTGGAGACGGGAATAAATCACAGTGAATTACATTATTGATGTGAATAAAAAGTAATTCTAAGGAGCAACTTGATCCTGTACATTTTGCTTGCTAGTTCTTACGATGATAACTAATTGCAGAGAGGTCTTATGGCTCTTGCTGACGTTGAGGGAGCACAAATTTACCTCAGACAACTGTTCATTGCACATCATATTGCTAGCTGGGAATCCATTCAGGAGATTATTATCAGACATTACACTCGCCAACTTCTTCATGAGACATACAAGGTACGCTGAACTAAGATCACTCGTCTTTTTATCGATCATCATCTCTCACGCACAAAAGACTGGCCTATGTGTTAACTGGTGCCTATTTTTGTGTTTGACACCCCTGATGTGTCCCACAAGTATCCTAGTGTGTCTAGGGTTTTCCTAGAATGTCCAAATGGGGAAAAAAAAGGAGCGAGCAAAAAATTGTAGACACTGATGATTTGAGTTAAGGCACGTGTACTGAGAGTGTCTGCATCTCACACCCTGGTACGTGACGTCGAGGTGTCCGTGCATTGTAGATCATGTTGTGATAAAGGAGGGCTGGGACTGACTCTGTCGTGTTGTGCATGACATAGTGTCTGCATCTCACATTCTTGTACGTGACCTCAGCCGAGGTGTCCGTGCATTGTAGATCATGTTGTGATAAAGGAGGGCTGGGACTGACTTTGTCGTGCTGTGCATGAGGAGCAAGCAAAAATCAGCAAGACTTTTGAAGTAGCTCATCTCTGGCTTTGGCAAAGCCCGAGGTAGATGGCCTAGAAAAGAAGCTTGTTGGCAGCTATATATTGTCTTTAGAGCATCCCCAATGGGGATGTATTTTAGAAGGGGATGGATAGTTATTTTAAATGTAAAAAGTGGTTAAAAGTTAGTTGGATGTAAAATAGAACCCACCCCCATCCAATGGTGAGATGTAAAAAAAGATGGATAATTAACTAATTTTTCCTCCTCCTTAATTTTCCTCAACTTTCTTAATCCTAATTCAAATACTACTCCCGTTGAAAAATAATTTTGGTATCTGGTAATCGAGGACTTAAAAAAAAAAATTATTCCAAAAAAAAAAAATTACTTCCATCCCATATACATATTTTTTATTTCTCATCCACTTCAATTACACTATTTACTTCATCCATTTACTCCCATCAATTCTTAACCACATCATTTACTTGATCCATTTAGATCGTGCTTGGTTGGTACCGATAATCGGGTCTTTTTTAATGCACAAGTAAGCATCACAAATTGCTTCATCTTGATCGGAGTTGAACGATTTTCCTCTTGCTCTACGACTTTCCTCTGCCATAATTGATACACTTATTTTTTTTAAAGTGTGTTTGTGGAGAAGGGAGAAATTTTTTGTAGTGTAAAATCATGTAAAAAACACCCATTTAGAAGCAGGGAAAAAAAAAGCCGTTGCTGATTAATTTGATCCGTTGATCAAAAGGGCTGTTGGCCAACGGTCGGATAAAGACCCGTTGCCAACCCAAAATCCCAACTTTACTCTTTCTCTCTCAGTTTTACAGATCACTCTGTCTCTCTCTGTGGTTCTATGAACAGAACCAGCCTCTCTCTCTCTCTCTCTCTCTCTCTCTCTCTCTCTCTCTACGAACCGAAGGTAACTCAGGACATCTGAAAGTCTTGGAAGGGGCTGGAACCGAAGGGAAATCTGGAAATCTTGGGTGGAACCGAAGGGAAATCTGCTGGAAATCTTGGCTGGAAATCTTGAGAATCAGTTGGGTGATGTCGTCAAGAATCGGGGTCGGAGATGGTGAGCTTCCGGCGTGTTCCTGCAGATTCCGGCGGTTCTTGCAATTTCCGACGACTTTCCGGTGAAACCAGGCAACCTCCGGCTGTCCAAAATTCTGGTAGAATTAGTTGATGATGACCTGCCAATTTATAGCTGCAGCCAAAAGGGGATGCAAATATACATCTCCCTTTCCATTTGTGCTATTTTCCATCTCCGAAATTGCTATTTTACATCCCCATTGGAGCAATTTTTTTTACATCTGGGTTGTATTATAACTATAGCACTTGGTTTTACATCCCCATTGGGGATGCTCTTAGAGCATCCCCAATGGGAATGTATTTTAGATGAGGTTGGATAGTTATTTTAGATGTAAAAAGTGGTTAAAAGTTAGTTAGATGTAAAATAGAACCTCCTCCTATCCAATGGTGAGATGTAAAAAAAAGATGGATAATTAACTAATTTTCTCTCCTCCTTAATTTTCCTCAACTTTCTTAACCTTAATTCAAGTATTACTTCCGTTGATAAATAATTTTGGTATCCGGTAATCGAAGATTTAAAAAAAAAAAATCCGAAAAAAAAAAAAATTTCGTCCCTTTTTTTTTGTTTTACATCCAACTACAATTACACTAGATACTCCCATTAATTCTAACCACATCATTTACTTTTACTCCCCACTCTCAACTACATCATTTATTTCAGTATTTACTCTCATCCACTCTCAACTATATTATTTACTCTCATCTACTCTCACCTACAATATTTTTTTTGGAGGGTGTTTGTGGAGAATGGAGGAATTTTTTGTAGTGAAAATTATGTTAAAAACATCCATTTATAGGTAAAGGAAAAAAATGCCCGTTGCTGATTTGATCCGTTGATCAACGGCCAAAAGAGCCGTTGGCTGATTGATCAACGGTAGGCTGAAACACCGAATCTCTCTGCCTCTCAACTTTACTCTCTCTCTCTGCCTCTCAACGTTCTGTCTCTCTCTCTCTCTCTCTCTCTCTCTCTCTCTCTTTCTACGAAGAACAAAACCAGTCGGTAGACTGGGAAACCAACTCCCCCTCTCTCTCTCTCTCCGAACCAGAGATGAAACCCCCTTGCCTCCTTTCTCTCTCTCTCTCTCTCTCGTTCATATCTCTCTCTCACCAACTGTTCCCGTTGAAACCGAGATGAAACCCTAACTCCCCTATGTTGATGATCACCGACTGTTCCCCGTGGATATCTCTGTCTCTTGTCGGTGAGATCCCTCTCTCACCTCTCTCTCTCTCTTTCTCTCTCTCTCTCACTCGATTCCAGCATTTTTTGGTCACTCCGACGAATATTTGCAGAAACCGGCGATGAGGAACCAATTCCGGCCAACTATCCGGCGAATACTGGTAATTCTGGCCGTCCATTTTTCTGGTATTGCAGTTGGAATTGATGATGTTTGATGACCTGTAATTTATAGCTGTAGTCAAAAGGGTTATGGAAATATACATCTCCTTTTCCATCTATGCTATTTTACATCCCCATTTTTGCTATTTTACATCCCCATTGGAGGGGTTTTTTTTGCCTCCAGGTGCTATTATAAGTATACAACCCAGTTTTACATCCCCATTGGGGATGCTCTTAGCAACGTATATTTGTTAACTTAACCATGGTGGGGCTTCAGCGGCGGGTGGTGGGTTTCTGCACGCTAATGGGTCCGTCAGTCTCTTCGGATCTCGCTGCTGGCATTGTTGGATCTCCGATTCAACCTTAATCTTTTGGAAGTATTTCTTTGCAGGCTTTGTTGGGATGTTGGTGGTTCGTGGGTTCTTGGCAGCTAGCTGGTGAGTCGCGGTGGGTCAACGGTGTTGGGTGGCGAGGGGCTGTTCATCCGTTGGATGCCTTCGATGTTGCTCTTGTTTTTCGCCGCCCTTGTTGCTGCTGCTCAACGCTGGTTACTTGGCGGAAGGGGGTGATGTGGATGGCGTGCGGGTGGTTGCTGTGGACCTGTGGTCGATGTCCATCGCCTGGCGGTGGCAGTCCACTGCTCTGCTCTGGTGGCAGCAGCAGCTGTTTGATTAGGTTTAGGGTTTTGATTTTTCTGGGTTTGAGATCGGCCCGTTAGGTGTTCGGGCTTCAGCCCTTTAGGTGTTTGGGCTTCAGCCCCTTGGGTGTCTTTGGTTGGCTCGTTGCCAATCGAGGGATCGGGTCTCGGACTGGGCAAAGGATTATTCTTAGCTTTGTTAAGGATACAATGTCGTTCTCCTTGTCCTATTAGTCTTTGTAACAATTTCAAAGATTAATGAAATTTTTTTGCCGTTCAAAAAAAAAAAAAAAACTTACCAAGGTGGTGTAAACTTGAAATATTGTTCCCTCATTAGAGAAAGTTGTTATCGGTCTCACAGAAACAGGCCAAAAGAGTGGTAGCTGTTGTTTGGGAAAAAGTGATTAGGGTGTTAATATAAATAGCCGCTCCCAACCTCGGGAGCTTCTGGGTACCTCCGCTCCCCCCACCCCTGCTTCGTGCAAGTAAGAACTAGATGCAGAAGTAGGCCCCATCAGGGAAAAATAAACTCAACAATCAATACATACCATTAACAACCAACGAACGTCAGGAGCAATCGAGATAAATAACCGAACAAACCAAACAGTATACTTATGATCTCACATGAACTCAATACCAGCCACAAACAACCTTCTAAGCCACTACGAGCAATAACTACGTACTCTGATAATCAAGAACCCGATAACACAACATGGAACTATTTTAGTAGGAAGCAAAACTATCAGAACTTACAACCCCTACACAGAGCACCAGCCAAGAGGACGCAAAACGTGCAAAGAGTAATCGCACATTGAACTCCAGGATGGTATTCAGATCAAGAAACGCTGCGAATAGATACGAATCACAACAAGAAACGCAGCAGCTGTCTTGAGTATGGATCAGAAGAGCATGGAGTGGGGTTGTCGGCAACTGAGTGGGAATTTTGAGGGCTGATTTAGGGTTTCTGGGGGACTGGGTAGGGCTGTCATGTGCAGGAGAGGGGTTTCCAATGGTGTTCGAGCACTAGGGTGATGTTTTTGAGTATGGATAAAGGGTTTCGAGCACTGGGATGGGGTTTTTGAGTATGGGTAAAGGGTTTTGAGCGCTTGGGTGAAGTTTTTGGGTATGGGTTAAGGGTTTCGAGCGCTGAGGAAGGGTTTTTGGAGGGTTTTCAGAGGTTTTAGGGTTTCGACTGGTGGTGGGTGGTTGCGAACTAGGATTTTGGGATGATATTGAGGTCGTACAGTAGTGCTGAAGGTTTCGAGGTCGTACAGCTCGTTTTAGGGTTTGTGGAAGGATGACGACGGTGGTTTAGGTGGGCGGCAACGGCTAATGTGGCGGTGTCGGTGGCATCTGGTGAACGATACATTTAGGGTTATGGTTTGGACAAGGGAGGCTCTCATACCGTGTTGTTTGGGCAAAAGTGATTAGGGTGTTAATGAACCCTTACACAAGTAACCATTATTTATAATATGAGAGATGTTACAGTACTTGACTAAGCAATGTGGGACAAAGACTAATTGTATTCTAACTGTATCAATGGGACTTTTAATCTTCAAACGGGATATTAGTAGAAGGCTAGCAGGGGGAGACCAACAGTATGCCTCTTATTTAAGCTTACTAATTGTATTTTTCTTCTTAAAAGTTTGAAACTGTAAAGAGAAAATAGGACGGTTAGTTTTTGAAGTATCACTGGGTTTTTTGGCAGTCCCTGAATCTAGCAGACCTGATAAATTACCAAATTGCTTTAAGCTGTCTTCTCAGCTTCACCTTTTGGCAGTCCACTCAGCTCGCTTGGTGGTTCCCTTATCTAACTTCGAGTTCTAATATGCATGAAAACATGTTTCTTTAATGTCTAGAGCTGTTCACTGACCTCACCATGTGATAATTTCAAGGAGTTGTTCCCTCTTCTAAAAAATGCCAGTATTAAGTATTAACTGATATATGGACCTGCTGTGTAGTTTCTCGGCTTGGAATTGGTAATACTGGATGAAAGCAGTTTAATTGGAAACTTCTCGATCTTTAAATTCTGCATGTTCTTCTGTAAATTTTTCTGCAGGTGTTTGGTTCTGCAGGCGTAATTGGTAACCCTATGGGATTCGCAAGGAGTGTGGGCCTCGGCATCAAAGATTTCTTATCAGTTCCTGCCAGGAGCGTTTTTCAGGTTTACAAATGTTTTTCAATATTTGATGCATGCCCTTTTGGCAGAACTTTGAAAGTAGCAATTTGTATTGCACAGAGCCCTGCTGGACTTTTCACAGGCATGGCACAAGGAACCACTAGTCTTCTAAGTAACACAGTCTTTGCCATAAGTGATGCTGCCACACAATTTAGCAGGGCTGCCCACAAGGTATTTTTCTCCATCTAGTGACATATGAATGATGCTAGGGTCACATATTTATCTAATCTTAAGAGGATACTCATATGCTAGGGTATTGTGGCATTTACCTTTGATGACCAAGCTGATGAAGCAAAGGAAAAGCAGCAGAAGGGTATATCCTCACATAGCAAAGGCGTGATAAATGAATTATTAGAGGTATTAATCTATTCAACAGTTTCATGAAATTTGAGCACTTACTCGGTATTTGAAATGTCAAAATGGAAATGATGAAGTTGCTACAATAAACATTAAATGGTTGGCATGTTAGTAGGGTGCTTCATTCTGCTCACTCAAAAGACTAGCAAAAGGTCCTACAATCTTTGAGCAGTAGTTTCTGAGTTGTCATGAGAACGAATCTTCGTATGGACATTTACTGGTCTTGGGGTTTTCTTTCAACACCTCCTTGATGCTGTCATTTCCCAACCTTGCCTGGTCTTTGTAGCTATGTTGCCTGGACACTTCTAAATGTATTGAGTACCCATTTTGGACGTTTGGCCACTCAGTTAAAGAGGATTCATGTCCTACATTGTTAGTTGGGCATTCACCTTGCAAACATATTTCATACTTTAAATCTACCAATAATGGCATAGAAATCCTATATTATGCATGAAATGCCCTAAGGCATGTATTTGTGTCCTTGAGATGAAAATTAGATGATTCTAGCACTATGACAGATTCCCTCACCTGACACCAATAGTTCATCGGTCATTGGAAAAGCTAGTTACATAGGACTGTGTTCTATTTGAAGAATACGGATTCACCTTCTTGTTTGTACTGATGATTCTCCAATAGCATGTGTAGAATTATTCTCATGCATATTGAACACCAATCGTAAGAAGTAGGAAAATACTGTCAGAAAAACATGATGTGCTTCATTTATTTTCCTTCCACATATTTCAGGGACTTACCGGTCTTCTCCAATCGCCAATTAAAGGAGCCGAGAAACATGGCCTGCCAGGTGTCCTTTCAGGTTAGATGAGAAAAAAATAGGGAATCATCTTACAAATCAGTTTATCAGAACAGTTTCCCAGCTAGCCCTGTTTGTTTCTCTTTCCAAAAGCAGTTTTTAAGAACATTTTTGGAAAACATGAAAGGAACTTTTTTGCGTTAATTAACCTTTTCTTTGCGGAAATGGTTTTTGAGAATTTGAAAACATTCAGTTCCTGTTTCTTAAAAATGGGATCTTTCTTGACAATATTCCGGAAAAACTAAACCAAACAAAGGCAAACATCAACAACTGAAACTCACAAATAATGTGCATTGTTTGCTCTCTTGTTGCTCCTTTGCTTCCTGCAGGTGTAGCCCTAGGAATAACAGGGCTTGTAGCTAGACCAGCAGCCAGTATTTTAGAGGTCACCGGAAAAACTGCTCAGAGTATCAGAAACCGAAGCAAGCTCCACCACGTGGGACCACAGCGCTTGAGGGTACGTCTCCCTAGACCTCTAAGTAGGGAACTTCCCTTGATGCCTTACTCTTGGGAAGAAGCAGTTGGAACATCTATACTAGCGGAAGCGGAAAATGTATTAAAGCTGAAAGAAGAGGTGTTAATTATGTGCAAGGCACTTAAGCAAGGTGGTAAATTTGTCGTAATCACAGAGAGACTAATCTTGATTGTTAGTTGCTTAAGTTTGGTTGATTTCGGTGACCCTGAGTTCCAAGGTGTTCCTGTTGATCTGGAGTGGGTAATAGAAGCAGAAATAGGAATCGATAGCATAATCCATGCGGATACGTCTGCAGAAGTGGTATACATTGTTGGCAGCAGTTCAGATCCATTGTTGAGGCAGAACCAGCTTAAAAGAGGTGGTGGTGGGGCAAGAGCAAAGCGGTGGAACAATCCACCCACTATGCTCCCACTCTATCAGACCAACTTAGAATTCTCGTGCAAAGAAGAGGCTGAGGAGTTGTTACGAGTTTTGTTGTCAACAATCGAAAAGGGAAAGGAGCGAGGATGGGGGTCTGTGTATCTTCTGCATCAAAGTAATCTCAAGTAGATCAGAACATCATGTGCACATATACCCTGATGTAATTCACTTAAAATAGGAAGGGAAATAAAGGAAAAAGCTAATTTTTATGGTCTTCGATGACCTTCATGTTTATACCATGTATGTACATATACTTGCTCGTGGAAATATCAGGTATACATGTATATAGAGGTATTTCTTGTCTAATGGTGAATTGTGATTGTCTGTCGCAGACTGAAACGTAATGCATACTAACTCGCAACATCACGATTCCATCCGTCAGCCTATGTACCTACATATTCATCCTAACTATGGTTTGTTGTGTTCTTCTTTCTAGTATCTATTTGCAGGGTCATGGCTTGTTGGGAGTGGTTGTCTAGATGTTGCAGTGGGTATCATCAGTTGGCTATCCGGGTGTGCTCTGTACAATCTCTCTTTTTTTGTATGCTCTCAGTGCCAGCAATTTAGTGCTTTGTTTTTTGTATTTTTGTTTAACGCTTAGTGATTCTGATCTGTTAACGTTTTCTCTGTGACCTGTAAATGAAACTCCTACTGATTTCTGCTTTTATGGTACAATCAATGTTCGAGGTTTGAGGCCTAGTAATCTGCGATTAATCGTCGCATAGCTATTAGTCAAATAGGCCCCCGCCAGCGATTAATTAATTTCGAGTTTTAGAACACTGGGTATAATTATCCATAAGATGGAAGGGAGACATAAAGGCTGCAACATTATAAAGAGTGCGTTACTACCAAGGTAATGAAGTGGCCAAGGAATTTAAGCAACTGTGGAATTCGCTTCACCACTGTAATCAACTCCAACTTTCGTGGTCTTGGTTTGACGTGCATGCATTATGTGCAAAAAATGTTTTACATAGATAAGTGAATCCACTTGACCGTTAATGGACAATTATTCCTCCCCTCTTTTGTGTTCCGCAGCGCCGTGCATAATATCGTGTCTGTGCCCTGCTCTCGTTGCTTTGGTTTTGCTGGTGATGCTGTTTGCCTTTGTACAGAAAGCCGCCCTCGTAGTTGTCTGTAATCTGGAATGATATTTTGTTTAGTTCAGTTTTTTAGTCTATTTATTTGCTTTATTTCGTCTCAGAGATACGTTTCCTTATTATAATTTATACCTTTTCCCCCTTTTTCCAAATGAAACTCTTTAACATTTCCTTGAAAAAAAAAACATATCCAAAGGCTGCCCTTGAGTATAAAAGAACCTCTCCTCTAACAAAGATATAACCCAACTTCTTCTCTAGTCACCAAAACTGAAAACTTCGTTAAACTTTCGTGTTCCGCAGCGCCGTGCATAATATCTTGTCTGTGTCCTGCTCTCGTTGCTTTGGTTTTGCAGGTGATGCTGTTTGCCTTCCTTTGTACAGAAAGCCACCCTCGTAGTTGTCTGTAATCTGGAATGATATTTTGTTTAGTTCAGTTTTTTAGTCTATTTATTTGCTTTATTTCGTCTCAAAGATACGTTTCCTTATTATGATTTATACCTTTTCCCCTTTTTTCCAAATGAAATTCTTAACATTTCCTTGAAAAATAAAAAACAGATCCAAAGGCTGCGCTTGAGTATAAAAGTGTTGGGAAACCGAATCCCCAAGACCCAGTAATGACGCGTACAGATTAGACAACAAAAATAAAAACCCTACAAAGCGGAATTAGGGTTTTACCATAACTCCCTGCGACACGAACGCTGGTTGAACTTGTTATAGCACGCCTTGCTATAATCCACGAATACTGCTCGATCGTACCTTACGATCTTCTATCGTATTCCCTGCACGTCTAGAACGCGAACTGAGTGTGGACTCTTTCGCGATCTGTTTGCTCTCTCTAAGTCTGCCTCTATTTACTGAATAATAGAAAAGCATCTTACTGACCTAAAGAGCATAACGTGTATATATAGGGCTACGATAGGGACCTAAGGAGTAATAAGTCTGGGCTCCCAGTGTAAATAAGAAAACCTAATCCCACCAGGATTCTATTTCTTATTTCACTAATTATAATTCACCCCACTACAGAATTATAATTGCACTCCCGTCCTTATCTCAATTATATTACGAGCTTCATGATATTAAATATTTATTAATCTCCACACGTTAAGATTACAGATACCCGTTGATTAAAATAAATTACTAACAATCTCCCACTTAATCAACATCTTAACTTGAGACTATCCGCTTAACTTATTCGATATGTCGGACACAAATATCCACCTGCAGGGTTTAACATAATCGAAACTTATAAGCTTACTCAAGGGGTATCATCAATCCCTACTGGGACGTGGATTCCATCAATAATTAATAGTTGTCATATACATAATGTTGTGACCCAACTCACCGAGACGATTGACCGTATAAAGATCTCACTCTTTAATGAATCAAAGTCAACAACATTAAATATACACCTCTAATAATTATTTTTGAATTAAGAGCATAAGCATTCATAATAACCATGAGGATCCAATTGTCGTATAAAGTTAGTATAAAGACAATTACCTCAATGCGGTCCCAGTTCAATACACACAAAGTGTACTAGCACAATGAGTCAGAACTAGACCGTTCCCTGTAGTCAAGACAGACCTACTAAACATTGTACTACAGTCCTACTGATGGTGTGTCCAGTTCCATCTAAGACTGCGAACCATATCTTATATTTCACAAGAACTGATGATCTGATCTTCTGTGTGTAAGCCGAACTCTACACACCAGATCATCTACTTTGTAAAATAAAAGACACATGCACAACATACAATAGTATTATGCAAACATTGCCCATAAAAGATTCTCATCAAAATTGGATAAAACTGATTAATAAATAGCAATCAAATATTAATTCATTACACAAAAGTATAACTTTTAGTATAATTTTCTGACAAACTCCCACTAAGACTTAAAACCATGCTGCCACGCATCTCACTTCCATTCCCTTTACGTGACTATCAAAAGTCTTAGCCGGTAAGCTCTTCGTAAAAGGGTTTGCCAGGTTGTTTGCCGATGCAATCTTGGTCACAGCAACATCACCTCTCTGAACGATCTCTCGAAACAGGTGATACTTACGCTCGATGTGTTTTCCTTCTTATGAGTCAATGACTCCTTAAAATTAGCAATTCCACCACTATTGTCACAATAGATGTAAAAGCTAATTTCACTAAAGGAGTCACTTCTAGATCCATCAAGAAGTTTCTAAGCCAAAACGGCCTCTTTGGCTGCTTAAGAAGCTACCACATACTCGGCCTCCATGGTGGAATCAATCAATGCACAATTGCTTGATACTTCTCCAACTTATGGCTCCACTTCCTAAGGTAAACACATATCCCGAGGTAGACTTTCTGGAATCCTTATTTGACATAAAGTTTAAGTCAGTGTACCCATGACGTACCAGACTATCTGACTGGAACACCAACATATGATCTCTAGTTCTTTTCAGATACTTGAGTATATGTTTCACTGCAGTCCAACGCTCTTACACTGGATTACACTGAAATCTACTAACCATGCTAACAGCAAAGCAAATATCAGGTCTAGTATACAGCATAGCATACATGAGGCTTCCTACTGCCAAGGCATAAGGAACTGCCTTCATCTTTTCCATCTCCTCAGGTGTCTTACGACACTGATTCTTGGATAGGTTGATTCCATGTCTAAAAAGGAAGGAACCCTTTCTTGGAATCCTGCATGCAAAAATGAGCAAGGATCTCATCGATATAAGTAGGCTTATGATAAGCCTAACATCCTATACTTGCGATCTCACATAAGTTTAATCCCAAGGATGTGACCGGCTTCTCTCAAGTTTTTCATATCGAATAGGCTAGATAGTCACACCTTTATCGAAGATAACATTCCTACATCGTTTCCGATTAACAGAATATCATCTACGTATAGTACCAAAAATACCACCACTTTTCCGTTGCGCTTCTTGTACACACATGACTTATCCGGACATTAATCAAAACCAAGAAAACCTGATTGCTTGATCAAAACGGATATTCCAAGATCTAGATGCTTGCTTGAATCCATGAATAGACTCCTTAAGCTTGCACAACATGTGCTCTTGACCATTTACTATGAACCCATCTGATTCCATTATGTGGATGCAGATTTCACAGCCCTTTGTCAAAATTCAGCATCTTTATCTTCTAGTTCCTCATTGCAGTTGCAAGGTTCAGCATGTTGTTCTTCAAGGATCATATCATAAGATTCTCCCAAGAACATATACCGATTGGGTGGGACAACAACCCTCCCACTACGATGAGGTACCAGTGTGTCAACAACTCTTTCTTGCAGTGTAACCTCCGGTTCTATTGGTGTTGAAGAAGTCTTTATCGGTCCATCTCATCTCAATTTCTTTAGAACAATCTTACTTCTGAGCTTATGGTCTATTTCATAGTCCTTCACTAAGTCTTGAGCATTGGTGCTAACAATGACCTTCTGATTCTTAGGACTATAAAATAATTCACATTTCGTTCCTCTAAGGTACCCAACAAACAGACAAACTTATGTCCTTGATTCCAATTTATTTGCGTTCCCATTTAGCAAATGTGCTGGACTACCCCAAACCCGAACATGTTGCAGACTAAGTTTGCACCCAGTTCACAGTTCTATGGGTGTAGATGGTACTGACTTAGATGGTACCAAGTTAAGAATGTACATTACTGTTTCTAGTGCATGTCCCCAAAACGAAATTGGTAAATCTGAATAACTCATCATTGATCTTACCATATCTATAAGAGTCGTATTCCTTCTTTCTGCTAAACCATTTTGACGTGGATACTTGGTGTTGAAAACTGGGATGTAATTCCTTCAGCTAACAAGTACTTCCTAACTCTCCCAAGAGGTATTTGCCACCACGATCAAATCGCAGTGTCTTACGACATTTACCTCGATGCTTCACCGTTTTCGCCCTATACTCCTTAAATTTCTCAAAGCATTCGGACTTATGGTGCATCAAATAAATGTAAATATTGAGTAATTATCAATCAAAGTGATGAAATACTCAAAACCATCTCTTCCTTGGACATTCAATGGTTCACACAAAACAGAATGAACCAATTTCAATGGCTCTTTGGCTCTATAACCTTTTACTGATAAAAAAGTCTTTTGGTCATCTTACCTTCTAAATAGGATTCACAGACTAGAAGTTCCTCAACTTCCAATGAACCTACCGGTCCATCCCTGACTAGTCTAAAAATTCTATTCAGATTAATATGACCAAGGCATAAGTGCCAAAGATACATTTGGTTCAATTTAGAAGGCTCATTTCTCTTACAAGGCATATCATTAGTGTTATTCAATTTATGCAGTTGCACTGTAGAAAATATAGGATTAATAATGTAGATATTATCCACCAATGAACCAGAATAGATAAAACGTTTATTTAACTTAATAACCGTAAAGTTACTAAAATAAACCAAAAATCCATCTTTAATCAACTTAGAAACTGAAACCCAAGTTTCTTCTAAGTATGAGAACATAAAGACAGTCTCTCAAAATTAAACTCCTATTATTACTAAAATTTAAAATAACATTTCCTACTACAACTGCTGCCACTCTCGTAGCATTACCCATGTGTAGATAAATCTCTCCATCACTGAGTCTTCTGGTTTCCTGGAACCCATGCAATAAATTGCAAATATGATTAGTGGTTCACGTATCTACACACCAGGTACTGGCAGATGACACCACTAAACATGATTCAACGACTAGCGAAAAGATTTATCTTGATTATTCACTTTATTGAGATAGAATAGACATTCATTCTTTCAGTGTTCTTGATGCTTGTAGTGAAAACACTTGCCTGCAGGCTTTTTCACTCTACCTTGAGGCCCATAAACTGCCTCCATAACTTTTTTTCTGAGACTTGTTCTGCTTCTTCTTGCCTTTCAGCTTAGAAGTAGAAACGTTCTCTGCCACTAACACTGATGGTGGTTTCTTCACAACCAAAAGACCCTCAACTGCTTGGAGCTCCTTAAGAAGTTTCGCCAAAAATAAATACATTTTGTTCATATAATAGTTTAGGCGAAATTACTTACAACTCTCAGACTGCAGTGAGTTAAGAACGAAATCGATCTGGGTTTCCCTATCAATTTCAGCTCCAAGGATCTCTAGTTCATTAAGAAGAGTTATCATCTTCAGAACATGATCCTTAATTGAGATCCTTTCAACATGGGTGATACTCACCAATTTTTTATAAAATTTTACTTTCTGTTCTGTGGCATTCTCATCAGGTTTAGGAGGGCACACCTTAGACAGCACAAAATTGTGCCCTTCAGCAATTAACACAATATCCAAGTTCCTTTTTCAGTCAATATAATTCGATCCAGCAAGTTTATTTTCTTTGAGAATAATGACAAGTGGATTTAAAAAACCCATTTTTAAATCTTAGAATCACATAACAATAATTATGAAGGGCAATAAAATTTTGAATTTCATTTTAATATTGGTTCCCTCAACCATATGTTAAAAGAAAAACATTGGCAACCCTACACACCGTGACGAGTATGCTTCGATAGGAAGGTCGTCTACTCTTCATCATTCGTGTAGATAGGCACAACCTTTTAATTTTACTATCTAGACACTATACCGTGCCAAGCAAAATTAAATACCCAATATAGCTTCGGTCCAATAAATAATACTAGTGACTCAGATGGTGAGGATATTATTATTTACAGCTAAGTGTATACCATTACCTAGCCCCATGACCCATTGTTCCGTTATGAATTACCTCAGATGGTGAAGTAATTCACAAAACAATTATCATAGACCTATCCTTTAAGGAAGTTTGTACCGATGAGGCCATAATTAATTTTGCCCGATGGGGGGGAAGGTTCTAAAACCATCACATAAAATTAATTACATCATCTACATACTAGTAATGGAGACCGTGGGATTTATAAAAAATAAACTCCCTTTCCCACTTAGTTATTTAAAAAAAATGTGAGGGTTATCAAAATTTTCGAGTTTGCAAAACTGCGATCTAGGTCAAAGCCAATTATCACCATGTTGTCCCAATATGGTAAACTATCACATATGCAAACAATATAGAAACACAAATAGTAAGAAATACAAGATAAAGAATCCAGCTATTATGGTCAAAGATGCAATCCTTGAGCAATAAGGAATCCTTCCAAACTTGAAATTCTTAAGTAATAAGGAGTCTTTCCAAACTTGAAATCCTTAAGCAATCTTTCCAAACTTGACATCCTTTAACTATACTTGTGTAGAAGGTTTAGATACTTTGAATCAATCAAGAAACCAAAATCCAACCATGCTTAAGCAAGAAAATTCGGATTTGACATATTCCCGCGTAAACTGCACAGCCTTCAGTATTTTGGCCATATCTTCCTCATCCGATCTCCAAATGAAGTGATTCAACTTGGGTTGGATTTCAAATTCAATTATCTACAACTTTCGTGAAGAACAGATTTCCTAATTCCAACGTTTACTGGGTCGAAACAGCCCTACAATCAGACCCTACGAATTTGGAAAAAATCTGTTGCAAGCCAAACAACTTGTATCTTTTGTATCTTCTATTTTCGATCTCCGAATAACCGTCGAATGCTATTACAATCGAAGAAACATACAAATATTGATCTTATGCCTCCATTGGAGTTCAAATGCTACGTTAATTATTACAACCACGAAAAATAATCGTGGCATCCAATAAAAAACATATGCTATGTTAATTATTACAACCACGAAAAATAATCGTAGTACCCAATAAATAACAATAACCGCGAAAAAATTATCATGGGATCCAATCACATAAAATCAACAAAAATTATGTGACCATAATAGCTGGGTAAGAACGCTGCAAAACAGAGTTAGCACAGTTCTACGTTCTACCTTCTATAACCTACGAACAACATGGAATGTTTAATCCATACGCGTGATTACAGCCTGCTCTGATACCACTGTTGGGAAACCGAATCCCCAAGACCCAATAATGACGCGTACAGATTAGACAACAAAAATAAAAACCCTACAAAGCGGAATTAGGGTTTTACCATAACTCCCTGCGACACGAACGCTGGTTGAACTTGTTATAGCACGCCTTGCTATAATCCACGAATACTGCTCGATCGTACCTTACGATCTTCTATCGTATTCCCTGCACGTCTAGAACGCGAACTGAGTGTGGACTCTTTCGCGATCTGTTTGCTCTCTCTAAGTCTGCCTCTATTTACTGAATAATAGAAAAACATCTTACTGATCTAGAGAGCATAACGTGTATATATAGGGTTACGATAGGGACCTAAGGAGTAATAAGTCTGGGCTCCCAGTGTAAATAAGAAAACCTAATCCCACCAGGATTCTATTTCTTATTTCACTAATTATAATTCACCCCACTACAGAATTATAATTGCACTCCCGTCCTTATCTCAATTATATTACGAGCTCCATGATATTAAATATTTATTAATCTCCACACGTTAAGATTACAGATACCCGTTGATTAACATAAATTACTAACAAAAAGAACCTCTCCTCTAACAAAGATATAACCCAACTTCTTCTCTAGTCACCAAAACTGAAAACTTCGTTAAACTTTAGCCCCATTTTGCTTCATAGACACACCATTCCATGGAAAAGACATAAATAAACCTTAAGCAGTACGCTGAGTTCAGACACCAAAAAGGTAGCAGTTTATGTGCCCAAGATACTTAACCGGGAGATACTGATACTGATTGAGTATTTTTTAGCAATTTGACATTCTCCTACTGTATGTAACATTGAATCCGTGACCTTATAAATAGGCATCAATTGTATTTGTATTCAATTTGTCCGAGCCTGTTTATGTTATAGAAAGGGAAGAGACCAAGTTCAAAGTCAGAGGCGGCTCAGCACGGAAAGAAGGGAAGGGACCAAGCTCAAAGTCAGAGGAGGCTCAGAGCGGAAAGAATGGAAAATCGCCAAAACCATATCCGTATGGCCTCTGAAGTATAAAGCATGTTCTTAATGCCCAATTCCCCTCCATTATTATATTTTGTGTAGGATAACTATTTAACCAGTTGACCGAATAGATTTTTAAGTACATCTTTTGATTTTGGCTAAAAGATAAAAACATTTTTCACTAGGAATGGATTACATCAAAGAGGAGCTACTACCGTACTCCAGAAGCTAGGCCTCCTTTATGGCTACTTCTCTCATACATGGCTGCCTCATTTGCTGCCCTTCTCATACAAAACTCACAACAGTATAAAACAGGTTTAAAGTTGTGGATGTTTCCTACAAAGAACTTCTACCCCTGCTGAGTGCCCCTTCTATTGTACTAGATTCACTAAAAAACATAGCATTGTGATACGTCAATTTAGGGCTTCTAGCAGAAACTTTCAATTGCCAAATATTCCTGGTTAAATTAGGAACATTAAAATGAAATAGCTTCCATAGTAATCTCCTACGGGAAAAAAAAAAACACCTGACAAAAAATGGACGTAGAACAGATTAAAGAATAGTGGAACTCAGTTATTACAACATATCTTTTCTCTCATTTGACAATGATAACGCGCGACTTCACGGTAATCTGTTGTCTTTTTTTGTTACTATATATTTGTTCGGTAACAGAAAATTGGATTGCTTGTTACAGATTTATGTAGTGATGTCTTCTTTTCGTGCAACTGTTCCCTCAAGGAAGATATCTTCACGCCAACTCTAGCTGAAAACCCGATTTGAGTTGTCCTCCTGGAGTTGTGTAGCTCCCTCGCCCACATTTCAGTATCCTTACTGTCTTTTTTGCAGTGCTTCATTTCTTGGATAACTTGATCATCCATCGGATAATACAACCATTGGACTATGAGGTGGAGGGAATACGGTAAAAGAGAGACAAACCACCACAAGCAAAGTGACATTCCAATACAAAGGTGATGGCCCTATAGCTTCGCTGCTTCGTTTAAGAAGTGAAATACTCCTTGTGAGTATTCTGGAGGGATCCCCAAATAAAGAAATGTTGGATCCAAGTGAAGTGGGAGCAATTTGACAGTTAATGATCCAGATCACGCATGTGTATGTTTTGGCTCCAATGTCCGCGATATCAGCTACTTGTCCTTGTTTTTTTGAAAGCAACTGAAATAGACGTTCCTTTGTCCTTGTTTGTAAAGGGCTGGAACTTTTCATTGACAGATACCAAACCAAACCAAACCGAGCCTTGCATCCCAATCATTTGGGGTCGGCTACATGAATCCGTTTCCTCCATTGAGCTCTGTCAAGAGCCACTTGTTCACATAGACCTATTAGACTCATATCTTTGTGCACTACAACATCTAATGTCAATTTAGGTCTACCCCTCCCTGTAACATTACTACCTAGAGCTATCCTATCCACTCTCTTAACTACTGCATCTTCTGGTCTACGGTAGATATGCCCAAACCACCTTAGCCTATTTTCCCTCAACTTCTCCTCTATAGGTGCTAAACCGACCATCTCACGAACTGTTTCATTTCTAATCTTGTCTCGTCTAGTCTTACCACACATCTACCTCAGCATTCTCATTTTCGCTACACTCATTTTGCTCACATGTTGTTTCTTAATAGGCCAACATTCTGTCCCATAAAGCATCGCTGGTCTTATGGCCGTGCATAGAATTTTCTCTTCAATTTTGTGGGTACCCTCTTGTCACATAGTACACCAGTAGCACTTCTCCACTTGAGCCACCCCATTTGGATCCTATAGGTCACATCATCTGCAATCTCTCCATCGCTACTAATAATTGAGCCTAAATACCCAAAATGATCACTCTTTGGTATCTCCTGGTCTTGGATCATCACTCTTTCTTCAAGCGCACTACTGGTACCACTAAACTTGCACACCATATACTCAGTTTTACTCTTACTTATCCGAAAACCCTTTGACTCTAATGCTTTACTCCAAATTTCTAGTTTCGTATTAACACCTCTAGCAGTTTCATCAACGAGAACAATGTTATCTGCAAACATTATACACCATGGAATATCCTCTTGAAATTGTCCAGTCAATTCATCCATAACTAAGGCAAAGAGATATGGGCTCAAGGCTGACCCTTGATGCAATCTTACGGTGATTGGAAATTCACTCGTTTTCCCTACTGGTGATCTAATGGTAGTGACGGCACCTTCATACATGTCTCTAATCACCTCGATATACCCTTTGGTCACTCCTTTTCTCTCCAAAACCCACCATATGATATCCCTAGGCACCCTATCATAAGCCTTTTCTAAGTCTATGAAAACCATACGGAGATCCTTCTTCTTTGCTCTGTGTTTTTCTACCAATCTCCGTAATAGGTAGATAGCTTCCATGGTGGATCTTCCTGGCATGAACCCAAACTATTTCTCTGACACCATAATCACCATCCTCAAGCGATGCTCAATAACTCTTTCCCACAACTTCATTGTATGGCTCATCAATTTAATACCTCTATAGTTGTTGCAGCTTTGAATATCCCCTTTATTCTTATAGATAGGTACTAAGGTGCTCCTCCATTCGTCGGGTATCTTCTTAGTCATAATAATCTTGTTGAACAACCTCGTCAACCTAGTCATCTAGACTTTTCCACACTTCAATAGGGATACCATCTGGTCCTAGGGCCTTACCCAGTTTCATCATTTTCAAAGCTTTAACCACTTCAAACTTTTGTATTCTCCGATAAAACTCATATTCTACGTTCTCACCAGTTACATACACTTCCTCCCCACCAAAGCCTCCTTCATGTTTCTCGTTTAACAATTTATCGAAATACGACTTCCATTTATTTTTGATCGCCTCGTCTTTCACCAACACCACCGAATCAATACCTTTTATACACTTAACTTGAGAAATGTCTCTAACTTTCCTTTCTCGTATCTTAGCAAGCTTATAAATAATCTTTTCTCCATCATTACCATCGAATCTAGCGTAGAAATTCTCATAGGCTTTCAACTTAGCATCCCTAATGGCTTTCTTAACTTCCTTGCTAGCTTGTTTATAACCCTGAAAATTTTCCTCACTCCGGTCATTTTGCCACTTTTCATTGACAGATGAAGATTAAGAACAGAGTCAACAAAAAATGTAACTTTATTTAGTAAGGTTCGATTTAGTAGTGTGGTGTTTCTTAGTGTAGTGATGTAAATGGTACAAGGAGCTACTCTTCTCAAATTCTCAGCTAAACAAGCAGATCCGAGTGAAGTTGACTAGCTAATCAAATGAATGTACGGCATTATTTACAAGACTGTTGATATATTTACCTGCAAACACACTTGTGCAGAAATATCCTGCTCTAGGACAACCATAGTAGAAATTCCAACATTGAACATTGCCATACTCCGATCGTCATACAAAACCCCACCTGAGAAATTTGTGTACACTTCATAGTAGTAGAATAGAGAGAGACCGAATACTACATTCTTGTACACAAAGTACATAATCTGCAATAAGAGATGCTAACATTTCAACAAACAACATAGAAATATGTTTTTGACGATAGTGATCTAGAAGAAATTTTTACCATCTTGGCAACCCTCTGGTAACACCAATGGCCATGAACTATAAGTAACCGCTCCAAGAAAGGATTTACGGCATCAAAAAGTCACTTGCCATGACTGCCTGGAAAAAAGTTTTAGAATGGCTTTCGAAGATTGTTGAAATTTGAATTACAGGAAGAGCTGAAAACACATGAAAATTGATTGTGCATTCTTCTCCTTCAAATTCAATTGGGAAATTGAAAGTGATTGGAGAACAATTTAACACAAACTTTTTAAATACGATGTCTGCGTGGTACTATAGTTGTCTGCAAAATGTTTTCAATTTACTTTAATTTCCTACTGGTGTGTGGACCTCAAAACTATGACAGCTTCTATCCAGGGGTGAACATGGTCCGGATTGGTTCGGTTTTATAAATAAACCAAGAATCAAACCAATACTTACGAATTATGAATTTAGAGAATCAAACCAACTCACAAAAGGCATGGAACCAAACCAATCCAAATCATTAAAGTACGGTGTGGTTTCGGTTTTAAACCACGGTTTGTTTTGAATTAAGCTATCATTTTCAAAAAATATTTAAAGTACTTAAATTTACGAAGATAAATTAAAAGAGAACTTATATTAAAATCAATTCCATTCAAATTATCAAAACACACTAACATCAACTAATTAAGAGTGGAATACCGCAATTGCCTCAAGTCTTGGTAGTGAAGGAATTACAAGAATAGAATTTAGAGAAATTTAGAAATTGGGCAGTGTAAGTTGACTGATTTGGTGATCCTATGTGCTTTTTGTGTATGATAAATTAATAATCATAGAAAATTAGGAATGAGTTGTGATATATAGAAGTTTAGTTTAAATTATCTTGGTAGAGAAGGAAAACTAAATATTGCAGTGAATTTAATAGGGTCAATAAGTTAGAAAAGTAGTTGACTAAGGCTCCTATATTTATTTGGTGAATCATAATTAAATTATGTGTATATATATATGTGTGTATGTATTATATGGTTTAGATCGGTTTGGAACCATAACCGTGAATGTGAATCCACAAACTTTGCCATATAACGCGGTTTCTAATTTTTTTAAACCATGACCAAACTATACTACTAAAAACCCGAACCAAACCTTTCGGTTTGGATTAGATTCGCGGTTTGACGGATTTTTTGCTCACCTCTACTTCTATCACATCCATAAAATAGTTTTCAATTTTCTCTAGATTCTCCATTTTGATGCTCGCACGACCAATGTATTATGACCAACAAATATCCATCGAGAAAAATGGCATTTTTTGTCCCCCTGTTTATTGTGTGTTCTGTGCCATAAGTACCAAAAACGAAAGTAAACTGCGGCATGCATCTTTCATAAATATGTTAATGAAAACTTGAGACAGAAAAAAACAAAGAAAGAAGAAAGAAAACTAGTGGATTGATCAGGTGAGCTAACCTGCATTCCTTCCATGCCCACTGATTCCAACACCGATATCGAGTTCCTGAATCATTCCAACATCATTTGCTCCATCTCCGATTGCTAAGGTTGTTTTGCTGGTAAATTCCTTCACTGATCGAGTAATCTGGAAATACAAGTTTTTACATGACTGAAAAACTTGGTTCAAATGAAAATAGGTTGCGAAAGGTGGTGAATAAAATCATCATTGGCGGAAGTTTGAGTTTAAGCATCAGTTTGAAAGTTCAGAATGAAATATTGATTTAAGTACCCTGGGGCTTATGATATCAAAAGTTGGTAAATGTCCAATGAAGATTGAAATGGGCTCCTTGCTCAATCTAGTTAAGTCTGTTGCATCTAACAATTGCATCAAAAAATAACCCATTTTGCTGCCCTTAAAAAGTGTCTTTGGGTAGGATCTGTTTTTCTTGATATTGAATCACCTAAGGGAAAAAGGAAAACCTGAATTTGAGAGGAGCTGGGGCAAAGATGGTATATGGAATTTGCAGACACCTCCCTGAGCGGGGCATCGCCATACAGATTGATCATCGTTTGTTTGTTTGCTTTCTACTTCATAAACCAAGATCGTGGACATTCCCATGCCTAGGAACATCGCCACACGATAGCGGTTATCATCAAAACAGAGTCGCCACCTAATTTATAAAAACTAGAAAAAACAAATAGTGATTTCAGGTACGGGAGCCAAAAGTACAATAAGGGGAAGGTGTTAGGCACCCCTCTTTACCCAGTCGTGAGACTGGCCCATAGTTGTTCGACATATGATTAACTCATGCTTTATTTAATTCTAAACACATAAACTGGTTATTAGCCTTTAGCGGTTGACACGGTGAGCCACAACGATAATTAAAACATGCATCAGAAATAATCCAGAAATATAAACTGTCCCAAGAAAATAGATCCTTCGGCTGGTGAATAGATGTCACGGCCGAAGGATCCCACTGGATCGATGTATCGGCCGAGGGATTGATTCCCCAGCCGATGTTCTTCCTTACGCCAGACTAAATGATTAGCAGAAAGTCGAAACGCTACAATTATAGCACAAAAACGTAAAAGAGATCAAACCGTAGGCCCCTGGGCCTCGCCACCTTGATCCCTCAGTTGCTTGATTGCTTCAGATTGAGTGGGATTGACTGATTTTGCTCCTCGAAACCCTAGGTTTAGGGTTTGAACTTCGGGGTTTGATCGTCGGATTAGTGGCTGCCTTTGGAAGGTTAGGGCTTTTGTAGTGGGGAGTTGAGAGAGTATAATGGCAAAATTTCGTGGCTAGAGAGGGTGTATTTTGTATAAGAATTTGTTATATTTTCGGAACCCAAGGGCTCCTTTGTATAGGCATAGGGATGACACACCTCAACCAATCAAAATCGATTGATTGAATTGGAGTTATAAGGCAACATGAATTCCTCATGGTAATCTCCTTACGTAGCCCGAGCGCATAGGGATTTGGCTGCTAGGGTTTTGTGATCGGATCAAACGATTGACAAAACGTTTCAGAATCTGGAAAATAGACAATCTGTCGGCCGGGCAAAAGATATGGAGGCCGTAGGAACGATTAAGCGGCTGAAAACCTGGCGGTTGAAAGATCAATCTCTCAGGGAGATTTTCAAGCAACAATTTTCACGGGTGAAGAAATGATGTTGAGGCTGTGAGATCGATGTTACAGTCGATAGAAAGATTCTCCAGGATACTGTATTTCTGTCCGAAAGGCTATATGGCTCTGGCTTGGGTCCTCTAAGTGGCTCAAAGTATTCACCATAAGTCCATGGGTTCACGAGAAGTCAATTAACAATCACTGTATCCATATCATCATCAGAATGGTCCCTAAGGTGGGACTTGAAATAATCGTTAGGCCAAATTGAGGTGTCTACAGATGCCCCTCTTTGACTGAACTTAGACGGATCGCGAGACATGTTTAAGTAAGAGTCAAAACTGTAAAAAGCAACTCAATTTGGTCCAACCACTATTCCAAGGGGTTTTTTAAAAGAAAGGTTTTAGTTTTGGTTGAGCCTAGAGGCTGCCTACGTATTCCACAGGGGAAATTCAGACCAACCGTAGTTCGGAGGCAATAAAGAAACATAAAAAGTTTGAAGGGTTAGAAACAGAAGACGTACCTTCGGGCTTAAAAATACGTAGTGCAACGTACTTGGGTAATGCCAGAATTTTGGCGAAGAGTAGCTGAAGGAGCGCGGGGCTGCTGGGGGAATTTTTGCAGAGAGCATCCTTGTATTTTGGGGTAGATCAATACACAACGGATGAGTCGTTTGCTTTTCTTGATCATCCTTACTTTGACTGAGGGGAGCTCGGTAAAGTAGCCTATCCGTGCGAATGAACTTGATGGAATAGATGTAATTGGGTGGAATCCGAACCATCTGCTGGGGATGAATCGGACGTCGATTTTGAGATATGGGGTGGAACCCTAGCCATCTTCTGGAGACGAGTTAGATGCCGGTTTTGAGATATGGGGGCGTGAGGCCAGTAACTGGAGCACGGAGCATTGAGACGAGGGAACCGAGGCGCGGAGCTGGTTGCAGTCATGAGGCAAAAGCCTGAGGAAACAGAGCTTAGAGTTTGTAGAGATAGAACCGAGGCGTACAGTCGGTTGCATTCTGAAGGTCTGTGCACGGAGCTTTTCCATCATAAATTTTTGGCGTAGAGCCGAACGATCGAGGCGTTGGACCGATCGATAAAACCGAGGCGTAGAGCCAGTTGACTGCAAGATTGGCCTGTTTCATGAGTGAGAGAGAGATGCAAAATATGTAAATGTGATGATGATGATTGTTAGATGTGAACAAATATGTTAATGATGATGGTTATGCAAACTCAATGTGATTGATGCAATATGTGCACGGGCCCGTGCATGCGTGTTTGATTTAAGCATAGAACGTCTTTCAAGGTCTAGACTTGAGCATTTAGAGCATAGAGCTCGAGCATTCGGAAGGTAGAATACGAGTATTCAAAGTACAGGCTTTGAGCATCCAGTACACAGTGGTTGGGCATTCAAGCATAGAGCTTGAGTATTCAAGTTTAGAACTTAAGCATCCAGTACACAGTGGTTGGGCATTCGAAGAGGTTCAAGCATTCAAAATGTTGGATTTGGAGCATTCAAGCATAGAGCTTGAGAATAGATGATATCTTGTTGGTTGTGGCGGCGTAGAGCTAGTTGAGATAGTAGGCATAGAGCCGCTGAGATAATGGGCTTGAAGCCGCTAAGTAGTGGGCGTAGAGCTGCTGAGATAACGGGCTTGGAGCCGCTGAGTAGTGGGCGTAGAGCCGCTGAGATAATGGGCTTGGAGCCGCTGAGTAGTGGGCATAGAACCACTGAGATAATGGGCTTGGAGCTATTGAGTGAGTAAGCATAGAGTTGTCGGGCATGTGAAACTGCTGAGATAGCGAGCGTAGAGCTCCTGAGATGGTTAGCTTGGAGCTGTTGAATGAGCTTAAAGCTGCTGAGCTTGGAATTGTTGAGGTAGCGAGCGTAGAGCTGCTAAGATGACAGATGCAGGCGTAGAGCCATTATGGTAAACATAAATACTGATGGTGCAAGGAGTGTGAAGCAGTGAGCTTATGGGCTTGGAGCCGCTGAAATAGCGAGCGTAGAGTTACTGAGGTAGTGGGCTTGGAGCCGCTAAGTAGTGGGCATGGAACTGGGATAATGGGCTTGGAGCCGCTGGGTGATTATGACAGTGAGCATAAGGCATTGAGCTGTTTAAGATGGGCGAGAGCCACTGAGAAGGCGAGTATGGACATAGAGCCGCTAAGCTATTGATGAACATGGGCGTGGAGCCGCTGAAATGAGGTTGAAGCGTGAGATAGCGAGCGTAAAGCTGCTGATGGTGTTGATGGAATTGCTGAAGTGGAGGAGCTTGAAGCAGTGAGCTTATGGGCGTGGAGCCGATGAGTATTTTAATGGTAGCGGGTGTGGAGCTATCGTACTTTTGAAGTACAGTGATTTGGAGACATTAGAGACCCTTGATCAAGTAAGAGAGCTTGTGAGAATTCCAAAGTGGGCTTGATACCATTTGCTTGAGATTCCACATACTCGGGGATACCCCCAAGGCTTGTTTTGATCATCCTATGCTGTTGGTTTTGTTGGTCGTGGACCCAAAACTTGGATTAGTGCTCGGGGCAAAATCTGATGCTGCTGTGGGAGATTGATTAGGGGGCCAAGAGATCGATCTCGCGGCCGAAGAATTGATGTCTCGGCCGGAGAATCGAAGTCTCGACCGTGAGAAAGCCAAATGTCAAAAAATCGATATAAGTTAAATTCGATCGATTTCACAGGTCATTTATTTTTCCCTTCTCCTCTTTCGTATGAGCGACCGAGATCACTCCGTCCCTTGACCATCATCATTCTTTTGCTGCCATTGTTCTTCCGACCACCACAGTCTCGGCCATTGTTTTTCTTGGCTGCCATGGCTTCGTCACCGCCTCCTCCTCCCTCCTCGGTCGTCCGACGTCCCCTCACCTTCTACTATTGCATCACGAGGTGCAGGCAAGGCTCCAACCTCTGAGGCTGCTGTTCTCGGTGGGATTTCAAGTTCCTGCGTTCTTAGCTCGAGCTATCGTAGACCCACTGTCGGAGGGAGTTCTTCGTAACCCAATCCTCCTGAGACAGAGTTTGAGACTCCTTCTCACATGGGCAATGATGCTTTACCGCCGTTTAATGCCACCACGTATGTCCCTCAGGTTCATGTGATCGAGCGTGGCGGTTCACTGCGGTGTCGCCCTCCTCTTAGCGATACTCTCCTGAGGTTCTGCACAAAGAGCTGGAGCAGCACTTTGCTTTCATCAACGCAAATGTTTATTTTCTTCTGCCAATGATATTGTTTATATGAGAATTTATGAAGCAATGATTGATATTTGAAAACGAAATTGAGTTTTAGGAATTGGCCCCTGTATAGGCGATCTTGCTTTCGTATTGATGTTCTCTCGTATTTTGCCAGGCAAACGAGAAGCTGCGCATGTGGAGATGTTGTCCCCAGGTTCATGAGTGGGACGACAGACTTCCACAGGGCGCTAAGGATGCAGTTGCCCTAGCCGATTTTGAGTCCTTGATACTCGGCTGTCATCTTCTAAAGGCGGAGTTGGGACTAACTACGGCGCTAGTGGAGCGATGGTGGGATACCATGAATACATTCCATTTCCCTAGGGCTAGAGAAATGATAATCACGCCGGGTGATTTTGCTCTGCTTACAAGCTTGAGAGTTGGTGGCAATCCTCTTGCACTTGATCCACGAATCCATGAGCGTGAGGGTGCCTTTGATTACCTTTTGGGGAAGACCCCTGATGTGTCAGAGAGTGGTCATGTCACATACTTATGGCTCCGGGCACATTACAATCGAGATGGTATTCTGACAGAGGTATCTTATTCTCAGTTGGTTCGAGCTTTCCTTTTTTACCTCCTCAGGTAGACTCTGTTTTGCAACAAAGAAAATTCGGTGCACGTTCAATTTCTAGCTGCTTTGGTTAATCTAGAAACCATAGCAGAGTTTGACTGGGGGACTCCTGCTTTGGCTACACTGTATGGGCACTTAAGTGCTTGCTCTCGGGGTGTTAGCCTCTCACTAGGTGGGCACCACCTCATTCTTGAGGTACATGTTCCGGCTTTCTTTGTTGTTCCTTTAATTTTTACAACTCGTGTTCATTTTCAATCTTGCTTGTAGTTATGGGCTTTTGAGCATCTGTTGCAATTTCCTCCTCCGATTAGGCATGAAGAGCCTAGATTTGTTCCACGGGTGGCTCGTTGGTTGAAAGGAATCCGATGGACACGGTCGCTTGCTATGGATTTGTTGGCTTGGAGACGGGTTCTGGACCGTTTGACAGTAGATCAGGTATGACACGTCTTATCCTCATGCTATCCTTCCACTTTGTTATACTGATGTCATCTTGCCTATAACAGGTGCGTTTTGATCCCTAGGATACTTTGCTTAACGACGCTCCTATGGAGTTGACCTCGACCAGGGCTTTGGATAGCCAGCACTTCCTTTTGGAGGGACCTTTCTCAAAGGCTTGGTACCTTGGAGAGAAAGTGGCGAGTCAGCACTTCCAGCGCTCAGAGGCATTGCAGCTTGTTCCTTTTCCTCCTCCAGCCAGTATGAGGTCGACTCATCTCGAGAGACCACAGATTTTCTTGTAGCGAGAGATTACTCGGCCTTTCACCTAGCCTTGCTAGCCTTGCCTACCACGACTACCACTGCTGTTACGCCTGTTTGGCCATGGGCCCCTACCTTTGTCTCTTTCCATAATGGCAATGAAGAAGAGGAGCGTTTGACGCTAACTTCCTGCGCCACTCAGCATTACGTGCTTCCTACTGGAGTTCAATAGGTAATATTGTGGATTTTTCTTTAGTCTCTCTTGATTTTGTTTTCATGCTTTGCTATGAATGTTATAACTTCCATTGCAGGTGCCTGCTGACATAGTTCAGGAGTGGCTGCGTGCATTCCAAAGTGCAGAGGCCTTGATTCGACGGCAGCGAAGCCAGATAATTGTGGTATGTATCCTCCAACCTTCTTCTTTCCATTCTGTATCCTTGCATGAATTTGAACATTCACATTTTGTAGCTTGAGGCAGAGCGGGCGCCGACAGTGTCTGTCACTCAGAGTGTTGGTGTCAACGAAGGTGGGAGTACAAGGGCTGATGACGGAGCTACTAGAGCTAATGATGGAGGCGAGGGACAGAGGATCAGTGTCCCAGTTCCTGAGCGCTTTCATCCTTCCTCTTCTCGACCAACATCCAAGAGGGGTCGTGGGCAGTAGCTTGCCCTTTTCTTTGTACTTGTATTTGTTAGTTCAAAAAACAGACAAGAATATGTATTTTTATGAAGTAACCTCAACATGTTTGGTGAGTTTTTTGATTTATACTCTTTGCTTTTACAGAACATGTTTTCTACCCGAGATACTCCAAGTCTGTGTACTAGCTCTAGAGCACGGTTCAAAATTATTTTGAACTGTCATGAATGAGGTTTGATAACCTTGAAAATAGTTTTTACACAAAAACTATTTTTTGGCTAATAAATCGAAACATTGACCGAGGAATGGCTTGCTCGGCCGAGGAATCCATTCTTTGGCCGTTACTTCCATTTCCTAGAGAAGCTGGATTTTCATTTTAGCCAAGTGGCATTCCTTCCTTCTAATACTTGAATCTGATTTATGCCTTTTGTTTGCTTTTGCCATTTTCAATAGTTTCTTTGCCAAGCTTTAGGATCTCTGGGATATCTTGTTCTTTATATTGATGACCTTCGAGTCGGGGAGGACGAGCAATGATTATCGTTTTGTTTTTGTCAATTCCTTGAAAAATGACTGACTCATCTTTTGCGAGCTCAATATGCAGGATTAACTATGCCTATCATTGAGTACAAATTTCTTTAACAATTTTCTTCCTTTCCACACATTTAGGCCGCATTTCAAAGTAAGATTGCCTACGTTTCCCAATCAGGGAATCAGGCCATGAGCGTAGTTCCAAAATCATAACCTTCGAGGTTGGTTTTTTTTCACTCGTAGTTTTTCTTCTCACATGCTCTTGATTTTGCCTAGGTTACCTAATGGAGGTTGAGTCCCTAGTAAGCTTTTGAATGCCTTAACTTTTGCCTAGGCTGTGCTTTTGCAATTTCTTGTCCTAGCAGGCTTTGCTCTCTCTTTTGTTTGGGTTCTTGGATTACCCAATGAGCATTTCTCACAAGAGGGTTTCTGTATTTTGGAGAGGAAATTGGTGGAGATATTTTTCTGAGTCTCCTACGTGTTTGTACCTTCATGATGGGCAAAGTTAACTCTAAGTGTTCTTGCGGAGATAGCATCTTCTTTCTGAGTTTTGACAAAACCTGTTTCTAAGTAATCAAGACTCGTCCTTTCTTTCCTTCTTGTTAACAACATAAAGAATTTGATTCTTAAAAATCCCTTTTCTTTGGCAAGGAGACTGTAGTGTATTGACAATTGCAATTCGAGATTCAAACCTTTCAATAAGCATAAAATGAAAAGATAAAATGGGAATTCGTTTAGTCATAAAAAATGCCCAAACAGGGGTCCAAAACATGTCCTAGCTTGATCAGGAAACAAAAGTAATGTTTAATATTTTTGCCAGGCCATGGCTTTGCAATTACTGCAGCATTTCGAGGTTTGCTCCTCTTTCCTTGCCTTTCACAGTTTTATACTCTTCTCCACCCTCTTCTTTGCCAAACAGAAGCAGTAGGTCAAACACAGCTAGCACCTCGACCCAGTCAAGAGGTGAGTTTGTTAGTTCTTCTTCTATGTCATTGTCAGTCCATTCTTGATCGAAAAAGATTTGCATCCCATGATGCCTTTGCTTGGTGACTTCATCTTCCTATGTTTCTGCGAAGCCACAAAATGGGAAATCTTCACATTCTCTTACAAACCAACCATTGAGCATCTTTGGAATTGCAAGTGCTTTTTTTTTTTACTGTGTTTCCCTTAGCCTTTTCCATGCTTTCCTTTCTCTTTTCCTCTATTTCAGCCTTTGTAGGAGTGTAACCAAGACCAAAGGCGTATTGATTGTGCGGGGGATCAATCATTTGTGGGATGCCTTGTGATCTTTTGCCTAAACCCAACCTAGGGTGGTAGTTTTGCTTCTTCATCATCCATACGGCAAGTGTGCTTACGTAGAAACTTCTTTCAGCCATCAAAGCTTACACGGCAGTTGCTTCCTCAAGACTGAATCCAGTAAGAAAGGTTTCCTCAGTTCCTACTTCTTGCACAGGTGTGTCAGAATGAGTTCGGATCGATGAGTCTCCTAGAATGGTTATGACCCTTTCATCTATTGCAAACTTAACTTTTTAATGTAAAGTGGAAGGTACTGCTCCAGTGTCATGTAGCCAAGGCCTTCCGAGCAAGAGATTGAAGGTGGCTAGTATGTCCATGACATGGAATTCCACGTCTCTCTTGATCTTTTCCACTTCCACTGGTAGAGTAACAGATCCAACTACTCTTCTCTTTGAATTGTCATACCCCCTTATGCCTTGACTCGAGGGGCGTATATCAGTAGTGTCTACCCCTAACTTGTCGAGGTTTCTTTGAGGGCACACATTCAGAGCAGAACCGTTAATCCACCAAAACCAATGGGATCCACTTGGTGAGACACTTAAGGGAGATGTATAGAGGTTTGTTATGTGCAAGACCTTCAGGAGGCAGATCCTTGTCAGTGAAAGATATTGTTGGTTTTGGGGCTTTGGATGCCATTATAAGGCCCACTAGATTCTCAGGAGTGATATCGATGGGAACTTTGGCTTTTCCCAAGGCTTTGACAAAGGAATTGTGATGTTCACAAGAAGACATGAGTAGTCCCCAGATAGAAATATCAGCTTGAATTTTCTTCAATTGTCTTGACACTCTGTCTTCTTCAGGTTCCATTCCTTGACTTTCATCTTCTTCTTCCTGCATTACTCGAGTCGTGACCGAGCCTTCTCCACTAAGCTTGGGTGGCTTGTACACCCTTCCACTTCGGGTGAGATGACCTATCTCCTCTTCTTGAATGTTCCAAGGATCAGCAAGCTTGATCCTTTCGGCTTCTCAATTGCTTGGCAGGGCTTGGCATACTTCCAACCACCAATCCCCGTCATCAATTGCATAGATGTAAGGAAAATTGAACTCCTCTTTTGTCACAAGGTACCCATTATCCTCAGGGAAAGTCAGAGATGGTTTGGCTCGGGTAGTTGGGATGATAAATTAGGTAGGGTTATATGTGGAGTTGTTGGATAGGCTTATGAGATTGATGTTTCGAGGTGGTGGTTCAACATTGTGAGTGGGGACTGGGTTGAATTGCACGTTAGGTTTGGGTGGCTTTATAGCTTGGCTATCAATGAGATCTTGGATATCATGACAGAGACGTATGCAACAGTCTATTTCGTGGCCAAGGTGTTGATGGTAAGTGCACTGTTTGTTGGCATTATAGTTTGGGCCATAGGGTGGCTGAGGAGGTGGATTGTTCAAGGCCTTCAGATGTCCTTGATGGCTCAGAATGGTTAAAGCTTGGGATGAGGTCATATAGAGAGGATCAAAGTTGCGACGGGGGTGATTTAAGTTTTGGGACGAGCTAGCTTAAAAAAGGTCCTGAGGTAAGGTTGGGTTAAGGGCATTGATAGAGGCATGAGATGTACGAGTCGGGAAGGTTTTCTTGGGTGGAGGAGTTTCTTCTTTTCCAATGAGCCCTAGCTTGATTCCTTCTTCAATCTGTAGCCCAGTAGCATGCAGGCGTTTGAAGTCGGTGATGGCTTGAGTGTAGATATGCCTAAGATACTTGGGTTGCAGGTTTTTGACAACTATTCTCACTTGATCTTCCTCAGAGGGACGGTTCTTCATCTTGGCAGCTTTCCTCTCCATCTAGCCACAAAGGTAGCAAAGTCCTCGCTCGACTCTTGCTTGGTCATCTCCAAATCTCGGGTGGTTAACTCAATCTGAACAATGTATGCATACTGCTTGATAAAAGCATTGGCAATATGCAGCCAGGTTTGATAATGCACAAACTCCAAAGTGAGAAACCAATCGAGAGCGCTTCCAATGAGAGTCCTTTGAAACAACTGAGCAATGAGCTCATCAGTCAAGCCCATCGACTTCAGAGTGTTGATGACATGGCGGACATGGCTGGTGGGGTTACCAGTTCCGTTGAACTTTTCGATGTTTGGCATTTTGAACTTCTCAGGCAGTTGAGAATCTGGGAAAAGGCAAAGCCCTTCAAAGTCCAGAATTTGGTCTCCCTGGGAACGGGCCAGGGCATGTTTGATCTCTTTGACTTGCTTGGTCAATTCTAGATCTTCTGCTAATACGACTTTACGAGGATTCTCTCCTTCCTCTTCGTCCTTCTTGTCTTCAGCATCTCTTGCTGCTTTCTTGACCAGTAATAAGTGATTTGAGCTTGGAGTTCAACGATAGTGGCATCATTGTCTGCCATTTTTGAAATGGGAGTGGGAGGATGGCTTGGTGAAGCTTGGGGATTGGAAGACAATCGGGTTTGTTGAGAAGATGACAATGAAGTCCCAGGAAGTGATTGGGACCTTTGCGGTGGAGGTGTTTTGACAGGCAAGGATGACAGGTGGGATAGCTGCAAAGACTTCTGCCTGGCGTAGCTTCGGGTGTTGTAAGAGTATAAAACTGGCTGTGGTTGCTTTCTTGGCTTACCTATCGTACCTGCTTTAAAGTAAAATACCTATAAGCCAGTACTTAGCTGTATAAGGTTAGGATTTGGGTTGAAAATTCTAACCCTTTTGCACAAAAAAAGATATTACAACAGTAATTTACAAAGGGTGTGAGGAAGAACTTCAAAGCAAAATGCAGGAAAAATCCTTAAGCTGAGGGTTCCTACCTTATTTTGATAAGTTCTATGGCTCTCTAACACATATAAGGTTTGGGTAATCTCACGGGTGCTCCGTTGTCAAAAGGCACCAGTCCTTTCGCCAGCCCATCATAGGCGGTGATTGGGTGATTTCCTTTTTGATATACCACTAGGTAAAAGTGACTTTGGAGTTTGCTAGAACCCCTAACATAGTCCGTGTCGTGCCGGGATATTATGTAAACTCAACGAGGTTGCCCGCTCGATGCAAATGACAAATGAATCAAATAAAGCATGTATTAGTCCTATGTCAAACTTTTTGGTTATGGCTCTCAAGTCCCTAGCAGAGTCGCCAAAAACTATAGACACCTCCCTGAGCGGGGCATCGCCATACAGATTGATCATCGTTTGTTTGTTCGCTTTCTACTTGATAAACCAAGATCGTGGACATTACCATGGCTAGGAACATCCCCACACGATTGCGGTTATCATCAAAACAAAGTCACCACCTAGTTTATAAAACCTAGAAAAAACAAATAGAGATTCCGGGTAAGGGAGCCAAAAGTACAATAAGGGGAAGGTGTTAGGCACCCATCTTTGCCCAGTCGTGAGATTGGCCCATAGTTGTTCGACATATGATTAACTCATGCTTTATTTAATTCTAAACACATAATCTAATTATTAGCCTTTAGCAGTTGATACGGTGAGCCAGAACGATAATTAAAACATGCATCAGAAATAAGCCAGAAATATAAATTGTCCCAGGAAAATAGATCCTTTGGCCGGTGAATAGATGTCACAGCTGAAGGATCCCACTGGATCGATGTATCGACCGAGGAATTGATTCCCTAGCCGATGTTCTTCTTCACACCAAACTAAATGATTAGCAGAAAGTCAAAATGCTACAATTATAACACAAAAACGTAAAAGAGATCAAACCATAGGCCCCTGGGCCTCACCACCTTAATCCCTTAGTCGCTTGATTGCTTCAGATTGAGTGGGATTGACTGATTTTGCTCCTCGAAACCCTAGGTTTAGGGTTTGAACTTCAGAGGTTGATCGTCGGATTAGTGGCTACCTTGGGAAGGTTAGGGCTTTTTTTAGTTGGGAGTTGAGAGAGTATAATGGCAGAATTTCATGGCTAGAGAGGGTATATTTTGTATATGAATTCGTTATATTTTCGGAACCCAAGGGCTCCTTTATATAGGCATAGGGATGACACACCTCAACCAATCAAAATCGATCGATTGAATTGGAGTTATAAGAAACACGAATTTCTCATGGTAATCTCCTTACGTAGCCCGAACGCATAGGGATTTGGCTGGAAAATAGACGATCTGGCCGGGCAAAAGATCTGGCGGCTGTAGGAACGATTAAGCGACCGAAGGATAGACCTAGCGGCTGAAGGATCAATCTCTCAGGGAGATTTTGCAACAATTTTCACGGGTGAAGAAGTGATGTTGAGGCCATGAGATCGATGTTACAGCCGATAGAAAGATTCTTCCAGAATACTGTATTTCTGTCTGAAAGTCTATATGCATCTGGATTGGGTCCTCTAAGTGGCTCAAAGTACTCACCATAAGTCCATGGGTTCACAAGAAGTCAATCAGCAATCACTATATCCATATCAACATAGGGATGGTCCCCAAGGTGGGACTTGAAATAATCGTTAGGCCAAATTGGGGTGTCTACAGAATTAAGTACGAAGAAGTGGAAATAAACCGAAAAAGAGGTTGGAAATGGCTAATGTTAGAAAGCATTGCCCAATAGGGGAATTAATCAGTAACTGAATCTTGGAGATCCCTGCATTAATCCAGTGAATATCTTTGCCCACAAAGTTCATTAAAACAGTAACAAATGCTAATTGAAGTTGAATACTTTTGTCGTACAAAAGCTTTCTACTTCGGGGATATGCGGCAACATATGACAGAAGAGCAATTAACTGCCAACTGTAAGAGAATTGGTCCTTCATGTCACTTCCCAAAGCAATTTCAAGTGGTTTCCCATCTATCACCAAAGCATAAGGAACATCCTTGTGGAATTCATCACAAATCATTTGGTAAGAGTCTTGAATTTGATGTAGAATCTCAACTTTCATTGCCTGAAATAAAGAATAAACTCATTATTCCAATTATTTCCAATGTTAGGTTAAAATAGCACGGCTTAACTTTAACATAATAGGCTTAGAAATAGATTTCACCTTGACTGTTTGATTTAGCTTCTTTGCTCAAACCCAAGTGAAACTGTTTCATATTGTTTCGAAATAAAGTGAATCAAATAGATCCAAGGAAGATGGTAAAATCATGAATTAAATAGTTCAGCCCCAAGGAAAGTATAACACTAAATACAGTAGCCCTTGCTCCCTTTCTGACACACACTGTACTTAAGTTTGAGAAACAGTATGAAAAACCAATGAAAAGATTTCTCGACTTCTGAAATGAACTGAAGTCTTTAATAGAGGAGTAAAAACAAGAAACCAAATCAACTAAAAATGAAAGACAAAGAATGTAATTACATTTGAATTTCAGACTCCTTTTTTGGACCAATTCTGTCCACATAAAACACTAGAATTCCGAGAACCTTCTTCTTCTTGTTTATTCAAACTTTCAAAATTTTGGAATTGATTTACTTTATATATTGGTTCAACTTAGAAAGTAACTCATTGGATCATGCAAGAACGTACTGATTCTGTTAGATACATCTTGCGCAAGCAGACTGGCATGCAAACACACACACATGCATTAGTAAAGGAAAAACTGACCCCCCTTTTGTAGCTTGTCTACAACTGCAACAGCTTCTAACGGAATCAAATCGTTTTCAATCATTTCAGGGGCACCCTCTAGCAACTCTTCTCTTTGAGGACCCATTGTCTCCTTAGCTTTTGAAAACATTGTGTTCCATTCTTGATACTCAGTTTCTTCAAGTAGCCATTGTCCAAAACCCATCTTCTGCATAATTTGAAAGGTGTAAGCTCGTTGCATGTTGGTATGTTTGACCATTCTCTCCAAGCCTATAAAAATAATGCTGCATACCAAAATGAACAGAACAAATGAAAAAAACAAGAAGAGATTATAAAGAAGCTTATATAAGTTAACAAACAAGGTATTCATTCAGTTTTTATTTTGAATTTAAATGATTAATGCTTTGTTCTCTTTACAATTCAAAAAGAATTTTTCAAAAAATACCCCCTAGATTCCCCCTACTTCCAACATTTCTCTCTCTATCTCTCTCCACTTATTACCCCTACTATTTTTCAAAAAAAATTTCAAAAATCAAACCAAACATAGCATAAATGCGATCACATATTTGTCAGCACCTTTGCATAGGACAAAGATCTGACCATCTTCATTTCTTAGTATCACAGCCATCCTTTTCAACGAACTTCTAAACTCCAGAAGATTTAGAAGTTCATATTCCCTGAAAAGTAATCTTCATTAGCATACGAAAAGATCAACTACCAGAATTTGAAAATAAAATATTGGAGAAAAGGCATTGGGGAACAAAAAAAGCATGCAGTTTTAATATCACCTCTCAACTTCTGATCTAGAAAGGATCAAGCTCTTTTACAACCATCACAAAAGTAGACCTTCGATAAAATTTGAATCCAAACTCTTGTGAAGCAATCAAAAAGGCAACTTCCTTTGGTGACTCCGCTTCATACTTAACTTTATCACTTTTATTTTCTCCGATAGGAATGGCTGTGTGACATAAAGCCTAACTCTGAAAAACATGGTCATGGCATTTACATTGGAGTTACGTATCCACATCTTGTCCATGACCCTATCATCTCCGAAGTTAAAACCCTTAATCATTGATTGCTTCCATGACGAGGAAATTTTTGAGTTTTTCATAACATTTTCATGGCCTCCCTTGAACAACCTTTTTCTATAGTAGCATCTGCTAAAGAGAAGTCAAATATTTCAAAACTTTAACCAATAGAAGCCGAACCATCTAAGCTGAACCCATACCTCTCAATATCAATATTCATCCGTTGAGAAGTTGCAAGATCAACATCATTTATATCACCTCCATACAATATCCCTCCGATCAAGCATTTCCTAAATTCCATCTGATTGCAAGTCAAGGTTCTAGTTTTATCTGACAAAATTATTTCTACCTGTCCAAGTTCTTCATTCGAATTTGAAGTCTGAGCTTCAACCGACTTACCTATCACTTCATCATACATCTCCTCGTCCTTGTTAATAAGTAGAGCTGTAAAACTTTCACAACTTCAGTGGATACATATAAAGAGATGGGGATTAAGTATCCATATAATATCAAGGCCCTAACAAATTGCAATAAACCCAAGAACAATGGCTTTTTAGGATTGAAGAGTGGATGTGGATCATTCTCTTGTAAGTCAAGATACCACCACTTCACCATTTCAGATTTTGTAACTAGTTCAGACACAATGGCGGCAACTAATGAGATCAAAACAATCAAAGAAAAAAAGGATGTAAATCACATAATCCATTTTTTTTCCTCAATAAGGCTGCGTTTGGAAGGTGATTTAGTGGAATTTTGCACCATTTCGGTGTTAGGACTAGTGAATACTACCACTCCATAGACATGATCAGTATTCAAAGTTTTGAGTCTCTCAGAAGGAGTTGGCAGGGGCCTAAAGAGTATGAATGGTTTTCAAGTTCCAAATTTCCAACAAAGGTGTAAAGGTTGGGATTTGGATTGTCACACCATGTTGTGGCCTTGAATTCGTTGAAATCTGTGTCTATTTCAAGATTATGTGCGGCCTCTATGCATCTTTTGACTTTCAAATTGGTTTCTTCATCAAGGTTCATGGTCTCTACATAGCTAATACCATCTTCATAGCTAGAAATAAGAGTAGAAGATCACTTGGCAAATATTGGTTCTTGCTAACCTTAACATCTCCCACTAAGAGTTTTTTCCATGCTTTGTCCACAAATAATCCATTTCCAATGTGAACCTTCACCGTTCGAGAGTTTCGTAGTTTACATTCACGTCATAAAAATCATGGCTAATGTGGTTAATTTATTTAATGCACACGGAACCAAAGAACACAATTGTGGAAACTTTATTTCCATCTCAAGATCAATTGGCTATGAGTAGAGAGATCCCTCATGTTATTAAGTGATCACCCATTCCACTCTCAAGCAATGTGAGACTATATTTCATTAATATCCGCCCTCACGTGCAGCCGCATGTAAGGTGAGGTCTGTCACATGTAGCCTCTTTTTGGGTCTATCATCGTGCAACCCTTTTTGTTGATCTATCATCGCGAGTGTGGATTGTTAATTTTTAAAATGTGGGGTGGAATAAGCTCCGCTCTGCTACCATTTGAAAACTTTAATTCCATCTCAAGACCAATTGGCTATGAATAGAGAGATCCCTCATGTTATTAAGTGATCATCCATTCCACTCCCAAACAATGAAAGACTATATTTCCTTAATATCCATCAATACTATCGTTGTCACGTTTTACCAATTTAGAGAAACATAGTGAGGCAAATATCATTCTAATTGAAGATAAGGCTTACCATTCTCAATGTTAGAAAACCTTTCGAAACGAGAAACAGTTTGGAGTAAAAGAAAAGCTCTTGTTAATTGGCAACTATCAGTGTAAGGAATATGTGAAATTTGTATTCACCATTTTGGGGCCATTGGGAATAAAACTAATTGAAGTATGTTAAATGGACATGGTTAAGATCACTATGGCACGATTACTAAGAAGAACATTGAGTTGGATTTGGTTACCTAACTCATACGTGTAACAAAAAGGCGATCTTCCACTTCATTGATAGAACCACACAGAGAGACTATATAACAGCTTAAGAAGTTTGACATGCTTAAATATGCAATTTTATGGAGAGGAGAAAGACTACAAAATCCATCAAGTAACTTCTAATCTTGCCAAGAGCTAAAACATATGGAGTTTTTCTGGTAAATTGATATATCAAACATTAGTTTCAAAAAAGAAATGAACCAAGGTCAGATTTTTACCTCAAGAAATCTATGCCAATCCTCCACAGCCTCCTTGAGCATGCTAATCCCTACAAGGCTACAACAAATACAAGGGGAGCAACCAAACTTATAGGCTTAACAGGAGCGACGGGGGTAGTGATGGAGAGCATCGTGGCCAAAAGAAAGTAAAAATTTGCCACTCTACGAAATTGCTCAAAAAGTGCTTTGGGCAAAAAGCTCACAAGATTGTACGTAGTAGTAGATATGTAGTTACTCGGGTACTTGAACAGTTTTTTGACCTTGTGAACTTGAGATTCATTGCAGAATACCACCCTAGAAAATCCATTTTGGCCTATGAGTGGCTGCTCATTAGGTGCTACATTAGGGTCAACGTTGCTATTTGGCATGAAGCATGAAAACGAACATGGATGGAACTAGAATTTTAACCTAACAGTGGCAAAATGTATACTCAAAAAAAATAAAAAGATGCATTACATTATTAATAGTCATCAGCTCTACAGAAAATTAAAATAACATAATAAAAACTATAGTAAATGATGTTTTTCATTTGCACATGGAGTATGAAAAAAGACTAATTTTAATTTTGGACATCGATAATGCCACTCTAACATCAACAACAACAACAACAGAACCCATGTAGTCCCCAATCATTGGGGGTATGAGCGGGGGAGAATTGGAGACAGGCCTAACTTTTGGCAATATGTACAAAGTGGCTGATCTCAGAATACCACTTAAATACGTGTTTTGCTGAGGAACCATGCCCCTAAATCAAATTCAAATGGCATCAGAGAGGGCAGGCCTAGAGACCCAATTCAATTTATGTGCACATTACCATACTTCCTTCATGCATAAAGATAATGTCTCTCCCAAATTTATAATGTCACTCCCCAGATCCCTATATGGATTTCCCAATTTGATAACCGGACTCCTTTTTGAATGTGGCATTATAAATTTGGGGAGTGGCACTATAATTAAATTCCCTTAATTTTTTAGGTTAAGTTATTTTAGGGTTAGAATTAATGTGGAGCTTTTTTTCTTAATTACACATCATCATTTATATTATTTCACTTTGGCCCATTAATTTAGTTTTAGAATACTTTTTTGGGTTTCATTTTTTGAAAAAAAAAATAGAAGATTTATGACTAGTATATAATAAAAAATAAGAAAAAAATCTAGCAGCGGCGAGACTATATAAGTTGGGGATAAATTTTATTTTTCACATATAATAATTGAGTTTTCTAAAATTTTTGTCGCCCTCTGATCCAATCCTTGAAAACGAATGCCATTCTTTTTGGATTAAGATTTCACCATTTTATTCCGGTTTTGCTTCTAGGGACGTCGCTTTATGTATTGACCATATTACTTGCAGATGTAGGCTTGTAGCATTGATCAGAATTTTGTTTTCCTGATCACAGACTTCTTTCTCTTGAAGTCTCAATGTTTCTTTTGGAGAGGGAAAAAATCGAACAAGAAAAGTCGGGCTATTTTGGATGAGTGACTTTGGTTTCCAACAATTGAAACGGTTTTGTTCTCTCTCTTAATGAAACTTCCATCAATTGTATCTAAAGGTTTTTTTTAAAAAAAAACTAAAAGAGTTAAAACAATTGGAGCGCTCGCCATTTTTTCCCCAATTTTTCAATTGTGCCCCTCAATTGGGGGTCCTTTGGTTATGCCATTAGGGGTAATTTTTTTCAAGGTGGCCACTATTCGCAGCCCAATTCTTGCTACTCGCAGTCGATTGCTACCTACAAACCAACCCCTTATAAGGAATTGCTACTTACAACCAAGAAATTATCCCTGAACTCCCTTTTTTGCCCTTTTATACAATAAACATAACATACATACAACCCAACAATCCATTCCTTCTTCAGTCCGTTCATTCCCTTTTCTAACCTAGGTTTTCTTTCTCTCCAGTCCACAGCTCCAGTTGACTCCCACCACCCACGGGTACCATCACCGCCACCACCCACCTACCCACCATTACCGCCACCACCAACCCCCACCCCACAGCCCCACCGGGATCTCTCTCTCTCTCCCTCCCGTTTCTTCTTCTACTCCATTAGTCACCACCACAACACCACTCTCACCACACCAAAATAGCAGCACATCTTTGAGGTGAAGGAGGTGTGAGAAGAAAGCACAACACGCCAACATCACCAACTATTTAGAAGTTGAACATCGGTAAATTTTTGAATCTTGTTATTACGCGGGTGTTTTTTAATTTTGTTCGATTTAGTTTGAATTTTTTTGAGAAACCCACAGTAAGTATGTTGCTATTTGGTATATTTCAGATTTGATCGAACATTAGAGTCCGATTGTTTTCCACAGTTTCGGATATTAAAAACTGATTGTTTGCCCCCTATTAGGATTTTAAGATCTGAAATTTATTGCCTCATTCGGATTTTAGTATCCAATTGGCCGATTGGCCCCTATGTATTACAGCAGCAGCTGAATTTATTAGCATAGCTCATTCAGAATGTAATATCTGAAATTTTTTGCCGCATTCGGATTTTAATATCTGAAATATTTGGCCCCATTCGGACTTTAAATTTTACCCAAGTCGTGTATGTATTTTACCCCAATTCTGTAATCAGTCTTTGTAAGTTTTTCACTGTAGACGTTTTCATCATAAAATGTGAACCGATTAGACAATGACACGAAGCATTGACATTGTCCAGAAATGATTGACAAAACATTCGGATTTTAATATGTAGCTGAATTTGTAAGGTAAGGTCATTCGGAATTTAATATCTGAAATGTTTTGCCGCATTTGGATTTTAATATCCAAAGTATTCTACCCCATTCGGACATTAGAGTCTGATTTGTCCCCTCTATTTCAGTCATTAGAATCCGATTGTGAGAACCCATAAACATTCATAACATTACTCGGAGTTCTTTCTTCCCCATTGAAAAAGAATAGGAAAACCCCAGTTTGGCTTGAAGAACTTGAAGTAATCTCTTGGAGTTTGACATGTAATCTGAAAATTTCTCTTCTTGTGGTAAGAAATCTTCCTTAAACTATGAGTATTAATGAATATGTGCATATAGAATCAACCAACATGGAAGAGATTTAAGAATTAGGGTTCTATAGTGCTTACATGGTGATTTTATACTTAATTCATCTTAAATTCTCAAATATTGTTAGTTGGTATGGATAATATGATTTTGGTCATAGAAACCCAAGATTGATGCATGTTAGTTGGTATATAGATGGATTATGAGCATGAACTTGTAGAATTTTAAAGTTGCTTACTGCTATTGATGTTGAGAAATTTTGGAAAATCTGGGCAGCATCTAAAGCTGCATTTTTCATCAAATTTGTTATAATTAAACAAGTTTATTGGTTATGGGTCCTTTCGAGTCTTAAAGATTGTTAAGTTGGTGTTGTTTTGGCGATGGAATCATCGAAAAATATGTAGTAAACAATTTGTAATGAATAATCACAGACTGCTCTACTTACAAAACTGTGTTTCCTGCATTGAATTTCTGACTTTGAGATTGAATTTGACTTGGTTCTCTTGCTTATAAAATTCCGGGAAAAATCAAGGATGAACTTTGATGTGTTATTATGAGTTATACGAAATCCCAGGTCATTTGGGTTTATACTTTAATCTTGGCAGATTTTACAAGTTGGTGTGACACTGTTGGAAATACTTTGACTGCAGAATGTGGTCTGAGTTTGTGGAATTAATTGAGAGACCTAAAGAGGTCGTATTATTCTAATTTTTTGAGTAGTTGCTGTTCTATATATCTAATTTGATCTTATAAATTCGTGGTTCTTAACTCTGTACGGAATAGTTTTTAAAAATACAACTTTGAGTCTTCTATTTGGTAGGGACATGCATTTCATGCATTCATATGTTGGTTTGTGCAAGTAAACTTTATTTTTTCTTTTCGTAAAGGTGATTTGGTGATATCAATTGTGTACTAGGTGTTAACGAGGTTCCGAGGTCGTCTAAGATACGTAGGCCGTGAGTGACGTGTTGGTGAATCTTTTGTGTAGAAGTTAGAGGTGGGGTTTTCTTGACACTTGGCTCATATTTTATTACATGTGCAAGTCTTATGCCAATTTAATGCTTCTCTTATGAGATCTAAAGTAAAAGTTTATTGATGGAAAGTTTTTGTCAAGTTACCATTGATGGATTCTGATATAATTCTATAGCCAAGGTTTATATGGCCTGTTGTTGGTATTACCTGACACGGTAGTTTATTCTTTGTTAAACTTCGTTTTGGGTGTTTCTAGACGCAGGGTGTGACACCGATTTATGTATCTTTATTCAGAAATTAGTATCCGATTCACCTACCTTTAATTCAAGCATTAGACTAATGTATTGTTTGAAATGTACAGAAAATACAATGACACAAGTTCCTCCTACCATTTCTGCAAGGAAGAGGAAGGTTGAGCAAGCTTTAACTTTGGAAAATAAACAAGGCAAAACATGATAACGAGGGCAGAGGCAAGAGATTGGGGGTGAGGAGGATGTGGTGGTTGAGCAACATCGTGAGGTAGACTCTAGTACCTAATGGGAAAATAAATACTATAGTTTTGCATGTGGTTTCATATTAGTCAAATGCAATAATGTGATAAACCTTGATTCATTTATAGATTCGTATCGTTTTTGCGTAAATCATACGATTTTGACAACTGCGGTTCTAACTTATTGTTTGCAATGTACAGGAAATGAAACGAGTTTATCCTACCGTTTCTGCAAGGAAGAGGAAGGCTGAGCAAACTTTAACTTTGGAAAGGAAACGAGGAAAAAGGCGAGGACAAGGGCAGAGGCAAGAGGTTGAGGTACATTCGGAGGTAGAGGAGGATGTGGAGGTTGAGCAACATGCTCAGGTAGAGAAGGATGTGGAGGTTGAGATACATTCGGAGGTACAGGAGGATGAGTAACATGCTGTTCTACGGGAGGATGAGCCACATGATAATGTAGGGGAGGATGAATTACATGCTAATGTAGGGGAAGATGAGCCACATGCTGAAATTTGTGAGGATAAGCCACATGTTGATGTACGGGAGAATGAGCATGAGTCCGATCAACAAAAGGACGAGGTACATGAAAGTTAGAATACGATTTTGTGTTTCTATCTTTGAATTGAATAGATATATTTCACTCAACTACTATTACTACTACTACTACTACTCTAGAATTTTTCGTTTATGTTTCATTTATAATTCATTTATTAGACTAAACTATTGTTTGCAATATACAGGAAATGACACAAGCCAGAGGACGGGGGAAAGGACGAGGGAGAGGGCGTCCGGCAAGGTAAGAGGAGGTAGACGATGAGGCAGTTGGTCCACAAGACCGGAGTTTGTTAGTGGATTTTAGGAACCATATTGTTGTTGATATTTGGAACGGTATGGAGCGACCATTGTTGAAACTGCACTCGCACGAACGTAATTTGAAGAAGTGGTCAATAACGGAGGCAAATGAGAGGTTACTTATGAAGGTCAGAAGTTCACGGTTGTTTCCACTTTCTCAGATTATTTCTTCATACTACAACAAAGTGTTATTGTCTGCCTTTGTGGAGAGGTGGCATCCGGAGACAAATATCTTTCACTTTCAATTTGGGGAGATGACTATTACACTGGATGACGTGCCGCAGCTTGTTGGGCTTCAAGTGGAGGGGTTAGTGGTGCGTACAGTGGATAAGACGAGGTGTTTGGCAATGGTACAGAGGTGTCTTGGAGTGACGGCGGACGTTGCGGAGAATAAAGTTACAACAAACAATCGCGTTGAGTTTGAATGGTTGATGAAAACTTTTAGTGAGGTGGTAGATGGGGACTCGGAGGAAAGGGTTGATTGTTGCGCACGGGCTTACTTGCTCTATCTCTTTGGCAACACTCTATTTGCTGACAAGACTGGGATGATAGTTTCTGTTCAGTTTCTCACTCTTTTGGAGGACTTAGGATCACGACAATGCTGGGGGTGTAGGAGGGTTGGGCCATTTGTACAAACAACTTGGACAAGCAAGCAGACGTAATTGCAAGCAGCTGAGTGGCTACACGTCTTTGTTGGAGGTACATAGTTATATTCAATTATATTTTGTACACGAACACGGGATATTGGCAACTATGAGTGAGACTTGGCCACGGACACGAGACATTGACAACTACCACTGAGACTTGGATCCGACACGGACACGACACCGTATCTGACACGGACACGGCCATTGACAAGTATGAGTGAGACTTGGATACGGACACGGATACGACACCGTGTCTGATACGGACGCAGGACATTGAGAACTATGAGTGAGACTTGGATACGGACTTCGACACATTCATAACTGTGATGTATTCTTATTCCATTTAATCATTAGTAATTAGATGTATTATGTGTAATAAAATGCAGACATGGATACGGGAGCATTTTCCTATGTTTTGACACGCTAGGGACCTAGCCTACAAGGCGGACCTACCATTGGCAGCACGTTGGTTGTCGCGTCGGGAGACTACCATGGAGACCACTTACCACTATCGTGGGATGTTAGACGATCTACGTCCTAGTTAGACGATCTACGTCCTAGTCAGGTTATTGAAAAGCTTAAGTATGTTTTGAGTTAGATACTTATCTTCAAATACGAAATTATGTTTTGTAACGTGAATTTTTGTTTTTTTTGGCAAGTTGTTTTTGACCCGTACACAGATCGCAGGCAAGTAGTCGCATATGTTATTTTTTACACGGGCTGCATCCGTGTCATGGCCGTCCTTTAGCCGTACTTACCTGATAGAGTATTGAGGCAGTTCAGCATGGTACAGTTGGTCCCTGGGCCTCCGTTAGTCCCGTTGCGAGGTAGTAGAGGCGCTAATAGTCATTTGTACAGTGTGGTCTACGCGTACACAGATGGTTAATGGGAAAATTGGCGCGATCATGTCATGAATGCGGAGAAACGAGTTCCGATTCAGCCTAGAGTCCCGTGGGAGTCACACCCCGACTACCTTCCTTGGTTTTGGACGGTCTCCCACTTCAGGGTCTCACCCCGTCCCATAGAGGTGTTGTATACCGAGAGTGTGGAAGAGCGCAATGCAGCGGCTTTGGCTATTTTGGACAGTGTTTTGGGTGGTACTAGGGCTACGACTTCAACTTGCCCGTATGAACTGCAACAAGCACTTGTTGAAGTGCGAAGGACTTTGAGGGGAATAGAGGTTGTTGAAGCAAGCATAGCAGGCCCTAGTTCCGATCGTCGCTCGAGTCATTACACTAGGTGCCGGCGCCGTGACCGTACTTGAGACTTAGTGTTGTATGACTTGTTTTTGATGGATTTTATGGCCTTATATTTATTTTGGACACTTTATGGCCATGGTTTATGGACTACTTTCTGTGGTGGAATGACTTTTGTTTTATTGGGGATAACTATTACCATATTTGTGATAATTGAATACCATGAAAACATGAATGCTAAGTAGGGCACCAAAACGTAAATTTTATGGTTTGAATCATTCTTGAAAATTTAGATTTAAATGAGGAGTGTCGTACAAACGGACAATGCTCTAGACAAACATAGAACACTACCAAAAAAAAGGGTTTGCATAAATTTCATATTTTACAATAAGATTCTATAGATTTTACATAAAAGTCGTTCGAGCCAACTTAGTCTAGTTCAATTATGTCCATCGTTGCCACATTGTTCCCCACTATGTTTTTAAACTCTTCAATCTTATTTGAATATTGTGTATTCGATAAGAAGACAACCACCACCTGAAAAACGGATGCTATGAGGTGACCCATTTCAGGCATGATCATAAAGGCTTCGATTGGAGGGGGAGGAATGTAAGACATTGAACATTTGATAAATAGACAAGGACACAATTATAAGCAGATGCTGTGATGTGACCCATATCTAGCATTGTCATTCAATGTTCCTGGGGCGCCGGACTTTCATACCATGACAAGATGTGAAGTAATTCCCTAACCCTCTGGGTCCCCCTTACCACTTGTTCGTAAAAGTGTAAATGTGTTTCCAATTCTTTCAGCAAATCACTTCTTACCATTAACCACTTATGAACATTGCCTTTCATGAAGCCCGATATTGCCTGAAACCCAAAATTCCCATCATCTTCAACATCCTCGACTGATTTTATGGAAGGTCTTATTGCTTCCGGGAACTGATTGATGAAGGGGCATACAAAAAGTTGTGTTGGAACTTTTGCTTTCCCTTTCAGATTGCGCCGCGGTTTCTCTTTGACGGGCTTAGGGATTTAAAAGGAGGCCAGAACATGCTCAACTCCGAGGGATCCCTACGCATCGAATTTTGTTCTTTGGCTGCATTTTTTTTTTCCGTTGACTTTCGACCGCGTAGTTGTGCATTCACTTTGGGTTCAAGGAGAGTACTGGTTTTCGGATGAGCAAGCAGCTTTACATCAGATTGATCTTCATTCAAGAACTTATTGTAAAAACAATCAAAGTGAGCCAAAAGCGTCTCCTCCATCGAACCCTCATTCTAGGGTGCAAGCAAAAAAAGCCTCTTCCAATGGTCGTAGATTAACTCAATCGGTAGGGGGATATTTGCCATCTTGTAAAGAGCAATCTCAAGAGCGCAAGGTAAACCATGGGTGTGCCTCAAAGAACACTCGCACTGACGCTTCGATTCCACAAAACATTCGACTTGATGGGATGCAGCTAAAACAAGTGTCATGGCATTCGACGAAACAACTCCCCTTAGCCTATCAAATAGAGTAGTCCTAAAATCATGTTGCACAGAATTAAGGCTCTTCTCAAACGAAGATTTGACTTCAGTAACTTGTAATAGCATCAATCTGTGAATCTTCTACCATATAGTATCAAAATTGCATTGCGAGTTTTCAAGATGATTTTTTTAGCTACGAATGTGAACTCTCCACCCTATGAATAAATATGACAAGATATTAACCATAGCAAATAACATGAATATATGAAAATTTTCCAAAAACAAGTGAATAACATGAATATTAAGGAAAATGCCAGAGTTGCGAATGAAGCATTTACCTGTTACTTGTTAGGTTTTCGAAATGCATGATTTTGTCCATCTAAAATCCTACAAACCTCTCTTTATAGGGTACCAACCAATTTTTCTCGACGTACTTAAGTGCTGTAGGAACCTGATAAGCACCTAATAATGTATATTCTTGGTGCTTAAGTCCTCTAGCATGTTGTCTTTGTACATATTTATTGTCGTTTTTATGCGATATTGCACGTAAGGTGTGCTTTTAGTAGTTTCAGGTAAAACATGCAAATAAGGTGTGTTTTGACGCCATAGAATGCTCCGGATGCTTCCAAGTACCCAAAGACCCTTTCGGCCCCCTAAAATCTGTTTAAGTATGGAAAAATGACTTTCTGAAAAAGTTTCGATTTTCGAGATGAAAAATGGCGGTAATTGATCCTTGAATTTTTCTAAGAGTAACTACAAAGTTACAAGGTTTCATTTGAAGAGCAAGGTCATGTTTTGAGCCATTTTCTCTTGAGAAAAACGTGCAGTTTTCCATTTTGTACTAAAAGTGGGGGGTCGACATTTTGATTTAAATGGAATCTTGAAATTCTGGCAATGCCATTGTTTCCAAATGGGGGGTACTTTCTTATTTTTATTAAATAAATTAAAGTAAAGGAAAGGTAAAAGAAAGGTTTAAAATGTAGCCTTTACTTAAGTTTAGAGAATGAAAATAAGGTGCTGAGAAGCTGTGAAGTTGCTGCGAGCTGTTTGCTGAAGCTGAAGCCAACCTGAAATCTGCAGTTTTGAAGAATGTTATCGATAACATTCCACTTGTTATCGATAACATTGGTCCTATTTTGGTCCAGAAGTTGTCCAGACCTGAGGGTATCGATAACATTTTGTTGGAGTTATCGATAACAATCTTCTCCGGGGAATCTCAGTTTGATGTTATCGATACCTTTCTTGATAGGTATCGATAACATTGGTCTCCAGCAGATATTTTTACTGCTTTTTGGACTTTCCATTTATGGAATACTTGCCACTTTTGGCAAGTTCAGGGATATTTTGTGGAGAGGAAAGGCTGAGTTGTATAAATACTCCCCTCTCTCACACTTTGCACTTATCTACTTTATGTTCTACTTTAGTTCTCTCTCTAGGAGAGAACTCCATTAATGTCTTTTCAAGTTTCATGTCATTTCCTTCAAGAACCTTGGTAAGTCTTAGTTGTATGTTAATTCCTCGTTTATTAATATTGTAGCTACGCTTTAGATTCTCCTTAATATCAAGTTTATTTCCATTTCTATCAGTTAATCATGTTTTCTTCCTTAAGCAAGCTTTCTAGTCTTTTCATTATGTGTGAGTAGTCTTTTAGGCTCGGCCACGAGGTAAATAACACCTTGTGACTTCGGTTAATCTTGCCTTTCTCAACATAAGACTTGAGGTATGGTTTGGAAATGTGCGTGGTTCACCTTTTATGTAACAAAACTTGTCGATGTTAACCTCCGGTGCTCATATGCTCGCTCATATGGTTTCGTGAGCTATGTCTCGCCTCGTGTTTGCCAAAAGAACCAAAGAACTTGCTCGCTTTTCAAACTATACTTCTAGTTCTTGACCTTGATATTTGGTTTGAATTCAAGTCTTGGCGTTGTTAATCTCCGGTGATCATGTGCTTGCTCACATGGTTTCGAGAGCGATGTCACGCCTTGTGTTTAGCTAGTTATTCAAACTCTATATCAAGTCTAACCATTTTCACCGCTAAATCTTCCGGTTGATAGCCTAAGCCGTGCAATTCAATCGTGTTTTCGTTGAGAAAAGTTGATTGGCTTAAGTTACGGGTGTTATGAACTTCTTTGCCTTGCCGCCTTTAATTCTTAGTTAAAACTCATTTTCTAGTCTTTTCTATAAGAGTGTTTTTATCACCTTCAAAGGAAAACCAAAAGTTGGCCGCCTAAACGCCACAAACCCTTACTTCTACAATCCGAACAAGCTATATTCGAGCTCCCTGTGGATCAACTCGGACTTCCTCACTATACTATGCAAATCTTTAGTTGTAGTCCGGTTAATAAATAATTGAATTTGACGGCCGTTTGGTAAACTTCAACGACTACCGAATGGGCGCAATCAGAACCATTTCAAAATTACACTTCAAAACAAAAAGGCGCTCCTCGTACTGTGCAACACTCGATGAAAGGACGATTAGGCCCCAACTGCAAATAAACTCCTCCCACATCTTGTCATTAAACATCTTTCTACACTTGGCTAATACGTTCTTGCCAATATGCCACCTACATAGGAGGTTGGTAGCATGATAGAAAAAATTTGTGATGGCATTCATAAGCGCCAACTCCATATCCGTGACAATAACGGATGGAAGCGCGTTGGGATCCATCATGCCTTTTAGCTTCTCCAAGACCCAAGTGTAGCTTTCCGTTTTTTCACACTCCATGAAAGCAAACGCTGCACAAAAAGTCATCTTCGTCGATGTTACACCAACAATTTGAAGCAAAGGAAACTTGTACTTATTCGTCTTGTATGTGCAATCCATCATTAACACATGGGAAAAAGCACGTAACATCTCCCCGGCAGATAGGGGAGACCAAAACAACTCCATGACATTCTCAGTCTCGTTCCCCCGGGTCCAATGAATGTAGTGGTACTTTTCTAGCCAATCTAACAAATGTTGCATTTGAGATTTCCCAGCTTTCTCTATCACTCGATACTTTTGCCGTACATTGTACACGATTTTGATAGACGTTACGTTCTCAGGATCTTGAACCTTCAAATGGGTTAGGATTTCTTTGGGTTTCACCAAAGCCACTGACAAATCAACCACCGTACTAGTCTGCTCTGCCGACAACCTCCCGGTACACGAATGGCCCTTCAAATACACTGCTGGAGGATGGTTGTGGGTGCCATTGTAGACAGAGACAGTCCAACCATCATTACTCTTGACAACTTTCAATTCAAATGGGCATTCACATATTTTGGTGCCCATGGACCGAACTCTTTTCTTTACAGCTACCTCCTTCCCATCAACTTTTTTCACAAACAGCTTATACTTACCCTTCTTTCACATGAAAATCTCATCCTAGGTGTGCAATTCTTAATATATTTCTCAGAACCCTTAATCACAATAATAAACCCGTGTTGTTTACCAGTGCATCTTATCCAATCTACCAACACTTCATCGGATGGAAAAATCTACACACACATAACAAAAAATTATAGCCCATAATATAAAATTCCACAAGATAAATACTCTATCAGAAAAACACTCACCGTCTCCGTTGTAAAAATGCTCCGTATAATCGTATAGAGGAAAAGTCGAAGTAGGTATAGTCGATGGCCCTACATAACTACCAAGTGTTGAAGTGTCACCCTGTAACACCCAAAGACAAACCAGGTAAGTGTAGGATTCTCCGCAGTTTTATTCAGATATTAATATTTGAAAACTGGCACTAAATTCAGATATAAGAGTCTAACAATGTTAACAATATTCATATATTACTATCCAAATAGTTGTACATAATTCAGACATTAGAGTCCGAAAAGTTAGTAACGTTTTGGCACTGTCTATCTAACTGTAAGTGCAGGATTCTCTACAGTTTCATTCAGATATTAATATCTGAAAACTACCACTAAATTCAGATATAAGAGTCCAATAATATTGACAATATTCAGATATTAATATCCGAATAATTGTACATAATTCAGATATTAGAGTCTGAAAAGTTAGTAAAGTTTTGGCACTGCGTGTCCAACTGTGTCGGGTCAGAACTGAAATTGAAAATGGAGGGCTTTTGAAATTGAAAATGGAGGACAGGCTTACCTCTTGTTGCGATTTTTGCTCCGTCACTACAACATCTGTGACATGTTTCTCAACATCCATTGTGTAATCTTCCGACTCCAAATTGTGGTGTATTGATGGATCAACTATTTCCTGTTTATCAATACAGGGAGAGGAAGCAATCGAGGTTTCCATTGACAATGTAGGAGGAAGAGGAGAGGAGGAAGATAGGCAGACTTGGCTGCTGGTAGAAGGGGCCTGGTGGTGGGTGATGGCAGTTGGGTAGGGATAAAAATGTAGGAGTTTGAATGGGGAAGGGAGGAGACGTTCTGGGAGGGAGGGAGGGAAATCAGGGAGATGATTTTTTGTGGTTGTATGTAATGAGTTATGTAATATTCTTAAAGGGTAAAATGGTCAAATAACATGAGATTTTAGGGGTATAATGGTCAAACTGCATGAGGGCATTTTTGTCCGTAATTGATAAAAGTTTTAATCAGTTGCGAGTAGCAAGAAGTACGCTGTAAATAGCGGCCCCCTTTTTCAATTCTAATGCCTGGTAGTGGATGCTGTGTCACCCTGACGTCGTGGGAACACTGGGAAGAGTCCAGATTTTTGGTTCCAGTTTTCCTCCTCTTGCACACATGTACGCTGAGGACGAATATAGGGAGAAGACGAAGACGATACAGAGAGATTCTCCTCACCTGCAATCATCTCCGACGACTCCCGTAAGATAATCGTACCCCCAAAGCATTCCCTTATTCAACATGATTTCCCGCTCTCTTTTTTTGGGATCTCATTCTAGGATTTCAGTATTCACATCTTCTTTTTTAAGGGTAAATTGAATAGGAGGACATAGTCTAGGGGCTTATGCCACAATTAGTCTATTCACTTTTTCCCTTATAGTCACTAGGACAATTGGCACTCAGTCTCTCAAAAATACCCTCCGACGTATCTGTTCATTTTTGGTGTATCTGTTGATTTTTTATTTTTTATATTTTGACCGTTGACTAGTGTTGAACAGCGTTAACTGGTGTATCTGTTCATTTTTGTTGTATCTGTTGATTTTTTATTTTTACCTCCACCACTTCTACCACCACCACCACGACTGCCACCATGCCGCCAAAACCTCCGCTTTCACCACCACTCCATTACTACCACGCCACAACCTCCGCTTTCACCACTCAACCACCACTTCCACCACCACCACCACTACCACCACCTTTACCACCCCGCCGCTACCACCACCACCGCCACCATGCCACCACAATCTCCACTTCCACCACCACTTCTACCATGACTCCATCACCACCACGCCACCACATCCACCTCCACCACCACCACTGAAATGACCCGCTCTAGGGGATTGGCATAAATTGTCTTAAAGAAAGCTAAGCAACAACCCTAATAAGATTCATTCCATAAACTCAAGACAAAATAGACAAAATAGATTACATCTGGCTACCAAAATAAAATTTGCAAAGAGAACTATACAATATGAGCTGCATCCACATATGAAACGACAACTCTCCAAAAATTGGTATCACAAAAAAAGTACTATGCCAAAAGGACACCAAGTCGACCGTCGACCCCGCTCCTACAGCCTGCCAAACCAGTAGTGGACCAAAACTCTACTTCAGATACCTGAAAAGATTGTGAGTGTTATTACTTCATTCAAGCGGAAAGCATAAAACAGTTTACACGAGCAAACATGAATCGAGTAATGCTTCTAATTATATTTAGCTAGAAATAAATTATTTTTCACAAACCATTAAGTAAGCACAATATTTCAAGAAGCCATAGGGTTGCTTCCCTCGCAACCAAGAGTTATGACGATATCGTGACCCTGTGAATAGGGTACTTCCAACAATTTATACCCTGTTTGTGTACAGCAAACAGACAATTTATACCATTCTTGTGTACTTCAAGAAGAAGACAATTCCAACCAACAATATAGCTATGGCATGCTCTTGAAATAAAATCATGTTTTAAGCAACTTGATCCATATACACAACCGTCAAAAATTCCCAACATTCGCAGAAAAAATATAAGTTTATTTTTAACAAGCCAACTTCAATGAACTAGCACACTCACCTTGGAGATCCAAAAGACAAAAGCGAAAAGCCTCATTCTCAACCTTGAGGTGGAGACTCGTTCCCCGATCCTAGAATATTAATGACACTACACTTAGTATAACTCATGCTCTAACTTATGTTATAAAGCAAGTAAGATGCATCAACAAGTCTACCATACGTTTCTATTTTTTTTAATCTTCGTCCCTAGTACGAAACCGAATGAGACCAATGCAATAAAAATAATGGATGATGTGTTTCAATGCTCCAAAGATGATTCAACGAGGTTAGATACAAGAATTCCCAAGAATAAGGTTTAATCCATGGCCAATGTGTACGATTCTGACCATATCCAATACATAATCGTGAATTCTTAGAATTTCACTTAAACTGTTGAAAATTTAACTTCTTCCTCTTCGAATCGACAGGTCATTCATAAAAAACGGAGTTCGGGTAACCTTACTATGGCCTCACGATTATAACTTAACAAATACTAAAACTGGTGCAGAGACAGATTTTGAGTAAACTTTAACAACAAATCTGTTATTGCTCGGGCATAACCACAGTGCACGTGTTGCACCGTTGGAAAGCCCTACAAGTCTAGTTTTCAACAAAGCAAGCGGAATGTGATTTCGAGTCTCGAACTAGGAGATATGACTGTTTTCCCAACTTGTGTCAGTGCTGACTGCTCAATTCCGAATTTGAGTGATGCTAGGTTAAAAATTTCTATAGAACTCAATACTTTGAACTAGATCCTGAAATTTTTACTGTAGATAGAAGACTCATAGAGGAACTCTCAGCAAAATTCCCAGAAATTTCAGAACTTTCGAACTATCTCAATAAAATTTCCCAAAATCAGGCAAACATGAATTTTCCAATTCTGCAGAATTCCAAACCAAGTAATTTCTGTTCTAAACTACTTTAACTACACAAAATCCATTTTCCTATGACTTAATTAGGATTAAAACTACAAGAATATGCAGGGATATACATGTTTGATCAAAATCCAAAACATAACTTAGGTATAATATAGGGTTTACCTTCAATTAAATTTTCCCCAATTTTTTTTCCCCTTCTTCTTCTTCTTCGTCTTCTTCTTCTTCTTCTTCTTCTTCTTCTTCTTCTTCTTCTCTCTCTCTCTCTCTCTCTCTCTCTCTCTCTCTCTCTCTCTCTCTCTCTCTCTCTCTCTCTCTCTCTACGTTATACAGAAAAGGACGTTATACAGAAAAGGTGGACAGAGGAAACGATGAAACAACGCAGAATGTTTATCAAGGGAAAAGTTATCCCATGAGGTTGGGTGCATGGGTTCAAATGAGTCATTACTCATCCTAACCCTTTATTCCACCAACCAAGACCAATTCCTTTTAATTAACTTAATTAAACTCTCAAATTTAATCATGTATTTAGCTAAACAATTTATGCATGATAAATGAACGATAACACAACATGTGTAACAAATGGTATGACCTATGCAACATAAAGTTAAATGACATATGCGATGCACGTGCATGCTCGGAACGAGTGTTACAACCACTCCACCACTTTCACCACCATGCCACCACAACCTCCACTTCCACCATCACTTCTACCACCACTCCATCACCACCATGCCACGACCTCCACCACTCAATCACTACTACTACAACGCCACCATCACCACCACCCTGCCACCATAACCTCCACTTCCACCACCACCATGCCACCACTCCATCACCACCTTCACCAGTCAACCACAACTTCCACCACCACGACGCCGCCACTTCCACCACCACCACCACCATGCTACCACAACCTCCACTTCCACTTCCACAACCACCTCTACGACACTCCATCACCACCACCACTTCACCACCACTTCAACCACCACTACTACCACCATGCCACCACCTCCACCTCCACCACTCAACCACCACTTCCACCACCACCATGCCACCACGCCACCACTATATCACCACCACACCACCACCTCCACCTCCACCACCACCTTCATCACTTAACCACCACGACGCCACCACTACCACCACTACCACCATGCCACCATAACCTCCACTTCCACCACCACCTCTACCACCACTCCTCCTCCTCCGCCACCACCACCACTTCCACCACACACCCCTCTCCTCAGTACCTTCATAACCATTCCTCCACCACCACTCCAGTTCCACAATCATGTCCACCATCACTCCACCGCCACCGCCACCACCACCACCACAACACAAAACAAATACAGATATACTAGATACAGATACACCAAAACAGATACAAGAGATATACCACAACAGATACACCAACACAAAATAGCAGATGTACCAAAACAAATACAAATATACCAACAATATCTGTTGGGGTTTGTTCCAGCTTCTCTCTTGCAAAATTGGAGAGAGAAACATATTTTTCGTTTATTTTGGACGGAGGTTGACGGTACGTAAGAGTTTAATTGATGAGTGTTTTTAATACGTCAAGTGTTTATATGATATTTCGTTAGGGTCATATGTCTATGTCTACCACCACCACAACCATGTCTACCACCACCACTCCACAGCCATCGTCACTGCCACAACAAAGTCTTTTTTATTTTCCTTAAAACAAAACAGATATAGATATACCTGATACAAATACACCAAAACAGATATAATAGATATACCGCAACAGATACACCAACACAAAACAGATAGAGTTATATCAATAGCAAATGTATCAACAATAGATACAAATATACCAGCAATAGATATAATATATATACACCAAAACACATACACCAACATAACACGAAACAGATACAAATATACCAATACACCAACACAAAACAGATATAGATATATCAACATCAGATATACCAAAACAGATCCACAACCTTCACTTCAACCACCACCTCTACCACCACAACCTCCACATAAAATACAGATATATCAACATCAGATATACCAAAACAGATTCACAACCTCCACTTCCACCACCACCTCGACCACCACAACCTCCACATAAAATACAAATATTTTAACATTAGATACACCAAAAATGAACAGATACACCGGTCAACGTCAACGCCAGTCAACGGTTAAAAAAATAAAAAAATCAACAGATACACAAAAAATGAACAAAAACACCGGTCAACGTCAGTCAATGATCAAAAAAATAAAAAAATACCAACAAATATTCCAAAAGTAAACAGATACACCAATCAACATCAGTCAAAGGTCAAAATAAAAAAAGAAGACATTTTTGTGTTAGCCAAACGAGGCCCTTGTCTCATTAAAGACAATTTGGTTTTTTCATGGACCTTAAACTCCAAAATATTTTTATTAATGGACTTTACACCTCACTAAAACTTAAGCTGGACTAAATCTGCGTTAGCACCTCTCTCTTTTTTTTAACTTTAGACCAATTTGTTGTTTTTTCCCCCCCAAAATACCTGTTTTGGGAAATCGTTGATTTACTTGTTGTTTCCTAATCTTGTTATTCTGCTTGCTGAGAGAGAGACAGAGAGAGATGTTTCTAGAGATAATTCGGGGGTTCTTCGTCTTGGTTCTTCTTGATCGGGTACTGTGCGTTGCTGTTCAGGGTTTCGTGTCTCGTCCAATGGTTGATCCGGTTGCTGCTGCGATTCGGAGTAAGTACTATTTCTGGTGCAATTCTTGCTATATTCTGCTTCCTTGCATGTCGGTCGAGGCTGCTACCGTTGTCCAATGAGTACTGTTAAATCGGGTTTCAAGTGCAGGCTATGTCCAAATTTATATGGAGTCTAACCATAAGAATAGAGGGCACGGTTTTTCCCCCCTCCATTTTTGGTTTTTCTCTTCTTGCAAGTAATGATAGGAAAGGATTAATTAAGGGTGGTGGTGACGGCGGAGCAGTGGTCAAGCCCATGGATAGCACCGAAGCCATTGAGGGCTTCGCAATCTCGACAATGAGTGCAGGTGTGACGGCGAGTCATACAGCAGGCAAGATTGGCATGGAGGTGGCGGTTGAGGAAAATACAGGGGATGTAGTGATGGAAGTGTGCCGTATGGTGGAGGAGGAGCACCGTATGGTGGTGGTGATGGTTTGGTTATTGGGGGTGATACGGTAATGGGTGAGCACCGTACGACAGAGGAGGAAAACCATACAATGGAAGAACCAATCGGGGGTGGTTCAACTGTTTGTGGTTCAATCGACCTAAACGCAAGCACGCCGATGACACTGGCCCGTTTGGTTGTTGAGATGGAAATAGAAGGGTTAGATGTGAGCGTGGAGCGTCGAGCCATGGAGGAAAGAGGAACACCAGCTAGTGCTATCCTACCTGAGTTTCCATTCACTATGTCGGACACGCCCATCGAGACAGAGAGCAAAGGGGCTGAGGACAAGGATTCTGAGGCTGTTGCTCGGAGGTTAACGAGAGGGAAATTTGTAGTGGGAGAGAGTGACAGATAGGAGACAAGGGATCCACTGGCGGTTCCATTGTTTACTGCACCAGTTGGTTCATCAAGGGAGCAAGGGGTGAGTTTGAGGGATACTTTGGAGTGTGCGTATCCCCGAGACTTGAGTGCTCATTTGGCGGAGGCTCCCCCGTTAATGAGTGTGCTAACAAGGGAGGAGTTCCTTCAGGAAGCTGAGAGAGAAGAGGAGGAGAGACAAAGAGCGGGGGAGGGCCCTCGGGTTACTTTGGTGCAGGAGGTAGAGATAGCTGCGGAGGGGAGGGCAGCTTTTAGCGAGGCGACCTATGTGCCTCGCGCTCACTTCTTTGTGCTTTTTAGGGTAGATGCGTACGTGCCTCAACAGATCCTTCAAGAGGAGCAGGTGCTACACGATCCGGGGAGTCACTTGGGAATGTCCGGTCCACTAGTAATTTTAATTTCAATGCTCTTTACATTTTTTCACTCGTAATGCTTAACATATCACCGTTTCGTATCTTAGCTTGCATGTATAATTACTTAAAACAGGAGAATACGTCCATGGCTTGTTACGGGGGGCCTGCTAAGTCCCTCGAATATTATGAAGCTTTAAATCCTAGGGTACGAAACTTGATTAATGCTGCGGGTTTTGGTCCTTTCATACAAACCTTGGTTATAGGAGGGAGGTCAGATCGATTCTTGGTTAGGGCTTTAGTAGAGCGATGGTGGGACTCTACAAATTCTCTCCACCTTCCATTTGGTGAGATGACAATCACACCGTTAGATTTTGCAACAATTACCGGTTTAAGGGTAGGAGGAGACCTAATACCATTTGATTCAGAATTGTACAAGGACCAAAAGGCTTTGGAGTTTTATTTGGGACCGAGGATTAGGGCGACGGATGCAATGGTGAAGTATTCCTAATTTGAAAAGGGTTATTGGGATAGGACTCTGGTGGATGACAAGGAGGTGGCGCAAATGGCCAGGGCTTACCTTCTTTACCTTTTTGGCGCGTCACTGTTTCCAAACAGGCATAATGGCGTACAATTGGGTTGGTTACCAGCGTTTCACCATCTTGAGCAGGCAGAGAGGTTTGACTTTGGAGGGGCTGCTTTGGCGACCTTGTACTGCTTTTTAGGGAGTGCATCGCGCCAGGTTGGTACAACTCTAGGTGCTTACTGGAGAATTTTTGAGGTAAAATATTTAATCTATGCTTATCCTTTCAATTCATATATTGTTTGCATTTTGATTTTCTTTGACTGATTGTAATTCCTTATCATGCAAATTTGGGCTTTCGAGGTGTTGGGGATGTATGGACTAGAAAATACGCATGGAAATCCTCGAGCATTAAGGTGGGTGCCTAAGTATCGCAAATCTAGTGAGTTTCGAGAAAATTTGAGGGAATTTCGCCTTTTCATGGACAAGATGTCTGGTGAAGGGGTAAGAACCTTTTAGCTTTTTATTCTTTTATCGCATGACATTGCTTCGAATCTTTTCCTAAGTCATTTCTCAATTTTCCACAGGTTTAATGGAATTTGTGGATTGGGCTTCAAGCAGACTTTCTTGTCTGAAGCCGGGAGGTGACTCGCAGCCGTGTTTTATTGGAGTCGCCTTTTGGTTGGCAATGGTATCTGGGGGAGAGGGTGACACGCCAATCTCTAGGGCTTACGGAATTCAGAGTTCTAGTAGGTGTACCACTCTTCATGCTGAGGATAGGGGATTACACTCGTAAGGAGATAGAGAGACACAGGAGACCGGTTGAGGATCTGACGGCCTACTTTAGTCCTTCGTTGGACTACGCAGGCTATAGAGAGAGACACTTAGCTTACCGCCTCCGGATGGAGGAACGACTGTCAGGTGCTTTTAAGGCGGGGGGAAATGAGAGTGAGGCCATAACTGGGGCCTCAGGGAGTAGGCAAGGCGGTATTAGCTCACGTCGCAGGTCAGTTAGGGGGTGAGGCACTGGACAGGTTGCAGAGGTGGGGCACACCTTCCTAGAGGTGAGTAGAGTGGTGTCGGTGGTGACACAGGAAGGCATTGAAGGAGTGATAGCTATCCCGTCACGTTTTGCGAGCATTTCTTTACCTGAGGCCGAGGTATAAAACTTTAGTTTTATTTCTTGCATGCTTACTAATGTATACATGTTATTCTAATGCGCCAAATTCGCCTTAGGTGCCACGAGCATGGGCGGAGAATGTATACCGGCTGCTGTTGGACTGCTTTACCGTGATTTGCCAAGGGGTGATGGTTGTGTCACCTGAGGTTTTGCCACGCGGGGCCACAGCAACCGTACAAAGAGGTGGTGCCAGGCGGAGAGGTTCAAGCAGTGGAGCTACCAGCCGCGAGGGAGGTCGTGAAGAATCAACCAGCCGGGTAGGTGGTCAATGTGAGCCTGCTGGCCTTGGAAGGGGCGTCTGGGTATGTATTTAAGTTGTTTTTCCTTTATGCCATCACTCATATGGTTGCTTTCTAAAAATGCCACATAATGCAAGTTACAAGACAGCCTAAAGAAGGAGCGACTCAGAGAGCGCGCATGAAGAATGCGAGAAGTAGCCCCCCTTAAGTTCAGTCACCCCTTACATCGAGGAGAGTTTTACGAGAGAGGCACGCAACGGCCAGCAGTGGGGGTGGAAAGAGGTGGAGATGATGAGGAGGAGGAAGAAGAAGGAAAAAGCCTCTCGAGCAGCTCAGTTTCTGACCCTCGTTACCAAGGGCCTCCTGGTGAGCGTAATGATGACGATGACGACAACGACGATGATGATGATAATGATGATGACGGTACCTCCTCTCAGTTTGAGATTAGGGGAAGACCACAGAAGAAGGCACGTCTTTGAGCCTTTACTATCAGTTCTAGCATTTTAGGAGATGAAGTATGCGCGCATCTTTTATTTTGGACAACTGTTTGTCCCTTTTCTGATCTTGCGTAGATGGGGCTTGCATGCCATGATAGTAACACTTATCTTATAAGTTTTACTTTCAAACTCATTATATAGATGTTGTTTTTGAGTTTATAGATAAGTCTGTTCTTTTAATGTACTTTGTTTAAGAACAATTGTACCACACATGTCTATATTTGAACACAGAAATCATGACACCGAGATAATGAATGTTTTAGCCTCGGAACTTGAGAAATGAAGTGGTTTCAATTGAATTTATACCAAAAGCTATAATATGCGCAAACTAACTCAGAGGACGTTGCTACCTGATCACGTATACTCAAGATGATTGTTATGTCTTGGTAAATGGAGAGATTGGTTTTTGAACTAAGACTTGTGGTATTATGACCTCATTTGACTAGGAATATGGACTTTTGAAACGTCAAATTCCAGATTTTTGGCCCAAACTCGAAACTGACTCCCCCACATGCTCATAACATCATATCATGACTTGTAGGGGCTGATGAAAGTAAAGAAACCTGTCTCTGAAAAACATCATGCACAAAAATGAGTTTTTTGACAAGAAATATGGACTTCGGAGTACCAAATTTATGACTTTTGGTCCGGACTTGAAACCAACAATCTCGCAAAGTCATATTATAGTAATATGACCTATTGGACTTGATGAAACGAAGAAAATGTCGTCAGAACCAATTTTGACAGTCCGTACGCATGACTTTGAATGTTTTTCGGCCGTTTTAGGTACCAAACCTGTAATTCATGGCTCGGAGCTGCAACCGAGCCTTCCGTGAAGTCATTATTACACAATGTGACTTATTCATGCAAGCCAAACTGATTAAAATGCCCCAGAACAAGATTTGATACACCAGAACCGAAAATCTGCAGACGCTGAGGACACTGTACCGTACGGTGGACATTTGTAACGTACAGTAAAGGCCTGATAGAGACAAAACCTGCAATCAGGCTGGTAATCACTTGCCTTCTCTTTATGCTAGTTGGCCGTTTTCCCACTGTTTTTTGGACAGTTGAGGGGTTCTAGACCTACATCTTTGAATGGTTTGAAGGGTCCTTTTCCAAAGGCCAATAAGTTTTTTTGATATGGTGCATATACTGAGATACCCTTTCGAAACCTGAAAGTATGCCTTGCCTTGTTGATTTTTCCCTATAAATACCCTTCATTGCTCTCATTCTTACCATACTCAAAATCATTTCCTTCCTCTAAACTCATGGACTTTCCTGCCTTGATGCTTCCATGGCTTGATGAACTTGACGGCATAGATTGGCTGAATTGTCGCTCTCATAGGTTAGGTTCTCTGCGATATGTTCGGGATGTTTTCATACGTCCTGAGCTCTTACGTGCTGCCACCCAATTCTAGGACCCAGAAGTACATGTGTTCCGTTTCGGATTTTCGGAGTTATGCCCCACTGTAGAATAATTCCATGCTTATCTTTGTGGTTTTGACCTGGAAATTTCGGTTAATCCTTTCTAGAAGATTGGAATAGCGCAAACTCTGTCCGAGAAGTTGGGGATATGCAAAAATGCGGCTAAGTCCTTAACTGAAGGCAGAGTGCTGAATATTCGTTGTCTTATCAACCAATTCAAAGGTAACAGGTTTGCTTTGTGCTTATGCCTACTAGCTACCTTTCTGCATGTGCAGCCTGATGGCCAGGCTAGCTCTTTATTGGTAAGCATGGCTGCCCAAATCGATGATCGCAAGGTTGTAGCTCCGATGGTTTTAGCTGAAACATTAATGGGGCTGGATGCTGTGCATGCTGATCAAACTAATGTCTTTGGAGGCAGCCCATTATTCCTGCAGGTAAGCTTCTCACTCAGCTCTCCTCTTTCTGGTTTTTCTCACGTTCTCTTTTTACCTCAACACTCGGTTTAAGTTTTCTATGGTTTCTGACTTGTCTTTTCTCTCCATTGCAGTTATGGTTGTGTGATAAGCTCAATCTATTGGAACTTATTCCAAGGAATCGGGTTCATGAGACACAGGGCTTTGTGAGGAGGAATTTTTTGAAGGTTTGTAGAACTGAGCAGCTCTGGGTTTAGTGTTTTCATCAAGTTACGGAAGAAGTGATTGCATGGCAGACTAATTGGGTTGTTCTTATGGCTTTTAGCAACATGGGATGTAGCAGGATGATGCTAGCGGGCATGACTGGTTGGACCTTTTATATCCCTATCGCATTCTTCGTCAGCTCGGCGTTCGCCAAACGATGCCACCGCATGATTACTTTAACATGCCATCTTTCAAATTTTCTACTTGTCGTTTTTACCAAAGTACTTGGGGAGCACGTGTTACCATCCCGAGGGATCCATACCCCAGTGTTCTGTTGCCTCAAGATTATGAAAACTGGCTCATTCAAGATGTGGAGACAAGGATGGAATGAGGGGTGACTCGAGACACAACTTTGCTTATGCTCCGAGATGAACTGAGGACCCTTAGTGTGTTTGCTTTTTTTGTTGGCTTGCTATTTTCCTTTGCTTGTCAGTGTGCTTGTTTTTTGAAAGTTTTATGCTCGACCATGTATCCGAAGAAGTTTGCTTTAATAAAGTTTGAATTTATGAAATTTTCCCCTTTTTGGATTCTTGTAGGTTCCGTTAATGTCTTTATGAACTTCTTTTAAAAGATAATGACGATAATAAGACGATCATGAAATAAATATGACCGAACCTTAAAGTAAGGTTGCCAACGTATCCCGAAGGAATCAGGTCATAACGTAGTTCAAGTGCATTTATTGTATGTTTTTTTGTTAGGGTTCGCTCGGATATTTTACACTCTCCTTTTGCACTCTAATTTTTGCCTAGTATCGCCCTTTCTGGTTTTCGGCCTAGCGAGCTCTTTTTTCAATATTAGCCTTAAATTTTGCCTAGGTTGTCCTTTCGGATTTTCAGCCTAGCAAGCTTTTGCTCTAATTTTTGCCTGAAACTGCCCACCCTTGTGGTTTTCAGTTTAGCGAGCTTCTCTCAGGGGTAATATCTTTTAAGTTGATCTAAGTTCACCAAAGTAGAAAACTCATTACCATCGAGGTCAATGAGTTGTGTTGCTCTTCCAGACAAGATTGTCTTAATGATGTAAGGCCCGGACCATTTTGGTCGGATTTTCCCACGTGGATCAAAGACCGAAGCCCGTATCTCCATTAGAACCACTGCCCCTTCTTCCAAATCCCTTGGCCTAACTTTCTTGTTGAATGCCCGGGCAATTCTTCAATGATATCCCTGAATGTGGTACAGTGCCTTGAGACGCCTTTCATCAAATAACATAAGTTCCTCGAATCTGCTGCTCAGCCATTCAGCCTCATTAACTTCTGATTCTGCCATGATTCTTAGCAATGGTATTTCTAGCTCGATAGGGAGAACGACTTCCATGCCATAAACCAATGACTAAGGTGTTGCCCCTGTTGCGGATGGACGTTCGATATCCCCACAAAGTTAGCAATAACTTCATGCCAATTTCTTGCAAACTGTGTAGTTCTCTCGAGAATTGTTTTAATGGTTTTATTTGTTGCTTCGACCGCTCCATTGGTTTGAGGACGGTATACTGTTGACTTATGGACTTGGACTCCAAATTCCTCAAGAACCTCGGCTGCTCGTCCTTTGAAATGAACCCCATTATCGGACACAAAGGCTTGTGGAACCCTGTATCGATAAATGATATTCTGTTTGATAAAATGAGCCACCTGTACTGCCGTTAAAGTAGCAGATGAGGCTGCTTCTATCCATTTTGTGAAATAGTCAACTATGACTAAAATAAACTTGTGGCCGTTGGAAGCTGCTGGCATAATCCTTCCAATAACGTGTATGCCCTAAACAGAAAATGACCAAGGCGAAGTCATAGAATGCAATTCAGATGGCGGGAGATGCATTAAGATTGGCATGAATTTGGCATTTATGGCACCGTCGTACATACTAAACGCATTCAGTTTCCATAGTTGACCAATAGTAACCTTGCCTTAGGACCTTTTTAGCGAGCATTAAGCCATTCATGTGGGGACCACAAACCCTTTCGTGAATTTCTTCCATGATTCTGGTGGCCTCATGCCCATGTACACAGAGCTTATGTACTCCACAGTGTGACCTTCGATACAATTTTCCTCCACAAATTATGTATTGAGAAGCCAACTTCCGAAGAGAGGCTTGATCTTTCTTATCTGTTTCTGGTGGGTATTCTCCTTTTTTGAAGAAATTCCAAATATCGTGGTACCATGGCAAATCATCATCTAGCTGATCAAATGCCATAATATACTCATACACAGGTTTACTTCTTTGCTCAATCATAATTGGTCGCATTTTAACCCCAATTAGTATTTCTACCACGGATGCTAGAGTGGTGAGAGCATCGGCAAATCGGTTCTTTAACCTCAGCACATGAGTAAAGGTTATTGTTTGGAATTGCGGAATCAAACCTTCAAGATTCTCATGATATGGCTTAAGCTTGTCTCCTCTAACTTTCCAATCGCCATTAACTTGCGATACCACCAAATTAGAGTCTCCGATTAGTTCCAGCTTTTGCACCCCGATTTCCAATGCGGCTTCCATTCCCACAATACAAGCCTCGTACTCCGCCTGATTGTTAGTAACTTCAAAGTTTAACTTGAAGGCTAACGGAATATGCGATCCATTGGGTGAAATCAACAATACTCCAATTCCGAATCCTCTTTGATTGGTGGCCCCGTCAAAATGCAATGTCCAAATGTCGTTGGTTGTTGCCATCACATTCTCATCTGAAAACTCAAATTCCACATCTTTTGGTCCTTCCATAGGACAATCTGCCAGGAATTCTGTTACCGATCTCCCTTTCACAGATTTTCGTGTGACATACCTGATATCAAATTTGGAAAGCAAGAGTAACCAACGTGCTACCTTACCGATAAGTGCTGGCTTCTCGAACAGATATTTAAGAGGGTCCATTTGAGAAATCAACACTACCGAATGAGCTAGCATGTAGTGCCTCAACTTTTTGGTGGCCCATACGAGAGACCAACATGTTTTCTCTAAACACGTGTAACGCTCTTCACATCCTGTTATTCTTTTGCTTATGTAATAGATAGCCCTTTCGATCCTATCCTTTCCTTCTTGAGCCAACATGCTACCCATTGCTGATGATGTCACAGAAAGGTACAGGATTAAAGATTGTCCTTGTACCGGGGGCATTAGGATTGGTGGATTCTGGAGGTAACTCCGAACTGCTTCGAAAGCTTGCTGACACTTATCATCCCACTTGAATTGAACTCCTTTCTTCAGTAGATGAAACATCGAGTTTCAAGTTGAGGTCACTTGGCGATAAATCGGCTTATAAATTGAATTTTGCGAAGAAAACTTCGCACCTCTTTTTGGGTTCGAGGTGGCTCCATTTCCAGAATTGCTTCAATTTTGGACGGATCGACCTCGATCCCACGAGTGGTAATTAGAAAGCCCAACATTTTTCCTGCTGTGACCCCAAACATGCATTTTCCCGAATTGAGACGCAATCTGTACTTCTGAATCCTTTCAAGGAATTTCCTAAATGAGGGCAAATGTCCTTCCCTATTTTTGGATTTGACTATCATATCATCCACGTAGACTTCAACTTCTCTATGAATCATGTCATGTAATAATGTTGTTGTTACCCTTTGATAGGTGGATCCTGCATTCTTTAGCCCGAATGGCATTACCCCACAACAGTAGCTGCCCCATTCTATAATGAAAGTGGTTTTCTCGTGATCCTCGGGTGCCATAAGAATCTAATTATATCCTGAAAAGCCGTCCACAAAAGATAACAAAGCATGTCTCGTAGTGTTGTCAACGAGCATGTCTATCTGTGGGAGCGAAAAGTCATCTTTTGGACTAACTTTATTTAGATCTCTAAAGTCTACACAAATTCTTATCTTGCCATTCTTTTTAGGTACAGGTACAATATTTGCAATCCATTTGGGGTATTCTGTTACAATCAAAAATCCAGAGTCAATTTGCTTTTGAACCTCTTCTTTAATTTTTAAAGCGCAATCAGGTCTCATTTTCCTTAGCCTCTGTTTAATAGGTTTTGCGTCAGGATAGAGTGGGATTAGGTGTTCCACAATTTCAGGATCAATTCTGAGCATATCTGCATGGGACCAGGCAAAAACATCTTCAAATTCTCTTAATAAATCTGAGAATGCTTTGAACTCCTCCAAAGATAGCCCAGAAGCAACTTGAACCATTTGCGGCTTAGTTTCATCTCTCAAGTTTATTAAAACAACTTCTTCTTTTATTGACTGAGCATATCTTTCATTTTCCTTTTGGAGTAAAGCTTGGAGTTCTTTAGGGATTTCTTCATTATTTTCTATTTCCTTGCCATTAGGGTCAACATAGTTTATCTCGAAGATAGCAAAGTAAGCAAAGTTGTCCTCGTTCATTTCATCATCAAAGGTGGCCCCAGGGGCATCATACATCAGAGTTGACTCAAACTCAAAATAGAAAGACTGACGTGGACGGCCAAGAGGCACAAGCTCAGACTTAGAATCAGACCCAGACAGGATAGACTCAAATTCAGACTCAGTGTCGAACCCAGTGCTGATATAGCTTACAAGTGGTACAAAAGTACTATTTTTTTCATTCCCAACAGCATCTATTATGAAAGAAGTGAAGTCTTCAGGTGCTTCCTCTCCCACCATCATGACAGCAGCTCCATCTTGAATCGTACTCGTTGGACCCTCCTTAAACAGCGATGACAGATAGTTAGAATCCAGGTACTTAACCCAGTCAATGTTAAGAGCTTTTACTAGTTCAGTCAATTTCTCAATCTCATCATCACTATCCCAAGTATTGTCAGCAAAAATCTCGAATCCCGGCAACTGTGTATTGGTTTCAGAATCCCAAAAAGGCTCTGGCTGCCCCAGATACCTTTCCTCCTTAGCTTTGACAAAACAGATAGGTCCTTTCTCCGCAACCGTTTCCTCTTCACCGGTAGGCACATATCCCAGGCCAAAATGACCATTGCTTGCAGGAATTTCAGGAATTCCGGAACTCCTTAATTGCCACGTCCAAGTCCCATACCAGGCATATAGAGCATTTTCTTCAACATTTTGACAGCCATAGAACTTATCACAAAGTCCTCACCTATCTTGATAGTGTGCACATTATCAGTAGTGTCAAAGGAAAATCCTCCCAAGGCAACATCCTCCTCTCCATGCATAATTTCTAAAACTGGTGCATTATCAGCAGCATGGGGACGAACCCCAGAATCCCCATATATAGGGAGAGTACCCTCAGCCAAGCCCAATTGCACCTTTTGATGTAGAGCAGAAGGTACAACCATTATGTCGGGATGATGGATCCAAGGCCTTCCTAAGAATAAATTGAAAGAAGCCGGAATGTCCGAAACATGAAACTCCACTTTATTACTAAATCCTTCAACAGATATCTCCAACAGAACTGTTCCGACCACATTGCGATGAGTATTGTCATCGGCACGCACCCGCAAGTTAGATGGCTCAGAGTCCTTCTTTGTCAGCCCAAGGCAATAAGCAGTTCAAAGTGGGCGTACATTTAAGGAGGATCCATTGTCAAGCAAACAGACCGGGACCCATTTTCCCATGCACTTGAAAGTGACATGGAGCGACTTGTTGTGACTGGCTCCTTCAGCAGGTAAGTCTTTCTCGGTAAAGGTTACGAAATGTTTAGCAGGTTTGGGCATAAGAAGGGCTATGACGGCTTCAGGAGTGATATCGGTGGGTACTGTCATAAGGGATAGGGCTTGGATAAGCTTTTGGCAATGTTCTATAGAAGTAGATAGAAGGTCCCAAATGGAGATTGGAGCCGGGGTTTTGTTGAGTTGCTTTACGATGGGGTCTTTGTCGGGAGGGGTTATTTGGGTAGGCAAGGTTTGGGCAAGTTTAGGCTGGATAGATTCGGATTCGGTTTGGATGAGTTCGGATTGGATAATTTCACCCCAAAAGTCATCATTTTGAGTTTGAGAAGGTTGGGTTGGGTTTCTATTTTGGAGACGGTCGGGTTGGTAAACCTGGCCACTTCAGGTTAAGCGGCTCACAGTTTCATTCCACAGGCCTTGGTTGTTTCCCCATATATCCTCACCAATTTTGCGCTTCCCCTTCTTGATTTCTTCCATCTTTTGTTTCATATCGAGATCCTCTATCCATATGTCTTCCAGACTTTCTTTGCCCTTGCACTTGTTGATGTCGACAGCTTCCAACCTTTTACTTAACCCATCTATGGCGCCATCCATCCAGAAAGTATCATTTATCATGGCTTTGTTGACTGTCCAAACTTCACCATTCCCGGCTTGGATATCCATCACTTCGTCTTCATCCCAAAAATTATCAAAAACAGTATGTTCCAACATTGCCATATTGGACTGCGGGGGAAAAGGTGCGGTTCGCTGAGGAAGAGATTCTCCAATGATGTATGCTTGAGGGAACCAATCATCATCCTCAAAAACTATTTCGACCATAGGCTGACTAGGATCATCCTTCCAAAACAAAGGGGGCGTAAGTCCATCAAGCGGGCTTATGTACTCCATATTGCCTTTTTGTTCATATCCTTCGGGTGCTTGAATGAATTGGTTAGTGTCAAATGCAGCATACTCCTCATGACCCGTGTGATAGGAATCTTCGAAGGGTCCACGGCTGGACTCGTCGAAGGTCATGGGGGGTACGAAGCTATGCAATTCTTCGTCCATTTTCTCTTCTTCCATCACAGGCTCTGGTTCTTGAAATAATCTGTAAAGAGAGTATCCGTCCAACGGGTTGGCTTGAAATGACTCCCAATTCTGCACGAAATCACCCCAAGTTTAGTTACTTATGATTTGTTCACCTTCCATCAAAAAATCCACGACTTCTCTTTCAGTCCTATTTTCCATTTCAAAGCTTTCGAAGAAAAGCTGTAGACACCCCAATCTGATTTCCCGATTGTTTTACTTCATTTTTTTCAGTTTCTTGTTTCCCTGATGATGAATCAGATCGAAAACAGTCTTGAAAGTGAAATGACTTGAGCTTGGAGTATGTGGAGCCCATCCTTAGCCCTAAAACCCTTAAATCCAAACCCTGACCTCAGATTTGACCATCGCGCGGTCCATTGGATCCCTCGCGCGATGCTTCATTTGCCATGTGGTGGTCAAAGTGACTTTGACTGTTGACCGTCGCGGGGCTAGTTTAACCCTCGCGCGACAAAGTCACTCCCTCGCGCGATGGTCAATACCTGTCGTTTTCACCTTTTTCCAGCTGGATTTTGTGATGATCAGGGGTCTACAGGGCTGTGTAACCTCGTTTCGTCGACTGAACAGCATTCTACAGGGCTACCCTTGCACCACCTCTCCCCCACTCTCCTATCACCTTTTGCACCCTACTTCTCCACCATGCAACTACAGCCAACCTTGTTGGCTAGTTATATAGCCTTGTTAGCCGCCAACCCAAAAATACCCTATTGTTCTTTCTTTACAAGGGTTACAAAATTTTCAAGCAAAAAAAAGCCTGCACAATCCCTAAATACCTTGATACTCCATCAATCCAAGCCATTTCTATACACTCATTTTGTAAGCACTACCATTTTCTTCAAGCCATTTTCCGAATCACTCAAGTGAAGGTATAATTTTACTGCCTTTTTACTGTTTTGATCCTTGAGGGGGGGCTGGCAAGGCCAAGGCTGGTAATCAATACCAGTTCTGGCCCTAAAGTCAGCAGGGTTACAAGAACCTTGAACAAGCACTTCAACGGGCGACGGACTCACTCAATTGCGTGACTATTCTAGTCCTTGTACGATAGTCCTCGTGGGGATTGGATGCTTGTCATTTTCTGTTTTATAATATTGTAGGATACTGTGAAGCATCTCTAGAAATACTCCACTGCTTTGCATGCTAAAACCACTTAGCTTTAGCTTATCTTGCTCATTTATTTGCTTTGGAATGCCCTTGGGTTGCTTCTGAATTTGTCTCAGAGCCCAGGCATGCAAGAGCAATCCCTGGAAGTCCAGTCAGAACAATCGCGCGATGCTATCACTTTCTCGTGCGATGGTGTGACGATTTCCAGAGACTGCCCGTGCATGGGCAGCTTGGTCCCTGGCCTTTGTCTTTAACACCCTCACTATTTAAGGGTTGTGTTATATTTTGTTCATCCTATTTGTAATAATTATTAAACTTTCAGTACATATAGCCTACTTGGTTTACTTCCTGGGTGAGCACTGGTCCTTCCAGAGCCCAAAGGGGAATGAAGTTCAGTTTGTGGATGAGATGTCACTCGCGCGACTATGTTGGTTCATCACGCGATGGTGGACTTGCATGCATGAAAATCCATGCATGCAGGTTGGCTATTGTTTGCATTAAACTCATGAAAGGACACTGTTTGATATCTAGTCACGATACTGAACGTCATTTCATTTAAATATTCAAAGTTTCATCCATCCATGTTATTATCTATCATATCTTGCAGACATGTTACGGTTTCATTCCCGATTAACTGTTCCCCCGCCCTAACTGGCTAAAAATCGATTAATAAGAGAAGAATCACGAATATGTTTTCGCAAATGCCTAAGTAGAAACCGATCTCTGGATTAGGCGAGAGGGGTGCCATAAAACCCTTCCCCTCTCATAACCTGGCTCCTGAACCCAGATATGGTTATGACGGACTAGTTCCTTAACTTTTTCAAATCAAACAGCGCGGCAAGTGCTTCGAAATACGGTTCCTTGGGTCTCGGACCTTCAAACCCGAGTGGTGACTCTGTATTTTCGTGAGCACTTGTCATCCAGCTAAGCGCTCCCTCGAACTGGCATTTTTTCTTTGGGAAGGGAACGGAATCCTTTCCCCTGAAAAAGGGCACACTGCCCACAAAAGCACTTCAGGCTCGGGTACATAAATAATCGACATAGGCTCAGTATCGGGCACAATAAATTTGCTTAGATCCGAGTTGTACTCTTGTCTAAACATATTCATGGCTCGGTATTGCCTATTTATTTCACCGAGAGACGATTGTGTTTCATGTCCGAAGAGGTGCGACAAGGAGAACGTGTCTAAGGGATCATCTTTTTTTATCATTTGGTATTCCGTCAGTTCAACATCCCATTCATGCTTAACTTCAACAAATTCCTGTTCCCAAAACTGAACATTTTCAAAGAAATCTTCCAGGTTTTCAGGTGGTTGCCCAAATAGCTGCTGGCCAGCTTGGTCATAAGCAAACTCACATTCATAATTGGTAGAAAGGAGAGGCAATGTGACATAATCTAACGGGTCTGCTTCTTCCAACATCTGCCATTCATTAGATGTTGGAATCCATTCCCATTCATTTTGATTGTTATTATCCGTGTAGTCAAAATAGGCCATTAACCACTCATCATTGATTTGAAGGGCGCCCATGATCTCATTCCTAGGCTCGGGTTGATTCTGAGCGTGAAGTTCTATAGTCTCTCTTTCCAACCAATCCTCCACAAGATTGCCCAATTTGATCATCCATTCATACTTTATGTCCTCGTGAAAATTGACTTCACTATCATTGGGTATTTGGATGACGGGTTTTGGGTCAGTTTCGGGGACAATGTAATGGTTGGGGTTGAATTTTGAAGGGTTGAGGTTATTTTGAGTGGGGCTTAAGGCGATGTGGCTAATTTGGTTGTTAGGTTTGTGTTCGGGCATTGGGTTGGCAACAGTGTTGGGTTTTGGTGGAATTGGGAGGGTTTCATTATCAATGAGGTCTTGGATTTGATGTCGGAGGCGGAAGCAATTATTGGTATAGTGACCGGGCATTTGGTGGTAGTCACAAAAGGCTTTCGGGTTGTGGTTAGCAGGGAGTTCTTTAGGTAGTTCACGAGGTTCAAGGGGTTTGATGAGTTTCTTTTCGAGGAGCTTTTGGTAGACAGAGGACAAAAGATTGGCAAATTGGTGGAATTGTCTTCTAGGTTTATTTGGTTGACTGGTTTGGTTTCATTTGGCTTTTGGTTATTGGAGTTGGATGGGTTTTGGTAGTTGCTTCCAAATAGGGCACTACTATTGCCAGAGTAGAACCTTTTGTTTTTGGTTTCAGTTTTTTCAGCTCTTTCAAAGATACCCAAGCGAAGTGCGTTCTCGACAGCAAGTCCAGCCTCGTAGAAAGTTTTAAAATCAGCAGTGGTTTGAAACACCACTAGATGCCTGGCAAAATCAGGTGCCAAGTTTCTAGTGATAATTCTCATTTGCTCATTATCAGACAGGCGATCAATCATTTGAGAGGCCTTTCCTCTCCACGTCTTAAGAAAATCAGCAAAAGACTCGTTCGCCTCCATTTTGGTAGATTCCAATTCCCTCACAGTCATTTCCAGCTGAATGTTATAATTGTAATGAGTTACGAAGGCTGCCCCAATATCATCCCAGCTCTTTTTCCTTAAATCATCCAAAGTAAGAAACCACCGCAAGGCAGGCCCCTTAAGTGTTTGTTGGAACATCTGAGCCATTGCATCTTTTTCAATTTCGTACATGGACAGAGTGCCCACGTATGTTTGCAAATGAGCCTTTAGATCCCCAGTGCCATCAAACTTTTCCTAATCAATAGGTTTGAAGCAGTCGGGCAGTTTAGCATTTGGGAACAAGCACAATTTCTCCACATCTACTCCTGTGGCAGCCACTTTTTCTTGCTTTTTGACAGATTACTCCAACTTGGTGAGCTTGGCCATCATTGCATCTGCTGCAGTAGGTTTATCATTATGGACAGAGAGATTTGAATCTTGATCATCAATTGGGCAATTTGGTTGTCATATCGCTCCTTTTGCTCATCCATTTTCTCCTTAAGAATTTCAAGTTCGGTCTTTTCCCCTGTTCCTAATGACTTACTTTCCTTTTCTGATCCCTTCGACATTTCTGACTGAACTGGCAAAGATTCCAACCGAGTACGTAATGCCTCCTTCTCCTTGGACTAATTGCTTAGAACTTCTAGTAAAAACAAAAGGACGAGTTTTAGTAATCTATGGTTTTTACCTAAATTGTTTAAATGAGAATTGTGGTACCGTTACTTGAGATGCTCACAAGCTTAGCGGAATTGTCTCAATCCTCAGTTGTTCGGTTATGTATCCTTTATGGGGAGCATTAAAAAGGGAAAACTTTGTCAAGCCAAAATCATTGTCAATAACTTTGAATAGACTTAGGAGTTTAGGTCCTAGTGCGTTAATTTTGAAAAGTTAGTCATTAAGAGTTAGATCTTAATGAACTAACTTATGATTGAAAAAGCCATTGAGACTTTATTATGATTTGAAAAGAAACTAATTATTTGAAATTGAGTTCCAACAATTAAATTTCAAGTTTTGAAGGAAAATTAGTTATTAAGGATAAGGCCTTAATGTGCTAATTTCAACTTTGAAAAAGCTAGTCATTGGGGGTCAAAACCTCAACGAGCTAGTTTAATTTGGAAACTATTGACAAGATGATGTTTATGGCTTGATTTTGATTTTTTTTCCCAAGTTTTATTGCTCCTAAGGAATTAAAACATGCATTTTCCATCATGCATGACTCTTCATTGGTTGAGGCAATTCTTCTTAAACTTGCTAGGGTCAAGCTAATATGCATAACGGTAAGTAAAGAAAGCAGTTAAGCATGTAGGCAAGGCATACGGAAGACAGTAAACACGTAAGCAGGATATATCACATAATCCTAACGTTAGGGCCCTGTCTTAGTTCTGGCAGAAGTTCTATGTCTTTCTATATGCAAAAGGCCGGTTTTGGTTTAGAGGGGTTCCCCAGACTAGAGCCAATAATTTGCCTCCCTATTGCCAAGTGTACTGCATGGTAGACTAACTCATCATCGTCCAAGGTTGCCGAGCGTTTTGGGAAGTCCTAGCACCGGCAAGCCGGATAGGGTAACCAAAACATAGCGGCGGGGCTATCCAACATCGATGCATGTGCAATGCAAAAGTTAAGCAATAATATGAAAAATCCCACAAACATTTTCAAGTTTGGCTCTCAAATTAAATTATATTTTTAAAAAAATTACACAAATGAAATAACCAAAAAGTCCCAGGCTAGGTGGTCGGGCAGAGCCCTGTTAGAATCACCACACCTTTCTGAGATAGCGCGAAACTTATCTTTTTGACAGACTTTTTGAGATGGGTTATTTTCACAAGTGTACTGATTCTAAAAAAATATAAATTAACAAAGTCCCCAGCAGAGTCGCCACTATGGGCTACCACAGCCCGGGATGGGCCTTTTCAGAGGCCATCCCCTATCGTGCGCTCGTTTTTGAAAATTGAAGAGTCACCACCCGAGTTTTTGTAAAATGGTTTGCTACCTAAGAAAACTTGGAATTTGAAAATAAACCAGAGATTGGGTTCGGGAGCTAGGTTACGAGAGGGGAAGGTTTTGTTTAGAAAAGCACCCCCCTAGCCCGATAAAATCGGTCTTTACTAATATTCGTGGGATTTTGAAATTCATTTTATTGCTTAACTCTTAATGCCAGATAAACAATTATATAAACAATTTTAGTTGCAATGTAAACATTTAACAGACATGCTTTTAAACAAAACAATTAAAAGAACTCGTGCTAATAACAGGTATCTAATAGGCATGCTTGTTCAAATAATAACTAAGAGAAAGGAATGTCAACATTGCAATTGCAGAAAGTAACATTCTGTCCCACGTAAACTCAACCGTACGGCAGAAATGTGTACCGTACGGTACATGTTCCGTGGTAAGTTTTGCACTCAAAATAGCTATAACATGTGAACAGGTTAAATCAGAAGCAAGTATTACAAGCATGTTTGAATTGAACTCCCGACAGCAGAAGAAAAATAAGGATTTTATTCCACAATAGTCACCACTGTACAATAGAAGATGAACCGTACGGTACATGATCTTGTGATTAGTAGCTTGATTGAACTATCAGGGCACTTGGAGACCTGAAACAAGAATGTATTCCTATGTATCAAATAAGCAACACCTGCATTAAAACAAGTTTACACAACTGATACAATTTTTTCATGAGCCTAAGCATGGTATATATTGTTTAAATCAGATCGTGGATTTAAAACATAACATGAATCAGCACGGTATCTTATATCAGTAATGGCATCTCATATCAAATTATAAGACGAATGGAGGTAGCAAACGAGAGATTGTTCCTGAAAACATCTATTGTACGGTGGTACTGTCTACCGTACAGCAGAGATAAGTGGGATTCGTACTTCAATTTTCATAAAATATCCAAACTATTTAGGCCCAGGGGTGTTATAAGGAACCAGCTTGAACCCATTGGTTCCCCTCAGAATAGAAGAACATAAAATTATACCTTTGTTTGGAATGAATCCTTTCTTTGAAGATTTTTAGTGATTGCAACGATTTCTGGCGCGAGCTCGGGCTATGACGTTGGCCTGGCCTGACCTGTAGGAAAGGTGTGGCGCCTCTTTTCAAACCGTTGGTGGCTTTTGAAAACAGATTTGGGGCTTGTCTTTTGGAAAAAAGGGATTTTTTTTTTGTGTTTTAGAAGTGAAAGGAAACAAACAGGAATTTTTCAGAATGTGTTCATGTTTTTCAGCATGCTGTTCAATGTATTTTTCGTGTCCTTTTCTTCAAAAATCCTAGGGTATTTATAGAGGAATTTTTCAAGGGGTTTAGCTTGGTCTCCAAGCACCCACCGGCCTGCTGCAGGTCTACACCAGCCATGGAGGGCTATGAGCTGAACCATAATGGCCTGAGAAGTCTTGGCCGATAATTCTAAAAAGGTAGTGCAAGTTCCGATGTACCGTACGGTAGACATGTATACCGTACGGTGGAAATATTTCTACCGTGCAGTGGAAATTACTACCGCCCTAACTGTAAGGCAGTTAAGATGACGTATGTGTAACACACGGTGGAGTGTGTACTATACGGTAAATTCGACTTTAAGTTGACTTCTGAAGGATTTATTCCAAAATGGTATTAGCTTAATACAAAATCCTTTCATCATCACAGAGGACTTAAAAGATATCGAAGTATTCAAATTGGGGTGTCTACACCTCTGTCAAGTTTTCTCTGTCCATGTACCCTCACAAGTCACAACACTAGCACTCCCCGCCTAACTCTTACACCCCTACTCAGGCACCTCTATCTCCGATGAAACCCATGTTCTCTCTCTTGTTCTCTCTCTCCCAATGTTGATGCAGTGTACCATTTTCTAGTGTAACCCTTTCAACATTTCACAATGGCCATACAAAAAAGGGACAAATTCCACTTTGACCCCATGTGATTTGAAAATGTGCGGATAGATCCCCTACCATCATATTTTTCATCCATATTAACGGAGGTGTATCTCACACACCTCTAGAATCCAATATGAGCCATTCATAATGTATTAAATAAAGAATAGAGCATCTGTCTAAAAAATCATCTTGATCAGGCATCAATAATTCAGTGATCTAATTCTTGATAAATTCAAATTTAAAATTTTAATTTCATAATAAATTCGATTCGACCATGAGATTTTCATTTTTTGATCGACTTGAATTTTGACATGCATGTAGTACTCGTCAAACTTTATAATATCAACAGTTGAGATCCAAGTTTTGGTATAGGGAATGGATTGGTTGCATTTAAAGAAGAAACAGAGGGTTTATCCGCACATTTTCAAAACCACAGGGGGTTATGTGCACGCTTTTGAACCATATACTTAAATCTTCATTATAGAAAATTTGAAGTTGTAGAACATGAGAGCAAAATAAGAGAGATTCTATATACAACTATGCAGCCTGTTTTTAATAAGGAATATTTAAATATCCATTCTCTTTATCCATGCCATGTAAGAATTCATCCCGCCATTTTTTGATACTTATGTTTTCATCCTCTTAATGTGTGAATTACCTTTCTTACCCTTTTCCCTATGATATACATATATATATATATATATATATATATATATTATGTTATACTGCTTTCCTAATTTGATGGGATTTGATTGAATTATTTTTCCCAATTTAGTGGGATTGGATAGGATTATTTTCCTAATTCAGTGGGATTTGGTAAATTTCAATATGATTGATTTTTTTAAAATCATGGAACGTATTTGAGAAATCAATATTTTTAAGAATATAACATGATAAGTTGACCATATCTTTACATTTTTTTCTTCATTCTTCGAGTTGGCCAACCAGACAACAAAAAGTCATACTTTTCATTGATCTTATTATAAGGAACATGGCTAAATTACCATAAAAAAGAAATAACATGACATACTTAAACCATTACATGGTTAAATTATCATGACTTTACATGGTTAAATTACCATGACGATTACAACGTGAACACGATAAATATCCCATGATTCGAATAAATATTTCATGGTAAACGGTTCAAATAATTTATCAAATGGTTAAATTCCCATGACCTTACATATTTAAATTACCATGACGATTACAACGTGAACACGATAAAAAAGATGATTATTGGATAAAGAGTATGATTATTTAAACATGAATACACGTCGTCACCATCTCATCCATCTTCTGCATCGCCGAACACCGATGACTGAAGCCTAGCCCTCACCAACCACTAGCGAACGTTTTTTGTCCACCGGCGACTCTCGACAAACCTCGAAATCCTCAGATCTGGTACCTAGTGGTTGTTTCGACTCCTGACGCCCCTTCGAAAACCTTACCCAGTCGCCAAACCCTCTCGAAATCCCATTCCGGATCTCGCCACTGCTTGCCCGAAGATCATTTCAAAAATGGAACTGGAAAATTCATTACTAGATAATGTCCCGAAGACCATTTCGTCGCTTGCTTCGAAATCCTGTTGTGGTCCAGTTGGCGAGCATCAAAGTAATGGAAATGGAAATGGACGGGGGGTGGGGTTGTGTGTGGTGGTGTTCGTATGGAAACAGAAATGGGGGACGGGGGTTGTGGGAAATGGAAATGGAAATGGAAATGGGGTGGGTTAAATGCTTTCGGTGGCGAGAATTTCGGTTTGTGATAAATGATTTTACCAAAAATTTTGGGATTGGGACTTCAGAACTTATCTATTCATCCTAAAATTCAATACAATATATAGTGTATGTAGAAGGGCAATATTGGATTTATTTTAAAGTGAGGATGAAATCATAAGTATTTAAAATGGCCAGGATGAAAACATAAGTTGGGGATGAATTGAGGATGAATATTTAAGTATCCCTTTTAATAAATCACTTTCGGATAAATATGCCCTTTAAAAAAATGGATAAAAATAGCCCTACTAGTACTAAATACAACCACAAACATTCAAACACGCCATTAAAACATAACTCACCCTCCTTCATCATCTTCCACAGCCTCCCACATTCCACGATAGCCACCATAGCCGAAAACTTGAAAAGCTTAAGAGCTCCACCTTCCACCATAAACCCACTCCATTTTCGTTCTCCTTCATCTTCTTCCATAAAAATAAGCCAAATAGCTGGGTGTTTTTTTTTCTGTTTAGAAGGTTCGATTGGGTTCTCCATTCTTATATCAGTTGTACGTGATTAAAAATGAAGTTCAGGAGAGAGAGAGAGAGAGAGAGAGAGAGAGAGATCAAATTGGAAAACAAATTTGAAGAGAATCATTTTTCACCAAAATAAAGTTTCAGTTTCCGTCCCGAGATCATCAGATTCTAAATTATAGTGTATATCAAATTCTAGAATCCAAACTAAGCCTAGTAAGCTTTTTTGGGTTTTAAAACTCAAAAGTGACATATTTTTTCGGATTTTGAAGTATGAATAGTCCATCGCGTATTCTCAAAATGCATGACGTCAATTACGTATGCCTAAAATGTGTTTTACAGGAGGAAAAAAAGAAACACATGACGCATCTTCAAAATGTGTTGGAAAGAGTTCAGGTTTTAAAATTTGAAGGTGAGATATTTTTGGATTTGAAAGTATGAATTTGTTTTTGAAACCATTCAGATATCAAAACTCGAATATGTCTAATATTTTCAGGTATTAGAATCCGAATTCTGTAAAACCCGAAATTTTCTAAGTTTTTAAGGAATGTGTCTCCGAGCATGTCGGGAATTTTTTTTTTTTAAGGAGGCAGTGATGACGAGTCTGGCATTGCAATTATGGAGGATTTGTTGCTGAGCACGAACTCTCGTTCATCAACAACAAGACTCTCGTGATTCTCGTCTTGGTCTTCTCAAAAGGGAGTTTAGTGGGTAGGCAACTCACTCAATCAATAGGAATTCTCTCTAGAACCCTAGAAGGAAGCCTGGGCCCTTCTTGTTAAAAGGGACAAAGACGATTTCATTATCCTCCCACTTTATGTGGATGCCCACCTCACAACCAACTCTATTGAACAGATCACAAGTGACTAAATCGATTCCTGGGAATGAGAACATTTTCTTCTTACGATCCAAAGCATACCTCATCCTTTCCAAATCCCACTCCTCAGGAATAAAGATCATGGAGATAAGACCATACCTATTCAGCCGATGCCATAAACATCAGACAGGGAAAGTCAGGCTCTTTTGCAACTGGAGGGAGATCTGGAATTGGAAGGTGGTTGTGGACGTGGTGACTAGTGTTGCTACTATACGTTGAAGAAGAGGGAGAATGGGGAGATTAGAAGAACGAACAGGAAAGGAGGGAAAGGAGATAACGGGGAGAGAGAGAGAAGGGGGGAAGGGGAGAGTTCAATTTTTTTTGAAAATTATGTTTGGGATAAGGGTATTTTGAAGAGTTCATGGATATTTGTTTGGTTGTATATAGCAAATTGTTATAAGATTTATGAGTTTTGTTTAGCACAAGCTGCATGCAGTAAATTCGCAATTGTCCCACAAATAATAGGGTCAAAAGAAACAATAGGATACACCAAACATTCGAAGTATGGGTCGCAAATGTATACCCAGTTTGACAATATTAATGACCAAAGATTGCTGAACACATCAAGCAAGGATATGTTCAACATTTACCACAGCCAAGTCAAGAGACTAAAATTTTGTAAACTTGAGCATCAGATAAGACAAATCGTAGAGTCGGTAATAAGCGTTATCCAATTCCATGTAGCAAACAAAAATAAGATTACTCTAATTACCCAAGAATTGATCTGGCATAAGCGGAAGATACTGCTTCCAAAGATTCTCAAGAGCAGGTGTTCTTACGGCACCATCACAAGATTCAGAGTTGAGGTTTCTTCCCCAATCATACCGGGAAATCAATGTATCCTGGCTAATGTCTAGCTTGAGATGTCTGTTGTAAAGTGCTAGGGCAACTGCTGGACTTGGACTCTCTCTGTAAATGAACCAACCAAAGTTAGACCAATGATACATGCGACTTCAACTAGCAGACTCTGATGAATTAAGAACATATTGTTTTATTCCGACAAGTGAAACACAGAGTAATAAATACGGAATCATATGCATTCCGACAAGAAAATTGCTGTCATCGTATTATTTACAAAAGCTTCACTCTACAAGTAATAAAATACAGAATCAGCTTTCTTGAAAGGTGAAAAAAACACACATTATCTAATGTCCAAATATATATATATATATATTTTTTTGACAAGTCAATCAACTTCATTTCATTACGAAATGCCCATCGAGCAATTACAGGAATCCACTGAAAATACAAAAATACAGGCTAAACATGAACAACAGGTAGGAACCTAAACTCCACCACCGAGAAATAAGCACATACTGCAAAGCAGAACCGACACACGAAGTTCGACCAATAGAGCCGTTCACCGTAATAGAGATTAAGCACCAACGGGAACGAAACCTAATCACTGAATAAGCAAGAAAATAGGGGATCCCTTTTCATCAAACCAATCTTAACCCTGAAAAACAGCCACCGGAGCAAGAAGACCAAACACAACCCACCATCATCGGACAATCCTCAATAGGCGCCTGATTATTCGCCGACCATCCCTTCCACACCAGATCTGAAAAATCAAACTGGTACCTACTCCGGACTCGGGAGACCAGCCGGAAAACCCGGAAAAACTGGTAAAAACAAAAGAAGAAAAGAAAAGAAAGAAAACCCTAACTCCATCACACCATTATTACCTCGCGGCCGGCCACTAACCGCCGGATCTGAGAAGACAAGGCGGGGTCCAGTCGAGTCAAGCCCACAGAACACCGGCCGGAGGTCCGATCATCCGAAGCTTTGTCTCCTAGAACACACCAACGCTCGCGAAATCAGGCCGGAGAGAGATACACTGGAGGGTTGAGAGAGACAGGAGGAGGAGAAAGGGAGAGGAGGGAGGAGGGGGGGGCGGGGCGGAGGGAGGAGGGGGTGGTGGCCCCGCCCCCCGATCTGGAATCTGTGGGTGGGTTTGGTTTTCAGAGAGAGAAAGTAGAGAGAAGGAGGAGCGGAAACATGGGCTTGGAAGTACTATCTAATTCCGAATAGATCATGCATGTTTTCCTTGTTTCCATTCTAACCCAAGTACCATCTCTACTGTTAATCCAATGATGTTTATTTTCCTTTTTGGTCCAGACTCCAGAATCTCTGCTGTACTCATGTTTCTAGAAATGGAATGCAAGAATTGCATACAATTGATATAATAGTGAATCTTGATTCATAACCACCCCAGGAAGCTTACCAATATAAATTCAACTTAAACAAAACTATAAAATTTTGTACAAGTGAATCTTTAGTTCTCCTAAAGCCAAACGTAAATCCGAACTTTTCAAGACCGTGTTAGTTCCTTCAGTCTTGTTTTCAACTCTAAACACAGACAAGTGTTTTCTTTACCGACTTTCAAAAACAAGTGAAACAGTGATGCCAGTGATCTAACTTGTTAAAAACTTTTACAGACCTCCGCACTCAACACATTTCAGCATCATCTTAGGCTAATAACCTGCCTTCCTCGTTCTCCAACACTCGCTATGAATCTATAACCCATAAATATTACCACCATGTTAATTTGTATTATTCTTGAGTAAAATTTGTCGTATTCCTCCTCCAAATTGAAATTCGCTTTTTTAAAATAGGTTGGAAACCAAAACTTGAGATACCCTTACTGAACACATCTTCAACAAATTTGAAAACAGAAAACTTGCAGTGCAGCCAAACATCAACAGTTGAAATATAGGACAACTAGAAGAAAAATGGAAAATCACTTCCAAATTTCCAATATTAAGAGACAAAAGGAGAATGAGGAACCTTTCACTCTTATTCAGAACTCTACTCCACCATAGGATTGCCTCCAATAGATCTTTTTGCAGTCTAGTTGAATCAATAACGACCAGACCTAGGTCAGGCATACAAGCGTCTTTTGAATAAGGAGTCCCAGATAGCCAAGGCTTTGCTGATGATCTCTGAATAGCATCTAAGATATCAAAGTTAATATACGCAGATAGCTGTTTCGCGCAGTCCTCAGCAACTGCAATGCCAAAATTCTTCAAATCGCCAAGCAATTCTTCAACTCCTCCCTGCCATAGAAAAAGTTAGATCATCTGTTGCAGCTAATAATTTATTTTCCTCCTTGATTTAACGTTTCTACTGCTACGTTCTTATCTTCTTCTTTTTTGTGACAACTGACAAGTGAACCAATAAATTAGGATTTCAGAGGAATCCAAATTAAACTAGCAACGACTTTTTGTTCCATAGAGATATGGGCCCAAAGTAGGCATGTCTGGTGATTGCACCAGGATAAAAGCTTGCCAGCTTCCAAGCAAGCTGTGTCGGGAGACAGAACTTGAAGTACCAACCCAGTAGCACACCACCACTGGACTGGATCTATTTGAATAGCTTGAAGTGCACTTATCTTACCTAGCCATTACATTTTGAGGCTGACCGGCAACATAAAGAGAGGCTGCTTCCTTTCAATTAAAAGTGGGAAGGCCACCCACGGCCCCCATGACTCATGAGAACTTTATTTCACGATGCTTTTTTCTTTTGGAACTCTATTTTTTTCCGTCTACACAACTATTTGCTACATAGAAATCCTTTTGAAACCAATGGAAAAGGGAAATAATAACTGAAGCTAATTCCAACCACCTTGTAAACTACCTGTACAGCTTCCATATGATATGATGCCATCAATTTCAATTAAATGATGACCAAAATTTATGTTCGATATTCGATATGTGTCCTTTGCTAGCCATAACTTTAAGATTAATAGCCGTTCAAAAAAAAAATTTTGTTAAGATTAATAGTTTAATTCCTTCTAACAGTTATTGCTAGGGAATTAGGTAATAGCAGGTGAAGGAATTTTGTTACGATACATCTTTTCCCTTACCTCTTCCAAAGAAAGATACAAACCTGTCTTCTTTATAACCTTATAACCTCTAAAAGAGGTTAGCAAATAATCTAGACTGAAAATTCATCTGCTTAATAGTGTCAACATTCCAAATGTCCTACAAGAACCCAATTCATATACGCATACACTACACTGATATCTCTGTTCTACTATCCTTTCTGGACCTTAGTCACACAAAGTCAAAACGGTAGCTATCAAAAAGGTCCTGAATTCACAGGGAAACTAAGGGGACTCAAAATAGCATTACGGAGTATTTAAATGGAGAAACCTACCTTGATGATTACATTGGGTGAGACATATATGAACTTGCTTACGGTAGGGAGGACAGCTGGTATAGCAAATGGGACCATCTCATCAAAAGGCGGCCTATATTCTCCCGCAGAGTAAGCTGTCATAATTAGTTCTTTAACCTTCTCCTGCCTTTATGTACGAGGTAATAAGGAATAGAGATCAAATCAACAAATGAAACCAACAGAATAAACCCGACAAAGTAGGCTAATAAGAAAGGGATTAGCTTACCCAATAATTTCAAGTTTTGAATGTGGAAATAGCACTTTAAGTTTATAATAAGAAACTTTGCCATTATTATGCCCTTCGGGGGTAAAGAAATGAAAGGAAACTAATTCTGGATATCTGCAGTCAACACAAACAAATTAGTGGACAAACCAACAAAGAAGTGGCAGCAAGAAAATGCAATAACTACAGTAAGATTTGCATTTACCCAATAGACCTCATAGTAACAATTATAAGGTGGAATAACTTTATATTATCGATGGAAAATAGAAGTGTTCAACAAGCTTTGTTTGTTAAAATGAAAAGAATTTAACACAACAAAATTCATAACCTAAACCTTGCTATATATGGAAACCAGAGGGGAAAAGACCTTAATAGCTTATAAAATGGACTTTTTGCAACGATTTTTGTGGTCCTGCACATCACTCACAATGGTTAGGACTTGCCCGTTCCCTTTTTCTTTTACTTCTTGCAGACAATGGGCACAAAAAAGATTACCAACTATCTTTTATTGGGTGCCCATTGTGTGCTCTGCATTTGTGCAAACTTCTCGACAGCAGATTGATCAAAAGATCCTTTCTATTGTTTAGACTCCTATTTTCAACGAAACAACATCCTGACTCATTTTGAAGCACCACCTCTGCATCAAGACCTGGTTAAATCCAAGCACTACAAATCTTCATCATTCAAATACTTTAATAACAGAAAAAAGAAAAGAAGTGGGACCTCAAAAATAAGTCTAAGTCTAAGTTCAAAGTTCAAACCTGAAACAAAAGGGAGCTGGAGATAGAAAGTCACACTTAGAACAAAATGCTGCTTTCATGATTGGTTTTAAAAGAGAACACCAAACAAAATTGGTACCCATAATTTGTACCCATAATAAATTACACACGTAATACTACAAGTTACCACTGCATGAAGAGACGACTAAGACTTTTTGTATCCTTGTCTCAAGTAATAGTGTAATACCAAAACAAAAACATGACCTCCACCCAAACATATATCTGTAATGCTGTGTCAAGGGAAACATTCACAACCTTGACCAAAAGGCCTACCTAATGCAAATGTGTGAGAGCACGTGACGAGTTTCTTTATCTCTCATCTTATGACAGTGAGAGAGAAAGCATACTCAAGACTAGTATTGGTAAACTATGTTTCAGAATAACTCAAACTTGTTCTGGCATCAGCCCAAAGAATCTTGCAGCGAAACCAATCAAAGAAACTGCTGAGCAAAAAAACAAACAAATCAATGAAACTCAGGGAACCACCGAGTAGTTATTATCCAATGACAAAAGTTGCAGCTTCTCATGAATTGAGAGAGAGAGAGAAAGAGAGAGAGAGAGAGAGAGAGAGAGAGAGAGAGAGAAACTCTAAACCATTTCGGTAATTTCAAAAACAATAGAACTATTCGCACACAAAAACATGGTCATGGAGGTAAATGCCAAACTTTTTAAAATCAAACAGATGTGTTGGTTGAGATTCAAGGGATGTAAAGGTGTCACCATGATGGTGAACAGGACAAAACTGTAACGTAAAACCTAGTCTGCTCAAAAAGACTCCTCTTTTACACTAGTATAATGGAGATAATGGACAAACAAGAATGTTCAGAAGATTTAAGTTTTGAACACATCAGTTTCTCACTTACTTAGCCATCAAAGAAAGGATACATGGCACTTTCAAAAGCATTTATCTGATAACGATTGATAAATCAACATGGACTAGGACAATGCAATTTAATACCCCAAAAAATACTTGCAATGATAGATACATAAGGTTGCTTTGGTGTCAGTGGTATTCAACAAACCTTGCACATGATAAAGTTGAATTCATTAGAACTGCGAGCACTCGAAGGTCCAGGCAATCTATCCACGATACAATGTGTACCATACGATCTGCAACCGTACGTGTTCTGCTGTAGCCAGAATTTTCATCACTTGAAGCTCTATATTTTGAAGACTGTAGAATGTAGATAGTATAAGGAATGAATGAAGGCCTACATTTTGAAGACTGTAGTGTAAATAGTATAGGGAATGAATGATAAATTATGCAATCCCTCTTGGACCTCTTGGTGATGCATTGATCAACCTTGATCAATAGAAAGTTAGAAAAGTAAAAAAAGAGAACAAGCTTTCTTGGCAAACAACAATATCTTTGATCGGTGCAAAATCAAAATCAGCAAGCTAATGGTGAGCTTACATTAACATTTCAAATTGCCCCAATTTTCTCCTGTGCTACCCTATAAAAAACGTGCATCTACACAGACTTATGCTAAGAACTGAACCCTAAAAAGTTGGCCAGAATAATACCTTTAAGTTGGGACCAAATTCACTTTTGAGATGGCCCACCATAATACAACAGGGTTAAATCTTCTGGTTCTCAATATTCCATTTTCTGATCCCATTCAGAATATTAGACTTAACTGACATTGTAAACCCCACATGGTCCAATTAATCACCACTATTCTGATGCCGACAAGGACAGGATTTTGACGTTGGTTGGACGAACATCAAATTTTTTTTGTCACAGATAAATGTTGTATCAATTGCAGTTAATTCGTATCAACAACAAAAAAATACTATCATAAAAGTTATTATAGATATTTTTGAGCAACCGACTAACATAAAAATTTAAGTTCTCGGATGCCAAGAACTTAACCGCAAGAAAATGAATCAAAATTTTGAAAGAAAAAAAAAAGATTAAGGAGGAAAATTACAAGAAAGGTCGATTGTAACTTACTGAAGAGGAGGAGAGATTGGAAGGGAAAGGGACCCACTTTCTGAAAGGATCCGAAGCGTCTCGGAAATGGGTAGCTGGCAGAAACTGTAGCAATCCGAGGAATATAATCAACCCAAACGCCAACAACTGTGAGATGGCCGGCCCACGTCGTTCATTCGGAGCCTGGTCCACGGCCGTCCGAATCGGGTCCGTTGGAATTGTCGATTGAACGGGTCGTCTGTGAGGGGTGGACCTTGGCAGCGAGAAGGATGAAGAAGACATTGACTTTCCTTCCTCTCAATTCTCAAACCGACAGCTTGGCGCGGTTATATACCAACGAGTAATTATCCACTGGTTATGCGACATCGGCAAGTGGTGCCCCGATTCTCTTCTACCCAACAAATTCATGAGGGATTCGTACACTTAATTTTAGATTCTACATGAATTTCTCAAAAAAAAAAAAAAGTTCGTGGCACAAGGTGACGGTGCTCATTGCACCTAATAATTTTTCTATACCAATAGTAGGCGCCGTTTTGCTTTCTTTTTAAACATTCCTTCGAAAAAGAAGTTAATTTCGAACTCACATATTATGATAATGAAAAATAATTTTTCATTTTTTTTCGCATTGTTTAAAAGATCTCAATGAGATTTATCGAATAAGATCTATATTGATGGAAAAATTATTTATATAAATACATAATTTTTAAGCTCGAAATACATTTATTTTTCTAAAGTTCTTTTTACTGTTCACCTGGAACGACACCCTGCAGCAGTACTCAATTTTATTCAATACCTCTTCACTTTGAGCGAGTTGACTCCTCAACTTTATTTTTAAAGACTTTTATACCAGAAGATAGGAATTCCATACTTTGACCCATTTACTTTTGTTCTCTTTTCTAAATTTTTCATAAACTTACATTATATGTTTTGGAGTTAATTATTAGCCTCGATGAAAGAATCCTAATAAACAAAAAAATTATAATGAAAAGAAAAAAAATATTGAAAACAAAAGACACTCTCGTCTTTAGTGTTGTCTTATCAGTATGAATTTTTTCAATTTTGGTCCACATTCTTATACTTTTATGATTCATCTTATCGAGATTAATGATTAATTTTGAAAATTAAGTGAAAAAAAGGTAAATAAAAAATTAAAAATACAAAAATAAATCATCAGAACAAAAAATTAGAGAGAACAAGGCCTTAATTCATATCTTTCATACTTATAACATGATATTGATATAATTTTTACTTTTTATATGTTTAAATCATTAAATGTTATCTTTTCACTAGAATGTTTTACATCAAACCATTAGTTTCTAAATTTCAAGTAAAATTTAATAAAAGTTCAAGTGTCAAGCCTTTGATTTTCATAAATAAACGTATTAATAAAATATTTTCCATAAATAAAATTCCAAGAACACAATACATAAATACCCTTAAACAATTGTCATTTCTTAAAGTCGACATTCTTTCCATATATAAAAAGCGATAAGTTACAAAAAAAATTATTTGCAAGCCTTATGAGGAAAAAGAATTTAGTTTGTTACAATCATCCCTAAATCAAAAGAGTTCATGACGGAAAATTACATTTTTCATTTACCAAAATATGAAATGTGAAGATGACAATGTAACTCTTTAAATAAAGTTTTCGTGAGATGGTGACTCCATGCACGCCCCAGACTCTAAATTACACCTTGATCATGCACCTGAAAAATGAAAGGTTGAACTACACAAGCCCAATAGAAAAATCTCATCTAACTCTACATGTGAATGAGATGATAAGTGTGAAGTCATATGAATCATGCTATAAGGAAAATCACATAACTAAGGAATGATGAAACAACTCTATAACATTCGGTTTCACGGATTCACACATAATCCTAATCAAAGATCCATAAATTGAGGAGCAACACGTATCGCCATCCATAACCAAAATCAAGCACTCACTCATACCCCATACTCTGCATTTTCACCCCTTGCATTGAAGTGAAAATCACCCGATTGGGTCTCTGTATTACCACCCCTTGTGTTGCAGTAAACATCATCTAATTTGGAACTCTGCATTACCATTCCTTGCGTTGCAATAAATATCACCTGATTTGAGTCTTTGCAATACCCGCCGTGCGTCGCAGTGACTTTCTTGTTCCAACCATTAGACAACAACCGCTTCCTCTCATCTATCATCATTTCATCAACACATTCATCATTCAAAATAATGCTATCATACCACAAACATGACATACATGCATTAGTAATCTTATCTCCTAACAATCTCATACTATCTCCACATTATCGTGTATTAAATACACAAGCACAAACCCACTTCTATGATACTAGAGAGAAAACACAAAAGCTCCAATTTTACTCAAGTAGCAAAATTCCAAACTCAAAGTATTCCTCAATTTCTCAAATAAATAGCGCTAAGAATCATGAAGGAGTGTTCAAAATAGGAGCACCACATGTTACAGAACTTGTGACAACTTATTTTTAAGCTTTTAAAAATTCAGAATTCATTAGAGATTTTCGTTTGAAAAACTGACTTCGCGGTTAATCTCAAAATATTATTTTTAGGTTACGGTAAATTTTGGGTATTTTTCTAAGAATTGAAACACGATTCATTTTTTGCGTCCGCGTGCGATTTTTCCCAGCCGACGGCCTAATTTGGCAGGCTTCTAAATGCCCACCCATAATATTAACTCCCTTGTTCCCCATCTCATTTTCCAGCCGTACACCTCTCCTTCTCTCTGATCCATCTCTCACTCTCTTTTTCTATAAAATATCCCATTTTCCCTTTTCTTTTCCCAGACAAAACTCTCTCTTCTTCTTTCTTCTTTTTGCTGGTATTTCACCAGGAGAATTTCCCTCCTTTTTGAATGTTTTTACGTAAAGATTTATTCCACGCTAATTATATAACTTTCCTATATCATAACTCACTGAATGGGTTTTGTATTTATGAAACCCTTTCAGGGTAGGTTCGTGACGACTGCCCTGAAAGGATAAAAAGTGTAACGACCTTGATTTTTGTTAAATATAAATTTCATTAAATATTTGAATTTTATTTAAATTACTTGGTTTGCTTTTAAAATTTCTTTTTAACTTTAATAATCTGTCATAATTAGATTTAGTATTAAAAATTATATTTCTTGGCTAGAGATTTTACTTGGCCAATGTAGTTAGCTTCTAACCGATTAGTTGGAGGAAACCAAACTACCAATTCACCTAGTTACAATTCCCTAACCCTAGATGAACCTTTACCCATTGGATAATAAAAGTTAGGGAAACTTTTATCTATTGGACAATAGGAAACCTAGATTTTCTATCAAAGATATCTTGTACTAAATTTGATAAAGTACTCATTTATAGTTATATATAGGCTTATATTCACATGCCTAAAGGACATTTGGATATTTTAAAAATTATTCAAGAATGTATATATTTCTTTAAACCTTTTATCCTTTGGTCAATAACTACTAGGGAAAATATTATCCATTGGATAATAAAGTCAATCTTCCAACTAGTACTAAGATTTATTTAAATAATCACTTCCTAGATTTCTAAGTACACTAATAAATATATAAGTACTAGTACTTCTTGAATTATTTTAATATGAAAAGTCTTTGCAATAGATTTTATTTAATATTTGAAAATCTTGATAAATTATATGGTACCTAATAGTGCCTACTTACATATTTGAATACTTGGACATGTGTATATATACCATATAATATAAATACCCTAGGATTCTCTAAGTACATAATCTAGTAGTTTAATGGAAACATGTGCCAAATTGGAATATTTAATAGGCAATTTTGATTTGAAAATCTAGTTAAAGTTCACCTAGTACCTTATACCTTTATAATTGGTCATACTTATATATATATATATATAGCCATTTTCAAATAAGGTGGTCCTTATTTTAGTTAACATAAGGACCTCTCCATTTCTTCCATTTTCCGCTAGAATTTCGATGATCCGAGCCGCTCAATGTGCTCAGAATGTGATTTTAAGAGTACTCACGAGGAATCAACAAAAAAAATGACCGGGAAGGTCTTCATCCGAGCAGTTTTTATTTGAATCGTTTGATAAAAAATAAACAAAAAATACCCAGATGAAGCCTTTCCGGTCATTTTTTTTTTTTGCTGATTTCTCGTTTGTACCCTTAAAATCTCGTTCTGAACACATTGAGCGGCTCGGATCATTGAAATTCTATCGGGAAAGGGAGATCCTTATTTTATTAAGTTAAGGTAGTCCTTAGGAGAAGGGGACTCTCTCTCTCTCTTTCTCTCTCTCTCTCTCTATATATATATATATATATACACACACACACACACACATATTACCTTATTTCTCTTATCCATTGGTCAATACGTGCTAGGGTAAACTTTACCCCTCGGATAATAAGGTTAGTCTACCAATAAGTACTAGGATTTTATTAAATAGTCATTTCCTAGATTTTCCATGTGAGTTTATTTTATAGAAAAATATATATATGTACCTTATAAATCTATTGCCCTAGATTTTATGAAGATTTTGTTATATAAAAATATGTGTACTAAAGTACTCTAATATAATAATATAATAGGAACATATGCTTATTAGATTAGTTTATTAGGAAATTTTGATCTTATATTTTCTTATTTGATACTTGATAATCTTAAAAAGATTATATAGTACCTTGTAAAGTATTTTACTAGATTTTCTAAGTACACAAATATATTTTCTGGCCTATTATTTTTCTAGGAAAATCTTTACCCATTGGATAATAATTGCTAGGGAAAATTTTATTCATTGGGTAATAACCAAGACTTTTGCTATAAATAGCACCTCATTTTTGCCATTTAACTCACACCTTCCAATCTTTCAACTTCTCTCTCTAGAAAGCTTGTGTTCTGTTCTTGTTCTTTCTTGTTCTTGAATTCTCCTTGTGTTCTTCAAGAAACTCAACCAAGACCGTCACTCAACCACCCTCTCGATCCAAAAAGCTTAAGTAGTTTAGTCAAGACTTAGTTTCGAGAGAAATCTTTCTCTTTCGAAGCTACCGTAAGCATTCCGTAGGAAGTCACTCCGCCCGCCCACCGACGTACTTTCCATAGCCGCCCTACCGCCAAGAAGAACGGTGGAATACTTCTAACCACTCTCTCTAAGTATAAAGTTCGTATACGTAGATTCCCCGTATTCTAGAGGAATATATTCACGTTTTGTGTTTAAAAATGGATGTGAACCTGAAAGGTATTTTCCCTAAAATTTGAAAAGGATGGGGAGTATGTTAAACATATGTTCTTTTGAATTTCCCAAAAAGAAAGAAAGAACGGTTTTGAAATATAAAAATTTAGCGCTTAATTGTAAGAATTCGTATTTTGATCTTTAGAATGGTTATGAGAATGTATACGCATTGCTGTGATTACTTGCATTACTCGTGGTTGTGTAAATAAAGCATAAGTGGTCTCTACTCCAAGGGCGTCCGTACATGTGGCGTTATGCTTTAAGTTGTGATTTGAGCATGCTAAATAACATAGAGTTGGATGATCTTGCTAGTTTAGTTTCAAGATTACAATGAATGATTTATGTATACGTGAAAAGTCCTACCGCGGAGTCTATGCATGTGACGAGATACAAAAATCAAGGAAGATAGAAACATGACACCTAGGGAGTGTTAATGACAAGGTGTGTTTTGAAATCGCAATGTGGCCGGACTTGCCCATTGTGGGAATGTGTGTGTGTGTTCCAATGGGAATCTGGAATAGCGGAACCATTGTGAGGTTTGTGTGTGTTCCAATGGGAATCCAGATCAGCGGAACCATTGTGAGGTTGTGTGCGTTCCCATGGAAACTCGGAGCGGCGGAACCATGGAGAGGAATGGCTTGGTTATCCGCGGAGAGGAGCCAATGCAATTGTGTGCTAATGGGAACCCGGTGCGGCGGAACCATTGTGAGGATACTCGAGAGACCGGAACGGTGGAACCGAGATTGGGTGTGTTTAAAATGGTTTTGGAAATGTTGATTTGGTATATGAAAATGATGACACAGTCTACGATGAGTCGCATAGGAGAAACACAGAAAATCATGAACACAAACGTTAGTTTGGATAGTGAATATGGATGTGTTATTGTTAGCTGTTTTGTTAAATATGCACATGCTATGTGGAAGTTAACTATATGATGTATTGTTTGTAAGTTAAGAGTTAGTGGGTATGGATTATTCTATTGAGCTCTTGTAGCTCATGGTGTTACCTTTGGTGACCCTGACATATTATATCGGTGGCGACGCTGGTATAATGTGTTAGATTTTGTAGATGATCAGGGTAAGCTGTACACCTTGGAGGCTTTCGGAGCCGAAGAGCTGACAAGGATGGAGGAGCAGGCGGAGCTGTACTTAGGAACCTTAGTTTCCCTCCCTTATGTAATAACAGTACTCTTGTGAGAGTTATGATGTAATAACGAGCCAGACTCTATTTAGTTTTTCAATAAAATTGCCTAATTAACGTTCCCAAAATTCGGGGCATTACAAAAAGAATTGAAAGAGTTGTACTATTTTATTTCAAGACTTGTATAAGAGGATATTTTTAGACCGCTCAAAAACTATTTGTATTATTCAGAGATTTTAGGGCCCACCTTCATTTGTATATTTTTTTGTAAAGCAACGACAAATTACAAGTTATGCTTTTACGCCTTTGGTGATTTCTTTTCACTAACCAGTCATGATTTCGAGTTAAGTTGTGACAAAACTTCAATTAGGAGTGAGAATACTCAAGCATGATGTCATGCCCCGCTCCGCAAACGGCACCCAATGTGGGCCCGAGTCGGCGCAACCACGTGGCATTCCACACAGAAGACCAAACTACACCTCACATCCTATCAGAAATAAATACCCAGCGGAAGACTTATTAGCTCAACATAACAAAATGAGTCAACATATTGACCAACTAACTACAACCTCGATTATAACTAAGCAACAACATCTGCATTATAGTACTTTAAAAATTCTATATTTCAACACATCCACCGACGACTTACTTACAACTGGAATAAATCAAATTCTTAATCAACCACCTACAACAAGCTCAACCATCCACAACGCCTAAGGCTAACTTCAAATGAAACGTCAGCCTTAACCAAACTTAATTATAACCTATACAATTTAAAAACTTTAACTATCCTTAGCTACAACTCCTTATGAATTAAGTTCTACACCAGCTAAGACACTACAAAACAACGTAACCAAAACCCCACCTGACGCTAGCAAAATGCCTCAACACAACAACCGTAGTGGACCCACTTAAAGCAACCTGCTACCTGGCAGACCAAAAAGGAAAGCTAGAGTGTGTACGTGAGATATAAAAATGCTCAACATAATACCACAATATCCGAAGGAATATCAACATGAATACACATCACCAACGTAACTAAATACTCAAATGTATACAATAGTTATAACCACCACATCCTTCACGCACAACAGTATTATCCAATAAACAACCACACAATAATAACTGAATCAACAACAGCATGAATATAAATCACCCAAGCATGCAGTGACACGTCTGCCACATTCCCATGTACCCAATGCATTATGTCCCGCAAACCATGCTCCCAACCACCGTTAATTAGACGGAATGACATACGACATGGCGTGACTCACTCCACAATCCTTTCGCGGGTACAATCAACATACAACAAGCATGCATACCATTAGCTAAAACAACATATAGCATAATATACAATCTCTACCACATATATCCATTTCAATAGCTAAACCTCGATTAACATGATATCATCGATATACAATCACCTCCACCGCATTATCTACATAACGATAATCATATCGAAAGCTAAAATACCATTAGCAAGATATATACTTACCACCACAACAATATCTTATTGAGAAGAACTATATCAGACACACTCACCTTTGTATCGACCAAGGTACGCCAAACTTACAATTTCGGCCCCTCCTAATTGACTGGCTTGACACCTAACCACAAGTTGACTATATCAGTTTATTGAACACTTAAACGTCAAAATTAACTCCTAACAACAATCTATAACACCAACAATAGATTAAAGATGCTTAGCGCATACTAGCATGTCCATCTCAAAGGTTTAGAAGTGTCCCTAAACAAGCGTAACACTTAAACACCACATAACCCCAACATTTGGTTTGAAATCTACGACCAGCCTGTCGTATTTTGCTTATAACTTTTTTATAGGTTTAAAATCAGATCATGAAATCACCACCATTAGAAAGTACACCTCCGGTACATAAATTTTGATATAAAATTTGTTAAAAACAAAGTCTGGACAACAAAGTTTTTCTTCCAAAGTTACACAAAAATCTGTCCAAAATCACATATTCTTCACGTCTATCAACTTCAAATCAAAAACTGATTTAATCTGGTATAAACTAAGCCACAACCTTCACATATTCCGAAATACATACAAGTCTAGTTTCAGAATCAACAACCCATGCGTTAATCCGATACCCGAGCTAAAAGATATGACCATTTTTTCAAAATGTGTCAGTGCAGCAAATACAAAACTCAGCAGGGACACACCAACTTGTAAAATCTGCCAAACTTGGAATATGAATCTAATAAACCCCAAATTTGGTACACACCATTACCACACACCAACGTTCATCCCTGATTTTTCCCAGATTTTTCACAATGAAGAAACCTAGTCAAAATCACCTCCAAACTCAGAAATTCTGTGCAACGAAGCACAATTTCCAGCAGAATAGTCTGTGTTCGAAAATTCATTAAAAATTGAATACTTTATACTTGTTAATAATTCCAACGCCAATACATCACCAACTTATTAATCTTTCAAACTCATAAGAACCCATAATCAAGAGGATTATTTAACTATAAAAAAATTGATGAAAGACGCAGCTCTGTAAGCTATCTGCTCAATCCGACCACAGCTTGATTTACGATTTTTATCCTTTTCCACACTTCCCAGAAAATTCTGAAAATTTAACACGATACAATAGACACACTAATGAACCTTCAATGAAAATACCAGAAATTTAAAAGCTTTCTAGGTACCTTGAATAATTTAGTAAAGAATAGACCAGAGTCTAGGCCTCCTCTTTTTCCTCTTCTGCCGCCTCTCTCTCTCTCTCTCTCTCTCTCTCTCTCTCTCTCTCTCTCTCCGTAGAAACAAGATACGTATGGAGAAAGATAAATATCCCCAGGATATTTTGCTATATAAGGGCATAAGAGAATTTATCACATGCAAGTGGAATCACGTCCTAACTTATGCTCCAATCATAAATCACACACAGAACTCTCGCAAGTTTTATTGTTTACGATTTATACCCGCAAAATACATAGTTTAATTTAAAAGTAATTAAAATACCGAAATATTCGGGGCAGGTAGTACACATGAAGCATCAAGAACCCTTACCAAGATCAAGGATTTCACATGTAAGAAGTGGGATTTTCTTCAAACATGGGTAAATTCAACAATAATAGAGGAGAAGTCAAGAAATTGGAGAGCCAAACACTTAATCAACACATAAGTATGTAGAGATAGAGGAGAAATTGTGGGCAACGTGCCCCTAAAAATAGGCGGATCGCGGGAGCACTAAGCTGGACTACAAGCGCTCGCAAAATACAGAGTCGCCACTCGGGTTTGAAAGTCCGACACCCAAGGAACCGTATTCGAAGCGCCTGCCGCGCTGTTTGATTTGAATAAGTGAAAGCACCAGTTCGTCATAACCATATCTGGGTTTGGGAGTCAAGTAATGAGAGGGGAAGGGTTTTATGGCACTCCTCTCGCCCAATCCGGAGATCGGTCTCTACTTAGGCATTTGTGAAAACATTTGTTTGCGATTCTGTTTGATTAATCAATTTTTAGCCAATTAGGGTGGGGGAACAGTTAATCGGGGATCAAAACTGTAACATGTTTGTAGGATGTGATCGAAAATAGCATGGATGGCATGAAATATTGAGAAATAAATGAGATAAAATCCAAAACAGTAATTGGATATCAAAGCAGTGCACTTGTATGAATTAGACACAAACAATGGCCAACTTGTATGCATGGATCTACGTGCATGCAAGTTAAGCATTGCACGGCATACCCATACAATTGCGCGAGTGTTGATGTCCTACTAGCAGGTTGAATTTTATCCCATTCTAGGCTCTGGAATGACCAGTGCTCACCCAGGACAAACCAAGCAGTTTATAAGCAATTGATAAGCAAGTTCTAAGCAATTTAAAGATGAAAAAAGCCCTACAAATTAACAAAACACCCCATAAACAGTGTGGGAACAAAATAATGGCCTAAAGCCAAGCTACCCGTGCAAGGCCAGCCACTGGTCAAAGGCAGTCTGGCGCGCGAGGGTTGCGCTCTGGCGCGATGGTCTGAGCCTTTTAACCAGTGTCTGGTTTACACGTTTCTGGGTTCCGGGACAGGTCTAGAATGATCCCAGGGGTATTCCAAAACAGCAAAAACACAAACTAACTACAAACTAGCAGTTTATACTAAGGAAAGCAGTAAACGGGTTATTATCATGCTTGCAGAGTGATCTATACGTAAATAAATACACAAAAATAGCAAGACACCAACCCCTACGCAGACCATCATGCGAGACCTGGTATAGTCGCGCGCGTGATTGGGTCTGTCACGCATTGGTTCTTACCTCGATGGTTTTTGGAACCTTGCCAGCTTTAGGACCAGGATTGGTATTGATTACCAGCCTTGGCCTTGCTAGCCCCCCTCAGGGATTAGAACAGAAAACACTAGGTATGCAATACCTAGATTGAGTTTGAAACGAATTTGAGCTTTGATATTTGATTGAGGTGTTTAAAAAGGTTGAAGTGGAAGAACAAGCTTTGTTCTTGGATGATTGAAGTGTGAAAATGGAGGGTTGTGAGTGTGATCCTTCTTTAGACTTAAGATTTTGTAACCCTTTGAAAGAGAAACAATGGGGGCTATTTATAGGGAGAGAGGAGGTAGGTTGGGGCTGCAAAGAGAGGAGCTTAGCCAGTCTATGAGGCTGGTTGAAATTGCATTGGTGGCTAGGTTTCCTCCTTAAGAAAAGTTGGTGGCAGGTTGTACCGTCGCGCGATGGAGTCAGTCAGGCACGCGATGGAGTCAGTCAGGCACGCGATGGAGTTAGTCTGGCGTGCGATGGTGCGCCCTGGCGCGTATGGGTCAACAGTCAAGCTTTGACCATTGACCACACCTGGCAGGTTGACCAACACGCGAGAGACTGAGAGCACCGCACGATAGTAGGGTTTTTGTCCTTTTGAAGTGGCTTAGGATTAGGCTAGGTTCAAGGGTTTTTCAAACACTCAAAGCTCAAACATTCGACATTCCTGAGGTGTTCTTGATCCATTTCATCATCGGGGAATCAAAAGCCATAAGTAAACTAATCTGGAAGCCCAGATTGGGGTGTCTACAGTAGCCCCTCTTTGACGGCACTTGAAGCACCATTGACTTGATACAAGTAACGTCAAAGATTTCTGGACACCCCTCAAGGTAATCCAGAGCAGAACATACTAGCAAAGTAGACAAATAAACTTAAGGAACCTGATTGGTGGAAGTAGAAGTGGATAAGTGAATCGCCGCTTGTTGATCGAATTTGGACAGGACAGGCTGTCGTCGCAAATTTGGAAGGGACAGGCCGTGGTTGCTGGGGATTAAGGTATCCTCGGCACAACGCATTCCAACAAACACGAGTTGGTCGTGTCAGGCAGGTTGAGTTCCATCTATTGGGAATCAGAGCCAATCTCCTTATCAAAGACCTTCCGAGACAGAGCAATAAGGCTGCTGGAAGATGCGCTTGAATCTAAACTGAAGTAGAGATAGTTGTTCAAGGCAGGCCGAAGTGGACTCTCCTGGGGATCAACTAGTTACGAATGGATGGACTATCGAACGATTTTTTGATCGGTGGTGGATGGATAGGACGATATGGCTAATTGTCATCGCTGAATGGACTGAGACAGACAATGTGGCCGATTGTTGTCGATGATTCGGGGGGATCATACTTCAGGATGATCATACCATTGATTGACTGAGATGGACAATGGTTGATCATTATCGCTGAATGGACTGAGACAGGCGATGTGGCTGATTGTTATCGCTGAATGGACTGAGACAGACGACGGCTGATTGTTATCACTGAATGGACTGAAACAGGCGACGACTGATTGTTATTGATGATATGGCTAACCATCGTTATGACTGAAACGAACGATATGGCTGACCGTCATTGATGATATGACTGACCATCAGGAACAATTGACTCGGACGATATGGCTGACCGGCTGTCGAATGGGAACTGGCGGATCATTCTTTAGGATGATCGTGCCATTGACAATTGCACAAGACCGGCTGATCATACTTCAGGATGAACGTGCCGTTGTGGATTGGACAGGAGGATCATCAGTCTAAATGATCGAGCCGTTGCGAATTGGACAGGACCGGCTGTCGTTGATTTGGATGGGCGGATCATCAGTCTAAATGATCGAGCCATTGCAGATTGGACAGGACCGGTTGTCGTTGAATTGGAGACAGGAAGATCAGTGTGCAAAATGATCAAGCCGTTGAGAAATGTGACAGGACCGGCTGTCATTGAATTGGTTCTGCAGAATATTGCGTCGCATCCCTTGGCAAACAAATCAAGAGGATGGTGACTATTCTGGTTACTTTCCTGCTTTCAACATTTAATATACACAATATGCAATGACCTGCATGATATTAAAAATGCAGATGCAAGCTAAGGGCGGCTCTTAGGAGGACAGCGACGCCTAAGGACTACCACTGAGCCCCAGTACTTTACTGCCTTTGCTTCTGAGATACACACCCAGACAGATAGACGTTTTAGCGTGCCGGCGTTCCCTAGTTGACATTTAGTAGCATTGGGCCTGCGTGCCACTTCTTTGATGCTTGGCCGAACAAGCCCTATAGATATGCTTTGCTTGGCTTTGGGCTGACGTGCCCTCTTCGTCCATGAGATTCCACAGCTTGCGGATTACAAATGTAAGGTTAGCAATATAAAAATTGCATTTTTCCAATTTATTAACACATAAACCATGCGCTAATATCTAATTTGCATTGACAAGCGAACTGAGTCGACACATAGACACACATATACGTACAGACTCGCCTAGCTCGAACAAAAAGGGAGAAAAAGCCCTAGGATACGGTGCGGATCCTTAGACACATGGAAAATAATGAATTTTTGGGCATTAACGTGCCAAAACTCACAATCGTCCTTTAGACAGTGAAACTAACGCTTGCAAGGTCAAATAGATGTACAAAGACCTGTACGAACTGAATAAAATCGAAAAAAATAGCCCGAATTGACAATGGATTAAAAAAAACTTGAAAAATACGACAAAGATGGACATAAGATGCAAATGATGACACATATAGGCCCGAACTGAAACCGACACCCCCATGCAGTCACGTTCGGTCCGTATGACCTTCATGGCATGACAAAAACTTGGCAAAAGCCCATTGAATGACATTCAAAAGCAATAGCTGACTGCTATTGACTGTTGCTTGAATTGAGTACGCACGTTTAAGTTTGAGACCAACACGCAATACTTTGAATAAACGCGCGTGAACCTTAAACTAGCCCGCGTGACTACAAATCCGTTGCAGTTTCTCACACCAGACTTCGCTGAACTTAGAATAAACTGTGAGCCGTTAGGCCTCGCCAGCATTTCGTTCGGTTTTTTATGCTTAAAATTTTTTTTTAGGCGTTTGCTCAGCTTTGAAATTGAAGTAATAGTTTGCAATAAAATTGAAAGACAAAAGGTTTTCCCCCTTCTGATGCTCCAACAAAAGCTTGACTTCTTCTCGACCACGGCGACATACCAAAGCCTTGGATCAAATTAATAGATTGTGACCGAGTCTCAAAGAGAAACTGCCTACATGTCCCATTTTGGGAATCAGGTAAAAACATAGTTCAGGCTAAGGTTTACTCGGGTATTTGTAGACACCCCAATCTGATTTCTCAGTCATTTTGTCTCTTTTCAGTTTGTTTCTTTTCAGTTCCTTGTTCCCCCGATGATGAATCAGGTCGAGAACAGTATTGATTGAAATGGTTTGAGTTTGGTGTATGTGGAACCCATCCCTTAAACCCAGGACCATTGAACCCAAACTGTGACTACGGGTTTGCCTTTCGCGCGACTTTCTGAGACACTCACGCGATGCTCTGCTTGCCAGGTGGTAGTCAAAGTCAAACTTTGACTGATTGACTATCGCGGGGAAGTTCGAACGCTCGCGCGACGGTCTCACTCCATCGCGCGATGGTCGACACCTGTCGTATCCAGTTGGATTTTGTGATGATGAGGCGTCTGCAGATCCATGTGACCCCGTTCCATCAACTGGACGGCGTTTGCTCGGCCATCCTTGCACCACCTAACCCCCCACTCTCCAATCAACTTTGGCACCCTACTTCCCCACCAAGTAAGTGCAGCCAGCATTGTTGGCTGGCTGCATGGACTTGTATCACCACCAACAAACCCTCCTCCTTTCTATAAATAACCCCCATTTGTTCTCTTTCTAAGGGTTACAAAAAAAATCCCAAGAAGAAGAACAAGAACTACAACCTTGCTCTTCTCAAAGCCATTACCACTTCCTCCTTTGTCCAAAGGCACACCACTTCACTCAAACCATATTCGAATCATTCAAGCAAAGGTATAATTTTCAGCCTTTACTGCTTTGATCCCTGAGGGGGGCTGACAGGGTCAGGACTGGTAATCAATATCAGTTTTTGACCCCAAAGCCAGCAAATTTACAAGTAACTGTGATTGGGGTACCCGCGCGCGATGAACCCATTCAATCACGCGATGCTTCTAGCTCGTGCGATATGGTTCTCGCGGGGATGGGCCTCTTGTTCTGTTCGATTTATATGATTTCATGCTTTCCTGTCTAATCATATTTGATACATCTCACTGTTTTGCATGCTAAAATCAGTAGTTCAGTTTAGTTTGCTTTCCCTGTTCATGTTGGAATGCCCCTGGGTAATTTCTGAATATGTCTCAGAGCCCAGGCATGCAAAGCAATTCCTGGATGTCCAGTCAGAACAATCGCGCGATGACGTGACTCCATCGCGCGATGGTTTAGACGTTTCCAGAACTTGCCCTTGCATGGGCAGCTAGGCTCTCAGCCTCTGTTTTAACACCCTCACTGTTTAAGGGTTATATCTTACTCCAGCTCTGTTAATTTGTAAATATTGATTTCCTTTCAGTATACATAAACTGCGTGGTTTGTCCTGGGTGTGCACTGGTCCTTCCAGAGCCCAAAAGGAGATAAAACTTAAATTGTTGGGAGGATATCGACCCTCGCGCGATGGTATGGGTTTGACGCGCGATGGTGGACTTGCATGCTGGCAGATCCATGCATGCAAGTTGGTCGTTCTTCGTGATAAACTCATTCCAGTGTACTGTTTTGATATTCAACCTCAGTTTTAGATTTTATCTTGTTTATTTTCTTAAAAATGTCGTACCATCCACATTATCATCTATCACATCCTGCAAACATGTTACAGTTTAAATCCCCTTTAAATTGTTCCCCTGCCCTAATTGGCTAAAAATTGATTAATCAAACAGAATCGCAAACAAACGTTTTCGCAAATGCTTAAGTAGAGATCGATCTCCGGATTGGGCGAGAGGGGTGCCATAAAACCCTTCCCCTCTCATAACCTGGCTCCCGAACCCAGATATGGTTATGACGGACTGGTTCCTTAACTTTTTCAAATCAAACAGCGCGGCAAGTGCTTCGAAATACGGTTCCTTGGGTGTCGGACCTTCAAACCCAAGTGGCGACTCTGTATTTTCGCGAGCGCTCGTCGTCCAGCTTCCAAAAGCGCTCCCGCGAACCGGCAGCATCTCTCTTTTCTCAAAAGGGTGGGGAACGGAATCCCTTCCTAGGAGGAAAGAAAGTTCGGGCAAAATCGCATTGCCCATAGTATTTTACCTCACCTTTTACGCTTTAACTTTTGCCTAGAACCGCCCATTCGGGTCTTTGATCTAGCTAGCTTTCAAACACTACCTTTACTTTTGCCTAGACCGCCTTTGTAGGTTTTCGGTCTAGCAGGCTGCTCTAACTTTTACTTCGAACTGCCCACCCTTGGGGTTTTCAACCCAACGAGCTTCTCTCAAGGAAAAGGCTTTTGAATTGATCCATGCTGACTAAGGTATTGAATTTATTGCCGTCGAGGTCGATGAAATGGCCGCAGCCCCAGATGAAATGACTTTGATAGCGCAAAGTCCAGAGTGCTTCAGTTGACATGCCTTGCTCCAGGCCAATTTTGAACTTTCTAACTTGTGCTTGGTGGAACGCTGTTCCTGCAAACTTGAACATGGCATGAGGCGCTGGACCTTTGTTTTACATGGTTTGGCACCCGGTAGCAGGGGATTCGATACTTCTTTTATCTCAGGATCAACACCGGGCATGTCTTTTGAGAGACCATGCCAAGATGTCGATGAACTCTTCAAGCCTGTTTGACAGGGCGCAATGCTCCTCTGGGACAGCGTTGAACCAACTTTGAACCATTTGGAGGTCTACTTCATCTTTCAAGTTTATTTGAAAACTACTATTTCAATTAATAGGCTGAGGATGCCTTTCGTCTTCCCTTTCGGCGAGGGAACACATTTCCTTGGGGATGATCCCATCGAAATCTATCCCTTCGTCGTTAGGGTCGACACAGTTTATTCAAAACCCAGCAAAGAATTTAGAAGCAAGATAGTGCATATCATAAAAAGACCCCTCGGGGTTGCCAAGTATAACATACTCGAATTGAAAATAGAAGTTACGACATGGAGGGCCAAGAGGCACAACCTCCGACTCAGAGCTAGACTTAAACAGACTCAAAAGACTCTATGTCAATGCAAACTAGATGCGGTTTGGAAATGCAATTTTTATAGCTACCCTTAGCCTCCATGATGAGGGGTAGGATCTAGAGGATATCAGGCCCAAGCAACAGCACTTTTGCTTCCTCAGCTTCTTCGACCAAACCTACTCAGGGCTCCCATGAACAAGGGACCTCAGCCCTCCAGTTCGCTCCTTTGTAAGCTCCTCATTACTGTCAATCTGGGTGTCGGAAATGAAGACCTCAATTGCCCAACCTACAGCCATCATGTTAACCTCCGGTTCGAGCGGGGTGGATATGATTGGTTTGGGTTGGCTTTCTGGGATGATATAGTGGCTAGGGTTGAATATGGTGGAGCTGGGGTTGATTTGAGTGGAGATGATAGATATCTGACCAACCAGAAGGTCAGGTGTTGAGGCAAGGAGTTGGAAATGACGTTGGGCTTTGGTGGAACTTGAACCGTGCCATTGTCAATGAGATCTTGAATCTCATGTCGAAGACGACCAGGCATTTGGTGGAAGGCACAGAAGAGGTTAGGCTTGTAATCGGAAGGTAGGACTTTTGGAAGGGAAGTTGGGGTCAAATGTTTGAGATGCCCAGATTTGACAAGTTTCTCCATCACTGCGGACAGGGGTGCCTCAAAGACAGAGAAACTCCGAGGTTGGGTTCGAGCCAAGTAGCTTTGGGCGTTTTGAGCCTGATTGACGTCGGCTGTATGGTTGGGGGAAGCAGCAGCGTTGTCCCCATTTGTAGTTGAATTGGCGTAATTGCTTCCACCAAACAATGTGCTACTATTTCCAGAGTAAGCCCTCAGCTTAGCTTTTTGTGAGGAAGACTCTCCCCTAGACAGAATTCCACTCTGCAGTGCATCCTCAATGGCTAGGCCAAACTCAAAGAAAGTCTCAAAGTTGGCAGATGCTTGAACCAGCATGAGGTGCTTGGCGAAGTCAGGCTGAAGATTGCGGGAGATAGTGTGAAGTTGATCCCTCTCGCTTGGGCGATCAATCATCAATGCAGTTTTGGCTCTCCACCTCTTAACAAAATCCGCAAAGGACTCCTTTACTTCCATTTTGGTGGATTCTAACTCCCGAGTAGTCATCTTGAGCAGAGAGTTGGAGTTGGAGTTGTAGTTGTGCTGTTCAACAAAGGCAGCTCCAATATCCTCCCAAGTTCTTCTTTTGGAGATGTCGAGTGATAGGAACCAATGAAAGGTAGGCCCAAAGAGAGTTTGAGGAAAAAGTTGAGGCATGGCCTCACTTTCTACACCCAGCAACTTCATTGCAGCATGGTAGCCAAAAAGATGAGTCTTGGGATCACAGTTCCCGTCGAACTTAACCAAGTTAGGCTTCTTGAATTTGTCAGGAAGCCTAGCATTAGGGTACAAGCAGAGACGATCCAGGTCAATTCCTCTTGCGCTGATCTTCTCGGATTTTGAAACAGCTTTTTCTAGCTTAGCCATCTTAGCCATGAGAGCTGCTATGTCAGGGTTTTGAACAGGCCTAACAACAGCGGGATTTGGATTTGAAACAGGCACACAAGCCTCTTTAGGGGTGGGCTGAACAATAAGCCTACCTTCACAGTTTGGATCCTCAACAAAGACGGGTTCTGCATGAACATCCTCATCGTCCTCGCCTTCCTCTTTGGCGGCTGGAGGAAAATGAGTGTTGATAAGATCATTTAGACGGGTGATGGAGGCATCAGTCTGAGTGGCCCTTTGTTGCATAGTAGTGATGCTATTTTGGAGGTTCATGAGCACAGTTTCAAGGTTGAGCGGTTGATCTGTCATCACAGGCTTTTCAATGGAGCTTAATGAAGAAGCTGAAGATGGGGAAGCTGGCGGAGTGGCTTTTTGCAATATTGATGGCGAACCTAACTGTAGGGCGGCCAACAGTGAACCTGGAGAAGCCTCTGTTGCAACTGACTGGGGTTCTAGCCTGACAAGCCTTTGAATCGGATTCTGATGCAAACGTTCTCAAGTAGGTTTGGCTCTTCCTTTCGGTACTGTCTTGTTCGGTGCAATGGTTCCAAACTAGATAGTAGAGTAATTAAAAGCTCAGTGACGTTCCTGCAGTAGCAGTTAATTGCAAAAAGAAATGCAATGTACACGACATCGTCGTCAGTGTCCTCCTAGACTCTAACTAAAGACGAGTCTGTCTCATAATGTTTGGACGCTATCAAAATCCTTAGAAATCTTTTCGAGGGTGTATCCTTTGAAGAGATCGACTAACACTAAGAGATGTCAAAATAGTCTAAGCCTTTGACTATTCCGTTCTCGAAGTTTCAACTATGGAGTCGGAACAACTTAGTGTAGATGACGTGATACCAGAACTGGGGTGGCGTAGGCGACACAACGCCATAGTCTAAACAGTGTATGTGCTGCGCACGATAACCAAGGTGGTATAAGCATCACGACATTCTCTTCGTTGTTCCTCATTTTCTATTTGAAACCTCGATTGGGTATTTAGACAAGGACTTAGAAAGTCTTGATTTTCTAATGTCTCGTTGATCTAAGGACTTTGAAAATTGATAAACATGCACCATCGAGATGCACGACTCTTCATCGGGTCATGGCAGCGTCCTAATAAGCATAAGACAGACTCGAAAGGGCGACAACCTAGAAGGCGCCCTAAACATGCTCCTACGCAAACGTATGTATGTACAGTGCATGCGATAGGAAAAGGCAGTAACATGTCGACAGTATATGGGGGTTAGATGCAAGTAAACCTTACCCTGTGGGTACCTGTCTTAGTTTGGAGAGTTCTAATGCTTTGTATATGCAAAGGTTGGTTTTAGTTTGAGGGGGTTCCTCGGACTAAAGCCAAGATATACCTCCTGCTGCCGGTGTAACCGCAGAGCAACAATCGAACGGTAGAATGACTTATCATAGTCGAAGGATGTCGGGCATTCGGGGTCCCTTGGCTCCGGTAAACCATTCCGGCTTGCCAAAACGCTCCAACGCGGCTGGCTATCCTACATCGATGCAAATGAGAATGCTAAAAAGTTTGATTAATGGAACAGAATCACAAATTCGCAAATGCCTTTTCAAATTTGGCTCTCTTTATTGATCAATACTTAGAAGAAACTACACGAGAGAACAATCGAAAAAGACCCAATCAGGATGGTCGGACACAAGGTCCTGTTAAATCACCGATCCTTTCTTTATCAGCGTAAAGCTCACCAGTTTGACAGGCTTTTAGGGGATTGTTCTCAGGCGTATTAAAATTCTAAGTATGGACCAATATTGGCTTGATCCCCAGCAGAGTCGCCACTGTGGGCAGCGTGCCCCCTTAAAAATAGGTGGATCACGGGAGTCTAAGCTGGACGACAAGCGCTCGCAAAATACAGAGTCGCCACTCGGGTTTGAAGGTCCTACACCTAAGGAACCGTATTCAAAGCACCTGCCGCGTTGTTTGATTTGAAAAAGTGAAGGCACCAGTCCGTCATAACCATATCTGGGTTCGGGAGCCAGGTTACGAGAGGGGAAGGGTTTTATGGCACACCCAGGACAAACCAAGCAGTTGATAAGCAAGTTCTAAGCAGTTTAAAGGCTGAAAAAGCCCCACAAATTAACAAAACACCCCATAAACAGTGTGGGGACAAAATAATGGCCTAAAGCCAAGCTACCCATGCAAGGCCAGCCACTAGTCAAAGGCAGTTTGGCGCGCGAAGGTGGCGCCCTGGCGCGCGATGGTCTGAGCCTTTTAACCAGTGTTTGGTTTACACGTTTCTAGGTTCCGGGACAGGTCCAGAATGATCCCAGGGGTACTCCAAAACAGCAGAAACACAAACTAACTACAAACTAGCAGTTTATACTAAAGAAAGCAGTAAACAGGTTATTCTCATTGGTTTTATGGAGTTTGTTCTCTTAGTGGGTGTGGGGTATGATCTTTCTGGTTGGGGTTTTTTGGGTTTTGGCCATTTTTGTTGTTGTGAGGTATGTGTTGTTTGGGCTCTGGTCATATTTTGTCAAGGGAGTATGTGTGTAGTTTGAGTCTTATGTGGGAGATGGTTTTAGTCAATCATTGTATGAACCTGCATCCAAAAGAATGTGATTTTCTTGCACCAGTTTCTTTTATTTTTTTCTTACTCACATCTTCTTCTTTGCCACCACTTTTTTTTCCCTTCCCCAGCATCGTTACAATCAAGTATACCAGTATCTATGCCCGCGATCTGCAACATACGACACAAGCCTTCAACCTATTGTTAACATCATTTCATAGTCAATATAATAAACCTTGTATGGGCTTAAGCTTTTAGTGCCATGTGGTGTTGCTTGTGTACCGTTTTATCAGACACAAATCATTGTATATCCATGTGTAGGTTAACTAGCCTTGTTCTTGATCTTGGAAGGTTCTAAGGATAGACATATGGTGGAAGTTGGTTGGGTATCCTCAAGTTATGGATTTGCCTAGATTCAAGGTTGCGAATGGGCCACATTTGTATCCCAGGTTATTAGATTACTCTTCATGGTTATAATCCAAGTTGTGGGACTGCATCACTTGTGCTTCGTGCATTCCACGCTGCAAAATTCAAATAGTGAAATAGGTTTTGCCTCAAGAAGTTAGGTTGCTATAATCATTTCGACATATTCCATAATTGCAATAGCTATGTGTAGTTATTTAACTCATTGGGGATTGGCTTTCCATGGTCAGGTCATTCTCATTCCCAGCTAGTTCTATGTAACCATTTGGAGTAGGCAACATTAATTATCTTTTCTTTTCTTTCTTTTTCTTTCCTCCTAGGGTATGCCCATTGTAGGTTGCATATTCAGTTAATCTTTTTTTCTATTTAAAGCTGATTTACCCCAAAAAAAAACTTAGCTAGAAATTGTGGATTGTTGCTGCAACTCCTGAAGAAGCACTCATCTCTTCGAGCAGTGATGTTTTGTGGCTTTTGCATTTGACAAAAAAAATGCACAATGAAACAGGAAAGAAATGAGACAGATGAGTTGACATCAATATATACGATATCATATGGTCCATGAGATATGTGTGTGATAGAACGGTACACAAGCCACACCACATGGCCCTAAATGTTTAAGCCCATACATGGTTTATTATATTGACTATGAAATGATGTTAATGACAGGTTGAAGGCTTGTTTCGTATGTTACGAATTGCTGGAATAGATACTAGTATACTTGCTTCGATGCTGGAGAAGGAAAAGAAAATGTGGCGGCTCAAAGAAAGAAGATGTGAATAAAGGAAAAACAAAAGATGCTAGTGCAAGAAAATCATATTCTTTTGGATGCAGGTTTGTACAACGACGGACTCAAACCACCTCCCACACAAGACTTAAACTACACATACTCCCTTGACAAAGTATGATAAGAGCCCAAACAATACACCTCACACTAAAAAAAATGGCCAAATCCCAAAAAAAAAACCCACAATCAAAACCCACCCCAACCAGAAAGATCTTACACCACACCCATCCCAAGAAAACAAACCCAAAAAAAAAAAACCCAAGAACCCATTACGCTAAAATACAAATAAGGACCTAACACATCCTTACAGATGCTAAGGAAAATACATAAATACATCTCTCTTTGTATAATCTTCTAGAATGGTTTTTAGAATACTTTAAAAACATTTGCACTTTGTTTTCAGTTTGGAGCATGCAATCAAGAAACAAAGAATAGTGTTGACAAGAAAACAGGGTGGTAAGAAATTGCAAGCCTACACAAATGGACGCGATGGATCAGAAATTACAAGCTTATATAATGGACAGTGACAACAAATACAACAAGCTCGTAGAGGTATAAATTTCCCCCCATCAATTGGAGAGGTACAAATTCTATTTATTTACCTTAAATAATCTTGTAGGTGATTAAGAAATTTGATTTGAAGATAAACAAAGATGATTTGAGGACAAGGTGTGTCACATGCAACAGAATATTGGATCGTCTACCACCGACTGAGGCAACTGGTACTATAGAGACCCGTATTTTCACGAAAATGTTTTAAAGGTTTTATAAATGTTAAACATCAAATAAAAGAGAAATTTGTGAGTTTATTTGATTTGGGGCTTAAGTGAAAGAATAGAAGTTAGAGGGAGTGTGAGTGTGATATAAAGATATGGAAGTATAAATAGGGGTGTATAGTGTGTAGGAGATTATTTCATCTCCCTTTTTCTCTCTCCCTCACGTCTTTTCTCTCTCTCTCTAGCCGGCCATATTTCTCTCTCCTCTCCTCACTCAAAACTCCACTCCATTCCACAAAACCTTTGAGAATAAACCTTCCTCTGACCTTCCATTGGCATTCTTGGGCTTGGGAATCCTTGGGTTAAACTTGGATCGAAGCTTTGGAGTTCAATGAGGCTAGGGCTTGCTCAAATCTTGTAGATCTTGGTTATCGTCGCGAGGTAGGGACTTCTTTACCTCTTTTATGTGTTTGTATGTTGATTTGGTGTGGAAATCAAACCTTGATCGTCCTCCTTCGCTCTCTTTGAAGTCTGTCGAAAACTGCAGAAATCGCCCGAAATCGCCCAGGGATCGATCCCCCAAGCATGAGGGATCGATCCCTCACTTCAAATCTGGATTTTTCCCTTCGGGGATCGATCCCCATGAGAGGAGGGATCGATCCCTCCCCTCTCTGGAAGTTCTGCCCGTCTTTTGAGTTTCAGCCCAACTTCAAATGGCCATAAATTCTTCGTCCGATGTCCGTTTCATGAAAATTTTATATAAATTCGAAGGTCTTGAAGTTAGCTTTCATTTGCCGCTGGAATCACCTTAAATATCGTAGTACACAAAAATTTATGACTATTTGAGTAGAGGTGTATCAGTCTACCGATGCTTGTGGCTATTCCTAAGGTCATTCTTGTCTCGTGCTATGATTCTCTAAATAATTAGAACATGTTTAAGTCACTCTTGAGCATTATTGCTTATGTCCTAATGACTCGTCAAAATCTTGTCTCTTAGCACCCATTTGAACATAATATCAACGACGTCGGTTCGGGAAATGCACCGTAAGATCGATAGGAGTACCGTGGGCTATAAGGATAAAGTGATGAGTGTTATGAGAAGACATGAGCTTGTCTAGTGATCCGATGGGTAGTGTTGTCACTCGTATCCTCGTGCCTCGTCTAGTTGAGCTTCCTAAGTTCCTTTGGCGCTCTTTCTGTAAGATTCTCGTTTAGAACCTAGCGATTGGTGTGTCGTGGAGTCATTTGTGGGTACGGTACGTGTCGAAGGGCATCGTGATAGACTTAGAGGAATAACGTGATCTTAAGGTACTTATTAATGTATGATGTGACAACTTGAATATTGGTGCCATGTAGTACGAAGGGTGAGTCGAGATAAAGAGTTTGGGAACAAAACGGAAATACGGGTAAATATGTGACAACCTACTTAACATCAATATCTCTCTCCTATACTTGAACTTAGAGTCATGAAAATACGTAGGATGAATGTGAAATGGATGTACGGGGTCACGAGTACCCGGAATGTATTGTGGGTATATGGGGCCCTAAAACTCGGAATATGAAATGGACGTACGGGGTCATGAGTACCCGGAATATTTTATGGGTATATGGGGCCCTAAGACCCAGAAAGTTTCCTATGTTTAGTATTTGATGAGTCAATGGAAAGTGAACTTGGACGTATGTCGTTGGAGATCTTGGAAGACGTATGGGGCTCTCAAGACCCGAAATGATAGTCCTTAAATACGGTAACCCTTGTGGTGTTGTACTGTAACGCAAGGGGTGGAAATACAGATGGTAGAGATTGGTGATAGCGAGCCGTGTCGAGATTTTCTAGAGTTGTCAATGTTTTATGAACTAGTTGGCATATTGTGATAATAGCATATCTTAGAATGATCGTATTGAACGTTGGCATACTCATGAATTGATTGTTATCCATCAACTGGGCTGTATCTCCTGTCTTCATCCTTATGCACTTATTACCATATTTATACATAGCATTGGTAAAGATTTTCCTACTGGGCTAGTGTAGCTCAACCTAATCTTTCTTTTCAGGTTCAAACACTGGACAATAGTTTGCATGCATTCATGTGCGTGGATGTGGAAGACTCTTAGAAGCTAATTTCATTGAGTTACTTAATCGGCTTTGTAATGACTTTCTTTTGATCAGAACGAGTTTGTAACTAATTATTCTAAAATTTCTTTTGACTAAATCGTTTAGTAATTAAGTAATTGGTTCTACTTGTATTTGGACTCGTTTGGGGCCAGAGTGCCAATGTTGTATATTTTTAAACTTGGGGATTTGTTTGTAAAGTTAAACAGGTGGGGACTCTTTTGGATATTATTTAGGGCAAATTTTCGTAGTAGTCCCTGTAGTTTTATGGTTGTCTCACTTTCGTCCCTCTAGTTTCAAAGTGCTCGAATTTCGTCCCTGTAGTTTGTTTTACGTTCCAAATTGGTATAATCATTAACACCGTTAACGAAACTAACGGAAAAAATAATAAATGTTCCAATTTTCAATCCGTTTGAACTGGTGCGAAGATCTTATTTTTTTGATAATTTTATCCTAAATGGTCGTAATGAATTTTTGGTTCTAAGGCCTTTCAATGAGCACCCGAAGACTTCTTATTTAGTTTCAGGGCTCTCTTAGGATGCTCATTGAAAGGCCTTAGAGGCAAAAATTCATTATGACCATTTAGGATAAAATGATCAAAAAAATAAGATCTTCACACCAGTTCAAACGGATTGAAAATTGGAACACTTAATTTTTTTTTTCCGTTAGTTTCGTTAACGGTGTTAACGATTTTACCAATTTGGAACGTAAAACAAACTACAGGGACGAAATTCGAGCACTTTGAAACTAGAGGGACAAAAGTGAGACAACCATAAAACTACAGGGACTACTACGAAAATTTACCCTATTATTTATCTTATGCGAGAATCTTTTATTGAAATGGATTATTTATTTATGTTGAAAATCGAAGGCGTGACAGGTACATCCTCAAAGGATTTCAACAGTAAGAATTGTGGGATTAGCATGTCTAATGTAGTGTTCCCAACCAATATTTTTGTTCTTGAATTCCTACTTTAGGGTTTACTCGTTTAAAAAACAAAACGGTCCTACCACCTGAGATATGAAAAGCAAGGAAAAGAATCCCGCCACCTGAGAAGAAGATCGAAATAGATACCTAAAAAATCAAAACCAACATGCAAAATACGGTCCCGCCGCATCCTTATCAACAACTATAGTGAGAAATATTCAAAACATTAATCACTTCAAATTTGACAATCTCTTTTTTGATAAGGCCCACACTCACCACCATAGAGTTACAGCCATCGTTAAAGCAATACCAATACCGTCTTATTCTTTTTTGATCCGTCAAAGCAATACCATCCATAATGAAAGAACATGGGAAACAAGAATGTTGAGTCCAATATATGAATTCAACAAAGAAACATCTGGACGTGTCAACCTATATATTGTGCACTCAACAAACTGAAAACTTCCAAGCCTTTGAACTAATTTCATAATGAACCATACGTGGATAATACACCATCGAGAATACGCCGAAAAGACAGAAACATACCAGATTATAGTCGAGAATCAGTTCGAGATTAGACAAATCGTGCGATGATGGAGAGAGAGAGAGAGGTGGAGGTGTGCGGGTCATCAACGAGGAATGAGGAGATGGTCGAAGAGAGGTGGAGAAGGAGACTAGAGAGGAGGGAATCGGTTTGTTACGGTTTGGGGTTTTGGTCTTTGAGAAGGAGAGGAGCCGTGAAATTAGGATATGGCTGTACTGTAACCTTTTCAAAATGGCGATCCGTTAGAAGGCAGTTTGATTTGATTGATTTAAGCATTTAGTTGGTTCAGTTCATCCACTAGATAACCCTATAATTTACCATAACTTATACAGTAATTATGATTTGTGCAACATACACATCCCTGTTCGCCCTTCAATACCCCAAGCTTAAATCCCCGCCATCTGCCATATTTCCCCCCTATCCTTTTTAATTCTCATTCCCCTCCGTCCATTTTTCTCCTCATTTTTCCTTTGCTAACGAATGAATTCTGTCAAAAATTATTAGTCTTAGGTCCATTATGTGAACTTCATAAGCTCACAAGTTCACCTATTAATTTTGTAAGTCTCAAGTCCATTTTAGGGTACCCTAGGGTTTAGGCGCTTTCACAAGATTTTAGGATGCACCTTTTTATTATAGGAGATAGGGTACCCCAGGGTAGGGTAGATGACCCTAGCGTAAGGTGCCCTAGAGTTTAAGCATTTTTATAGGGTTTTAGGGTGCATTTTCATATTATAGGGTTTAGTGGTTTAAGCACTTTCATAGGGTACCCTAGATTTTAGGTTATGTGGACTTGTGGCTTTATAAAATTATTAGGAGGACTTGTGGACTTATGAAATCTCTTTAGTGGACCTATTACTAAATCTCCCATGAATTTATATAGGTAAAATTCTCTCTCTTTCTAATCTTTATCACTCAAAATGTGTCTCAATCAAACCACATGTGGCCCTTCCTTTACTCAATTACTGTTATCCCTTGCAAATGAGAATAATTTTGTTCACTGTCATTTACAGAGGGTGAATATTACCTTTCTCATAATTGGTGAAAATTATGTGGGTTCCACAAAATCAATACAATTTTTGGTAATAATGAGTTAGTTTGTGGTGGACCCACACAATTTCCACCAATTACAAGAAGAGTGATTTTCATCGTCTTTAAAGGAGGATGAACAAAATTATTCTCTTCAGCGAATTCATGTAACTCATTTAGATAGTCTAGTCTACCTATTTTTTGTCTTATGTTCCATTTGTTTCGCGAAAAGTACATGAGTACAGCAAGATGGGTACATCATATAGTGCGTACAGAGCAATTTTGGACCCGTTTTGGGTCCCACAAAGATGATTGGATCCACTCATTTTTTTCAAGATATTTTGTTTAGGGTCCCTAAAAAAATCAGCTCTATTTGTTATCGGAAACAATGTATACGAAACATCCAACCATGCTTCAAAATTTGGCCTGAATCCTGATTGGTTTGCTTCGAAGCGTGTAACAGATCAGATAGAATATGCTGCTACCATCCATTGGCAAGTCGGGTTATGGTTGCAATTTCACTCTGTCTATTCGGAACTCAGGAAAGCCGGTTTGAAGCTCCGAGTAATTGGATAGTAACATCATTAGTTTGATTGTTGACTTCTATTTCTTAGTTTGATTATGCTCATCATAAACTAACAAAGACTTTCTTTATCTCCTTACAATTGGAAAGGGTTCTGCCCAGTATTTCTACATTCAAAAACCAAAAATATACAAGTAATACAGTTTTCGGTTACAGAATATGTTTACCAATTTCGATATCTACTTTCCATAAATTATCAAGCCAACTTAGGCATAATTTGACATCCAACAACCGAAATATGTATAATTCTTCGGTTTTTGTCAACCGAAATTAACTACATACAAAATCTAAACTTTGGAGAAAACCTACTTGTGGGCTCCCCGATCGGCGCGCGCCCAAAAGGAGTCGCCACCCGAATTTTTGAGATGGATGATTTGAGAAACCGAGAGTCCGTTTGAAAAGGCATTTTGGTCTGACGAAAACATTAAGATTTTGGGTTCGAGACCCACGTTACGAATGGGGAAGGTTTTGTTCAAAAAGCACCCCACTCGCCGGTAAAACCTGTCTCTACTAAACACTTTCAAAAAAGGGAATTTTAAATATCTTTTGAAAAATCAAACTCTTTAATAAACAAGTAAAAGGGGAAGCGTTGACGTGCACGTGGTGCTATCTGTACGGGGATGGTAAAGATGATGCAGAAGAAAAGGACAGAAACTATTTGGGTCTCAGTATCCTTTTGCACGGCATATTATAATACCGTGCGCGGCTTTACAATACGCTGTGCGGGGTATCTGCTCTATTGTCAGGCCATCATCAAGTTTCAGAATACAGCCCGGCATATTATATGGTAAACACGGGTTTTTTTAATAATGATCAGATGTTGCTTTAGTCACTAGATCATTTTGAGAGGGTATCATTCCTTCTAGCCATGAATGTAAATCATCTTTTCACACATTTAATCACTCAAAAATATCAAAGAATCTTTGTTTATAAAACCAAACATGGCTTGTAGATATGGTCTTAGTTTGAAAGCACCGACACCTGATATTTTAGTAGTAAAGCAAGCCTGACAGAGGATAGCTATGATCCAGACAATTTGAACAAGAAAACAGTAGCTATATGGAACGCCGTGCGTTTGAGTACACCATGTCGTACGATGCATCAAAGCGCCGCGCGGCGTAGTTCACCTAGCATAGTGGTTTGTTTTTGTTTTTGAAAATGATTTTTGAGTCAGTGTTCAACCAAGGAAGTTTAAACCTGACTATAAAAAAACTTCCCTCAGGGATAAGAACAGAGCCTATCCCAAGGAAACTAGTTTATATCTTTTGATCTTGAGCTTGGATGAGAATGGACAGCTACGGATGAGTGCAGGTAAGACCGGTTGAGAAAAGGAGGTTGTAGATGTGAGTAATAGATGGGTATATTGGGTAGTTGGGGCCTTAAAGTGAGTAAAAAGACCCACTTCAATGGTGAGGAGAAAAATGGAGGATTTTGAGGAAGAAAGAGTCTAGAGAATGTTTTTTAGAGCAACTTTCTCAAAAGTGAGTAGTGGGTGTGAAATCATGATGAGAGAGAAAGAGGATCCAGCCCTTTTCTCTTGAGTGGAGGGTTGTATTTATAGGTAAGAGCCAAGGTTTTTGAATTCAAATGGGGAAGGTATTTTCTGAGCAGGCCAGAAGTGCTTTTTTAGCTAAGCCAACTTGTAGCTGTGGCTCAAGTGGGCATGGCTGACAGCTAGCTGAGCCAGTCAGAACTTTATTCAAAATGCTGTGCGGTTGACCTCATGACCTCGTGCGGCATAATGAGATTCATTATGCCGTGCGGTGTAGAGAAGTGTCGTGTGGTACTAAGGGTCCAGTTTCGGGCCCTTGGGTTTATTTTGGGCTTTTGGTTTAAAGGAGGGGGGGACCATTCATCCATGCTCTCGAAGGTATTGTTTCCTTTATTTAATCATCGGGACATTAAAGAACCTTTAAGGTCTGGATTGGGGTGTCTACAGTAGTCCCTCTTTAACGTAACTCGGACAACATTGGTTGGCGCAAGTGATGCTTAAAGAATAGACATCCCAATCCGTTGCTTCCATGGTCTTTAAACGGAGACAACGCATGAAAATTGAAATGGCGGCAAATGATGGGGGTGGTCGCACTCGTGGAGCTGCCTGCGTACCCCATTTGTAAGGATCAGACCAACGTAGTTCAATTGAGACAATGCAAGCGAAATGAGTCCCGGGGGGACAAATAATAAAATCATGCAATAAACCTTGAGAAGATTAAGTGTCGGTGATGCTGAGTGTCGTGACTATGTGTGCGAGACAAGCCCTCAAAGGGCGAAATTCAAGACGAACCCTCAAGGGGTAAAATTGAGACGAGATGAGCCATCGAAGGGTGAAAATTCAAAATGAGCCTTCAGGTGGTAAAATTGAGACAAGATGGGCCCTTCGGAGGGCGAAAATAGCGAGACGGGCCTTCAGGAGGTAATTTGAGACAAGACGAGCCCTCGGAGGGCAAAAATGGCGAGACAGGCCTTCGGGAGGTAATTTGAGATGAGACGAGCCCACGGAGAGCGAACATAGCGAGACGGGCCTTCGGGAGGTAATTTGAGAAGAGACGAGCCCTCGGAGGGCAAAAATAGCGAGACAAGCCTTCGGGAGGTAATTTGAGACGAGACGAGCCCTCGGAGGGCAAAAATGGCGAGACGGGCCTTCAGGAGGTAAATTGAGACGAAAAGTAGCGAAAGAATGCGAATAAGGCGAGTCGTTGGGAGACGAAAAATTCTTCGAGTCCCAGAGGACCCAAACACAACATTCTAAATAGACTTTTCTACAAAACGGCTGGAATATTTGATTTCCAAGGGGATTTTGGTGGCTGGGTTGAACAATTTTCGAGACAAAGGATTTAATCCTATGACGCCATAATGCCGTGCGGCCCAGCTTTTCAACGTGCGGCGTTTCAATTTCCCATGCAACTCTTCTGTTTCCGTGAACAGTCGACTGGTTTGAGTGTGTCCATTAATGCAGGCGTGCCCGTTCGCCCTCTTTATCATCTTTATAAGGGTGGTGGTGCCTCATTCCATGCACCACCACCAAAAATCTCTCAAGTCTCTTCGTTTCCTTTCACACCTCTTCCGTACTACAGCAGGTTTATGAGAAATGGCAAACAACGACGATCTTGCTACGCGAGTCACCTCTCTTGAGGCCTCATGGCCTCATACCGGGAAGAGATCGAGCACCTCACTGTGCAAATCGCGAGGCTGATCACCACCATCTGCACCCTCCGCCGTGCGGTCTCCAACCTCTAGGACTTTGCCTTCGATCAGTTGGATGAAAAGAACGACCTCAAATACGCGCCGGAGCGCGAGTCTGATGAAACTGTGGAGGACTCGAAGGGGAATCCGAACGGGTCCGACGACCGTTCGGATGGTGCGAATGATGCTTCCAGTGGGGGGGAGTGATTGAAGAAGAAGAAGAAAGGAGCAGTAGGAATTTTTTTTTTTGTTTTTGCTTTTCTCTCCTTTTTTTTTCTTTCTTCTTTTTTTTTTTGAATGTAATGAAAATTCTGGGGGTTACCCCGGTTTAACCGATGGACTAAAAGTCCCTTTTCCTTATATCTGCTTGCTTTTTCTATTTATGGATGAACTCAAGCCAAACATCACGCCTTCGAATGTTAAGAAACTGCTCTCAGAATACTGTTGGAATAACCCAAAATGCCACGCGTAGCTTACAAAAAGATGCGCGGCACAACAAAGCAAAGCATTATGCCGCGCGGTTTTAGCCAGGATGCCGTCCGGCGCTATGGGCTATGAACCCGGTTCACTTTTAACTTCGGACGAACCGGTTCGAGATGGGGATATACATATATATATATATATATATATATATATATATATATATATATGGGTGAGGTGTACACAGTACGCCCCACCGTTCGAAAATCTCTCTCTCGCGCCCTCTCTCTCTCTCTCGGTACTCTCTCTCTCTCTCTCCCGACCATCTCGCTCTCTCTCCCGACCATCTCTGCTCTCTCTCTCTTTCTCGACTCTCTGCTCTCTCTCCCTCTCGATCATCTCTCTCACTCTCTGACATTGCGACCATGGATGATATTGACATGCCTGGTGGTGATCAACCACCGAGGGTCGAGGTTTCATTGCCTCCGGTCCTTCCGGAGAGTGACGCGGTGATTGTGGATACTCTGGAGACCCTAGGGGTTTTGGTTTTGGCAACCGTGGCCAAGTAGATTGCGGCCTCTGTTGCCGCGGTGGCATGGTATTCGCCGGTTATGGCTAGGGCACAGAGAGTTTGGGTGTAATGGACTAGCAGGTAATGACGTGGCCGTGGGCTAATCGAGGGCTGTTGGTGGTTCGGAGGAGAGGGCCACGGAGGCCGAGGGTGGCGGTCTGGATGGGACAACGGAGGAGATGAAGGCCTCTCCTGCGAGGGAGCCCCAGGCCAACTTGGGGAAGACCCCCATTGTCGAGGAGGAGCCGGCGGAGGAGCGGGAAACACAGGCCATGTTCGTAGGCAGTGGCGTGGGTGCAGGGTCCTCACGCCACAAAGGAGTGGGTGACTACTTGGAGACGGCGTCCCTTGAGGACTTGGTTGAGACGTTGCGAGGGATTCCCGGGCTAGCGGATGCTTTGCTTGAGTCTCGCGAGAGGGAGCTCCAGGCCGAGCTTGAGACTAGAGTGACTAAAGGGCTATGGGTTGAGGAGGAGGAGGTTTTGGTCCCGCGGAGGACCATGGTGGACGTGGCGTTGCGGTCCTGGGGCAAGACCGCCCTTTTGCCGAGGAGTCTTACATGCCACTTCGGCACGTGGTGGTGCCTTCGATACTGGATGCCTACAGACCAGAGAGGACTGTTTACGACGAGTCTCTAGTCTTGAGGGATCTACAGCAGCACCTGCCTTTATGATGAGCCAAGGTATGCTTTGATATTCGTATTTCAATGCAGTGTACTACGTTTCTTGATTCAATGCCTTTGATTATCATGTCACGTTCATTGAATGATACCTCCTTTTGTAACAGTAAATAAGGATCTCATGCTATGACGGTGCGGGCAACGTGCCCCAGTTTTAGGAGAGGCTCCCGGAGGCTTCGAGGGAGATGGTGAGAGAGGCTAGTTTTTGGGGAGTTCGTCAGCGTGCTAACGAGGGCGAGCAAGATCGCCAGGTGGTGAGGGCACTTCCCGAGAGGTGGTGGGACGCGACGAACTCTTTCCACCTCTCTTTCAGCGAGATGACGGTGATGCCTTAAACTTTGCGGCAATCACTTCGTTGAGGATCGGAGGTGACCCCATCCCTTAAGACGCTATGACAGGGAGGGACCCAGAGCTTCAAAGGCTTCTCTTGGGGCGTAGGCTGAGAGCGGAGAAGGGGGATACTCCATATGCTTAGCTTCTGAACTTTTGGACGGAGCCTTCAGTGGGCAGGGTTCAGGAGGAGCAGATGGCGAGGTGCTTTCTCTTGGACGCGCTCGGTGCATCCCTGTTTCCCAACAGACGCAACCGAGTTCACTTGTCCTTCTTGCCAACCTTGCGACATACCAGGGAGATAGCCCGTTTCAACTGGGGTGGCGCGGCTTTGGGGGCGAGTTACGCCTTCATGGGGTGTCTTTCCCGAGGTGCGGGGAAGAGCCTTGGCGGTTACTGGCGAGTCTGGGAGGTATACTTCGAAATCCTGCTTTCCATACCTAGTTAGCTTTCCATTCATGCATTTGTATCATTCCATGCTAACTCTTGATGCTTTGAACTCTGCAGCTTTGTACGTACGAGGTACTAGACATGTACCCTTCCACGACGTCGTGCCCTGATGACATGGTACTCCTTCGAGCCCTTCGTTGGTCGAAGGACTACCGAGGGGTAAAGAAGGGGAAAGGCGATCTGAACGCCTATCGACTGTACCTAGACTGGCTACGTCCTAACCATGTATTCATGCTTCTTTGGTTTCTCAACCCTTGTTACCTATGTATTGAATCGATTTCCTAATGTGTGCTTCTAATTACAGGTACACTAGCGCATCTGGGATCATTTCGAGATCCCATTTGTGGCTCGCAGCCGGGATGTGACGAGGGGGAGAGTGCTTCTGGAGTCCCCTTACGGCTGGCAGTGGTACCTGGGCGATCGGGTGTCACGTTAGCATTGAGGTTGGACACTTTCTCAGTCCTTGGACCACTCCCTCCTCTTGTGCTGACGACAAGCGAGTATATGCTAGAGGAGGTTGAGCGGTTCACGCAATCGGACCCTCAGCTAGAGGTTGTTCTAGGCTAGCGTCGACTACGCAGAGTACCAGGCTTGGTACCTGATGCAGACCTTTGGGATCCGTTCTGCTTGGGAGACGCAGCGGCAGGCGAGAGGTAGGGGAGAAAGAATAGGAGGTGGTGACAGAGGGAGTGAGGGCTCCTGGGTGGTGGTACAGGTCAGGGTGGAGCCGAGCTACCTGCGCTTTCCTGGACGGTGGACGCGGTGACCGCTTAGGGAGTCCCTGGCTTGGTGGAGGTCCCGAGTCCTACGGTCGAGCCTCCGAAGTTCCTTGCTCAGGTATGACATGCTTCTGTCACCTTTGTATCTTTACTATTGGCACGACTTATCCTAATCAATCTTTGTGTTGGGCAGGTGACTCCAGAGTATGTGAGGGAGATGGCGACGGCCATGATGGGCCTGGAGCAGCTTGTGCGGCAATACACCATGGGTCACTCCCCGCCGGTACTAGCCCGCGCTGGAGGGTCAATGGTAAATCTTTGAACTTTGTTTGCTTTCTATTACTCTTATTCACGACCATGATGCAAATACCATATGAATGTTATGTTATTGCAGGCTAGAGTAGGAGCTGCCAGAGGGCTACGCAGGAAGTCTGTTTGCATGCCTATGTGACAGGCTTCATCTGCTGGTTCTCTGGAGGAGCGCCCATCAAAGAGGCAGCGAAACTCTGGCGGCACGGAGGAGTAGCCCATTGCCCGTCTCGGACGAGACCGAGGAGTTGACAGACATTGATCTAGAGGATACCTCTGGTAGTACCGTGCCCAGGGTGACTTGCAGTCAAGAGGTTGTCAGCTCCAAGGCGGAGGAGGAGGTCTCTGAGGAGGACAAGTAGGAGAACGAGGACGGAGACAAGGACGAGGACTGAGTTTCCTCTTTTGCTTTTGTCTTTTGGTGGAGTCTGCGTGCTTCCTTTTTTATTGGGTGCCTGTTTACCCTTGGTAGATAGAATTTTAAGCATCGGGCTTGCATGCGTTGTTTGGTACTTCGACTCATAGATCCCTTTGGGATTATATATATATGCACAGAAATTGCCCTTTCATTGCCTTTTATCGTTCAATTTCTTTTATTGTTATTGTTCAAAGAAAATTGAGTAACTAAGACACTTACCGGGATGCACAACTAGCCATAGATAGCGAAACTGAGTCCAATGTATGGTTTACAATTGACAAGGGAATAGAAATCAAAGAATTAATTGAATAAGCTTTAAAAAGAAAAAAAAATTGACGCTACATCTAGGAATTTTCATAAACGCCTTTGCTACGGGTTCGAACATGACCGTATACAGTAATGACACTTTTCAAAGCTCGAGATGTGACTTGAAAGTTTGACCTTATGCTCAGAATACACCTGAAAACCAAGAAAATGTTGACTTTGAAAGGTGACAACTTCAAATCTTGACTCGAGACTCGAACTGGAACTTGGACCAAGTCACTTTTGACTATTACAACCTGTGTGACTCAAAGAAACGGCTTGAAACGCGATTTGGTACTTCGATGTGGCTTGAAAATAGAATTTTATCGTCCTTTTGTACTATGCCCTCGAATTCAGAGAATTGACCCGAAGCAAAGCATCCCCGAAGTCCCATTTACTTGTTGGAGTGGGTTTTGGTGGTTGATGGTGCCTTAAGATGCCCCAAATCCATTCCATGCCTTTGCTGTCAAAACTGCAGAAATGCAAACGCATTATGCCGTGTGTCTTTTCAAAACACCATGCGTTACTCCTTAAGGTTTTATGGGGTACCAAAGTCATACCGTGCTGATTTTTCGGATCTAATACGTCGTGCATGGCTCTACTACGCCGCTCGGGGTTATCTTCCTGACACTCTGTATTTTGTTGCTTCCTGAGTCATTTTGCACGATGGTTGAGGTTTGACTTATGCAATGGTGTTTCAGAGCCAATGCATGTATGCATTGTACTTTCATGCTATAACCAAGTCTTTTCCTATGCAAGACTTATAGGAAACATGCACTTTTGGAACCCGAGACTCTTTGAAAGTTGAAGTTGTCTCTTCCATCCTTCCTATAAATTCAGGCCTCTAACTTCAAATTCTTTCCATCCCACTCAAGTCTCATTCTTCTAAAGCTCACTTTTCCTCTTAGTGGCCCTTTCGCTCACCGGCTCACTCCGCCCTTGGTTAGTTTCGATGGAGGGCGTCGATTGGCTCAACTGCCGGGCTCACGGCCTCTGCTCCATGAGGTACCTTCGTAACATCCGTCTTCGCCCTGAGCTCCTGAGGGCAACTGCGAGCTTCTAGGATCTGGAAGTTCACGTATTTCGCTTTTGGCGAGCAAGAGCTTTGTCCTACCGTGGAGGAATTTTGCGCCTACCTATGCGGCTTTGGCTCGGGAGAAGTCATTATCCCTCCCGTTCGTGATAGCATTCACAAGGTTTTATCCCCGGCCCTAGGATTGAGTAGCGGTGCTGCCCGCTTTTGGTCAGCGATGGTCATCTCAACGTTATGTGGCTCATTGAGATGTTCTCTCCCCCCGGTGATCTTGCGGACATAACTTATCAAACTTGGCACATGACTGCTCTCTGCATGTGCCTGCTTGCGGCCTACCTTTTGGTACCCTCCATCGGTCATGCTAGCATAGCTCTGGTCATCATTGCTATTCAAATCGAGGCCCGAAAAGACGTGATTCCGATGGTTTTGGTTGAAACATTAATTGGTTTGGATAAAGTTCGTTTTGGAGCGATTGAGACTTTCAGGGGTAGTCCTCTCCTTCTATAGGTTGGCTTCTCACTCAGCTCTCTTTTTTCGAGTCTTTCTCACGTTCTCATTTTACCTCAACGCTCGGTTCGGCTTCCTATGGTTTCTTACTTGTTTTTCTCTCATTTATAAATCTGGCTCTGTGATAAGGTGAATGTATTGACCATCCCTCCTAGAAATTGGGCATATGATGCTAGGCTATTGTCCATCCGATGCTTGAGTTCACTGACAGGCGAGTTCCTGAGTGGGTCGACTTCTTTAGGCGTCTGCGGGCTGAGACCGTTTTGTGGAGGTGTTCGTGGCTAGATCTTCCTCCTATGACCGTGCACTTCATGGGCCCCCAGTGGGTCGTCCTTGCTGGTTTGGAGGCCTTTACTTTCTACACCCCATACCGGATTCAGAGTTAGCTCGGCCTTAGGCAGGAGGCCCCTGCAGAGGTTATGGTTGATGTTGTTCTGCCCTTGTTTCGCCACTCAGTTCTTCGCAACTATCAGCGGTTCTGGAAAACTTGTGAAGTGACTGATGCGCATCCTTACTCGTCTGTGAGGGTTCGCGGGAGCTACCGGAAGTGGCTAAGGACGGATATTGCAGCAAGGGCTGGGGCTCAAGGAAACTGACTCAATACTACTACCCTGACCATGAAACAGAGTCGCCACTGTGGGCTCCCCGACCGGCGCTCGCCCAAAAAGAGTCGTCACCCGGATTTTTGAGATGGATGATCAGAGAAACCGAGAGCCCGTTTGAAAAGGCATTTTGGTCGGACGAAAACGTCAAGATTTTGGGTTCGGGAGCCACATTACAAATGGGGAAGATTTTGTTGAAAAAACACTCCATTCGCCCGGTAAAACCGGTCTCTACTAAACACTTTCAAAGAGGGGAATTTTAAATATCTTTTGGAAAATCAAACTCTTTAATGAACAAGTAAAAGGGGAAAAGACATGGGAAGTATATCACGTTGACGTGCACGTGGTGCTATCTGTACAAGGATGGTAAAGATGATGCAGAAGAAAAGGACAGAAACTATTTGGATCTCAGTATCCTTTTGCACGGCATATTATAATACCGCGCACGGCTTTATAGTACGTCGTGCTGGGTATCTGCTCTATTATCAGGCCATTATCAAGTTCCAGAATACCGCCCGGCATATTGTATGGTACGCACAGGTTTTTTTTAATAATCATCAGATGGTGCTTTAATCACTGGATCATTTTGGGAGGGTGCCATTCCTTCAAGCCATGAACATAATTATCTTTTCACACATTTAATCACTCAAAAAGATCAAAAAGCTTTGTTTATAAAACCAAACATGGCTTGTAGATATAGTCTTAGTTTGAAAGCACCGACACCTGATATTTCAGCAGCAGAGCAAGCCTGACAGAGGATAGCTATGATCTAGATAGTTTGAAGAAGAAAACAGTAGCTATATGGAACGCTTGCATTTGAGTACACTATGTATTACGACACATCAAAGCGCCGCGCGGCCTAGTACACCCAGCACAGTGGTTTGTTTTTGTTTTTGAAAATGATTTTTGAGTCAGTGTTCAACCAAGGGAGTTTAAACCTGACTATAGAAAAACTTCCCTCAGGGATAAGGACAGAGCCTATCCCAAGGAAACTAGTTTGTACCTTTTGATATTGAGCTTGGATGAGGATGGAAGGCTATGGATGAGTGCAGGGTAAGACTGGTTGAGAAAATGAGGTTGTAGATGTGAGAAATAGATGGGTATATTAGGTAGTTAGGGCCTTAAAGTGAGTAAAAGGACTCACTTCAATGGTGAGGAGAAAAATGGAGGATTTTGAGGAAGAAAGAACCAAGAGAATATTTTTTAGAGCAACTTTCTCAAGACTTAAAAGTGAGTAGTGGGTATGAAATCATGATGACAGAGAAAGAGGATCCAGCCCTTTTCACTTGAGTGCAGGGTTTTATTTATAGGCAAGAGCCAAGGTTTTTGAATTCAAATGGGGAAGGTATTTTCTGGGCGGGCCAGAAGTGCTTTTTCAGCTAAGCCAACTTGTAGCTGTGGCTCAAGTGGGCGCGGCCAACAGCTAACTGAGCCAGTCAGAACTTTATCCAAAATGCCGTGTGGTTAACCTTATGACCTCGTGAGGCATAATGAGATTCATTATGCCGTGCGGTGTAGAGATGTGTCGTGCGGTACTAAGGGTCCAGTTCCGGGCCCTTGGGTTTGTTTTGGGCTTTTAGTTTAAAGGGAGGGGGGGTACCCTTCATCCATCTCTCGAAGGTATTGTTTCCTTTATTTCATCATCGGGACATTTAAAGAACCTCCAAGGTCCGGATTGGGGTGTCTACACTACTTTTTGTCAACATTTATATTCTGTTTCATTTCAACAATTACGGGTTAAAATCTATATTATAAAACAGAGCGGTTTTTGTCTATACATATAAATCAGCACCCTCTACAACCGTCCAATCAATATTTCATGTTAGTTGCAGCCGTCTGATCGAGAGAATACTTCTTAATATAAACTCCCCTAACCTTATGACCGGTAAATCCTTTCAATTGATTGTTTTTACATTGTTTCAAAAGGTTTTCCTATTTAATTTTCCTACATCCAACTAAATAATTTCCTTTTAGGTTGATTTTTCTACGTTCAAAAACGAAACAAACCTTTTTTGATTCATACACTTAAAGGAAACATTCTTTGTTTTTTAAAGTTGATAATTATGTTGTTTCCTTAAAACGGAGTAGCATGTACATACATTTTCCTTCAACAATGAATCTACGTTTTCCTTAATAATCTAATTCGTAAGCTTCTCCAAGAAGAGAAGAAATCAGCTTCCTTCCTACCTTGATTGGAGAAAAAGAGAGGGTCATTACCTTTACTTTGTCAAAACAAGAGGTAATCAAATCTTTTTATTTTTCCGTTATTCTAATGTTCCTACACGTTCTCTCCCTCTCTCTAGGTTAGATGTTTTTATGCAATTTCATGTCATGTTGTCTACAGTAGTACATTGTTTCTCTCCATGGATAATTTTTTTTAAGTTGTAATAAAAAATGTTGTGTCGCGCCATTTTTTTTTATTGACATATTGTGTCGTGCCTTTAGGCATGGGCAATCACGAAATCCACAATACTATTTTTGGAGCTTTTCTATGGTCATGATAGTATTAGTGTTAATTGAATTAGTGGTATGGTTTGCGATGATATTGATTTTATATTCCTAAATGTGTATGGCTTGGTGTATGACCTGCGTAATTGTATATGTCTTCCAGTTCTTTGTTAATACAAATCTTACTTATCCACAATGAAGGCTTTACTACTTATTATGAGTTAATTGTGGGATTAGGAGTTTGTGATACCGGTTGTCAGTCAAATTTTGATTCGCTAAATTATGATCAATATTGTAATGACCCAAATTGGGACGTTACAAATACAGTTGAGATTTTGATTATAATTCTGACCCCTTGTTGGTTTCGGTCAACCCTTAAGGATTCAAGGGTAAGGACCTGAAGTTTTTTTGTAGTCTAAGATGTTTTTGTTAATGGGAGAAAAAAAAGGATCATTTTTATTTTCCTTTCATGTACTTCCTTTTTGATAACTCAGATGTCCATGTCAATTTTCGCGCACCTCAACTAATCCTGAGGGCTCCACCACCCACTTGCAGGGAGTTGCAGAGAGTACTCAACATTAACAATACCTTAAAGAGATATGAATATGTTAGCCCAACAATCTGATGATATGAATATGTTACTTTATTGATGATTGTCGTGAAGTTGTAGTTGATATAGCTGCTATGAGTTACCCGACTCTCCTCTGCTCTCTACCAAGGTAATTTGGGGTTTTTGGCATCATTGTTTGTGTTGTGCCTATAAAACATGCAGGGGTGCGCATGTGGTCTTATTGCACGTGTTGGAGTTAATAAATTATTACGTTGAGCTTGATTTTTCTTGGACTTCGATTGTGCTCTAACGTAGATGGGCTCACTTGAAATTTAACAAAATGGGGTACCTATTGTCATCTTTACTTTTCTATTTTCTCTAATTCCATTCACTTTTGGGTTAAAAATACGTTGCGCCCCACTAGTCTATATTATAAAACATAACGATTTCTGTTGAAAATATCTAGGCATATAAATTAGAGCAACCTCAACAACCGTTGGATCACTTCATATTAAATTTATAGGCATTGGATCATTTGTGTTTAAAAGATAAAGAGAATATTCTCCTAATAAATATATTCATCTCTATCTTCACTTTTTAAGTAATGTATCTCTATGTAAAAACTGTTACCTTATATAATCAAACTAGTGCTTACCCACGCCTATGGCACTACGCACTCTGGTTGAAATTGCTTCAAACTCTAAATCGATTCACGAAAGAGAATTACCGTGCTTACGGCACTCCGCCAACTTATAGGGGTGGAGGTAGATCTAGGCTTTGAATTAGCAACATTCGCGGTGGGTGAACATGAGTGGGCCGCGACCAAGAGGCGGCGGCAAGGATGGAGGGTGAAGTGATAACCTAGGTTTGGGGGGTTCGCCTCTCGCCTTTATGCTAGATAACTTGGGTTTGAAATTTTTTTTTGATCAGACCTGAGTTTGAAATTTGAAAATGGGTTTGAGTAAGACTGATGGCATTTGTGTAATAAACTAAGTATGGGCAGTTTGTAAGGGTAGGATTGAAATGATCTCAGCCATTGATTTGAAATTAATCTGGGTTGTCCGAAGAGACTTTTATATATTAAAAATATAGTTAAAAGATTAAGTGTTAAAATTTTCAATCCGTTTGAACCGATGCAAATATCTTAATTAACTGATTATTTTACCATAAAGGGTCGTAATTAATTTTTGACTTTAAAGCTTTTCTGTTAGAGCCCTAAGATAATTGTAGAATCAAATATAGTTAAAAGATTAAGAAAAAATGAAAGCCTTATAATCAAAAATTAATAATGACCCCTTAGGATAAAATGATCAGGAAAATAAGATTTTCGCACCAGTTCAAATGGATTGAAAATTGGAACAGTTAATCTTTAGGATAAAATGATCAGGAAAATAAGATCTTCTCACCGGTTTAAACAGATTGAAAATTGAAACACTTAATCTTTTAACTATTTTTTTAATGCTATAATCTCGTCAGTTTTGTATCGAAACGGCGCCGTAACATTCTGAGCAGGGGCGGAGCCAGGATTTTCGTCCAGTGGGGTCGAAAATTGAACTATGTACGATTCAGAGTGCAAGAATGACGTTTTGAGAATTTTTGTGGGTAGAAATTCTATTTTGACTCCTCTTTTTCCTAATTACAAAACCCTTATATATGGGTTGGGGCGAAAATGAATTTTAAAGGGGGGTCAAATGAGTAAAAATTGGGTAAAAATTATACCAATCTCTAACAAAATTTGGGAGGCAGCGGGGCCGGCCGCCCCCCTTGTCCCTTGCTCCCTCCGCCCTTGATTCTGAGGAGAGTTGTATGTATTAAAAATATAATTAAAAGATTAAGTGTTCCAATTTTCAATTTGTTTGAATTGGTGCGAAGATCTTATTTTTCTCATTATTTTATCCTAAAAAGTCGTAATTATTTTTTGACTCTAAAGCTTTCCTATTAGAACCCTAAGATAACTGTAGAACCAAACAAAGTTAAAAATATTTAGATACTAAAATGAAAGCCTTATAATCAAAAATTAATTACAACCCTTTTAGGATAAAATGATCAAGAAAATAAATCTTCGTACCGGTTTAAACGGATTGAAAATTGAAACAGTTAATCTTTCAAACGATTTTTTAATATATAAAACTCTTAAAAAAATAGTTAAAAGATTAAGTGTTCCAATTTTCAATCCGTTTGAACTGGTGCGAAGATTTTAATTAACTGATTATTTTACCCCAAAAGGTCGTAATTAATTTTTTATTCTAAAGCCTTTCTGTTAGAGTCCTAACATAACTGTAAAACCAAATATAGTTATAAGATTAAGAAAAAATAAAAGCCTTATAATCAAAAATTAATTATGACCCTTTAGGATAAAATGATCAAAAAAATAAAATATTCGCACAGGTTCAAACATATTGAAAATTGGAACAGTTAATCTTTTAACTGTTTTTTTAATATATAAAACTCTTTGGGATCCGGACGTTAAATGCACACTATTTCCGAAATATGCCATAAAAAATTTGGCCAAACAATGTAAATTGTTTACAAAGATACCATTGGTTTGTATGTGTAGGGTGGAGAAATTTGGACCATTCGATTTGTTTGTATGGGTAGATAAAACTTATGTCAGGAAGAAATCTAAACTGTTGAGAAAGAATATTCCTATAGGAATATTCTTAAACACCATTGGTTTTATTAGATAGAAAAATATCTATGATACATTCCGATGTGCCTTTAGGGTTAATTAATTCGACAAAAATGCCCCAATCAAACGTGTTCATCGTCAACCCTAAATTTCGACATTTACAAATTTTCGATTTTGCCAAAAAATTCAAAATGGCCTTAGTGTGGTGGTTCAATGGTGACTATACATAGAGAGAGAGAGAGAGAGAGAGAGAGAGAGAGAGAGAGAGAGAGAGAGAGAGAGAGTGTGTGTGTGTGTGTGTGAACGATACCTTGAAGAGAGGAAGGGAAGGTGCGGCGGTGTTCTTGATTTGGTGGTGGTGGCTATAGGGATGGTCGTTATGGCGGGCTATGGAGGTGGTGGACGCATCGACTAAGTAAGGGAGGAGGAGGGGAGTTTGTTGGTTGTTTTGATTTGGGAGTGGGGTTTGATTTTGTGTTAAAAGGGTAATTTTAGGATTTGTTTGAAAATTGTGGAAGGAATGGGAAGAGGAGAGAATATATAATTAAAAGAGAAACTATAAAAAAAAAAAAAAAGGTTGGGTTTCTTTCTGTTATTTGGTTCTGGAAAGCAAATGAGAGAAAATAACAGAGAAAAAGACTTTATCTTATTTGGTTCCAAAAGGAAAATGAATACTAGTTGAGGAAAAATAGGTTTGTGCATACCGATATTCTAGACTATCAACGAAGGAAGCTTGGTAATGTACACATAAATTGATTTGGATTTATAGACCAGCTCTCTCTGATGCCATTTGGCTTTGATTTGGGGGCATGATTCTACAATAAAACGTCCCTATAACTCCTCGGTTCTTCGAGGTTTAGGGGGACCACTATTTTAGTGGTATTCTGAGAGCAGCCACTTTGTGCATATATTGCCAAAAGTTAGGTCTGTCTCCAATCATCCCCCGCCCATACCCCCAATGATTGGGGACTAGATGGGTTTCGTATGTTGATGAGGAAAAACAGAGTATTGCTTCACAAATTTTTTCCTCTTATTTTCTTCCTCACTTTCTCCCTTTCTATCTAGAATTGTAAAAATTCTTATTTTACTTTCCTTTCTCCCATTTTCTATAAGTTCCAAACAGAGCCTTAGAGATAATTTTAGGTGTTTTAAGGGGGGAGGGGTATAATCGGAAGATTAGGTGCATTTAATGGATTTTTTTTTGGAGAAAATTATATTTTAAAACATGGGGAATGAATTACGATCAGCACTAATTATTTATAGGCTCTATGTCCTTCTCTCTCTAAAAAACATATCCTCCTCCTTCTCTCTAAACTTTTCAGCCAGCAAGGGTTTCTTCCGGGGGTGGGGGCTGCTCCCCCCCCCCCCCCCCCCCCCCCCCCCCCCCCCCCCCCGCCCCCCCCCCCCTCTTCTCATCCCCCATCTTCCTCCGTCGGTCCCTACCGTTTCTCTCCCCTCGTCCGTTTCTTGCATCCATTTTTGGACCCGGTGGTCAGGCCTCTGTGACGGTTCTCCCTCCGCCCTCGGTGCTCGGCTTTCTGGTTCAGATCGATGCTAGTGGTGCGTGGTGGTTCGGCGAGCGGCGGTCGACGGCGTGGCTAATAAGGTGTGGCCGAGTTAGGGGTTTTTTTTTTCTTTTCTTTTACCGGCCGTCTGTGGCTTGGTTCTCTCTCTGCCGGTTTCCCCGGTCCGGTGTCTGTACTGGTCTGGTTTTCTCAGATCCGGTGGGTGATGATGGTGGGTTAATAATATTAGGATAGGGTTCTTTGTTGTGGCTCTGTTATCCTGTCTCGCTGTGGCCGTGCTTGCAGGCGATTTGTCGGCTCGCGGCCAGTGCTTGCCGTGGCAGCGGAAGCTCGTGCCGGACTTGCGTCCATTTGCTCTTGTCTGGGAGATTGCTCCTATTGGTGTTTGCTCACTAATGTTTTGTGGTCTTCCGGCTAGAGGGCGCAGGCGTTTGACGCTCGTGGATAGCATATCCACCGATGATTTCATCTGTGCTCCATCCGGTTTGGGCTGTGGATCCTGTGGGATCTTCTACTATCAAGGTTTGACTGGGTTCTATGCCCACGATTTTCGATGGTCTACTTTTGCAGTGGTGCCCGTGTTTGGGGTTTGGTAGTTTTGGTTCTCTCCTGTATCTTTTGTTGAAATCATTGTTCAGCCTTTGGCTTTGGTATGAATGGATTGACATTTTCAAAAAATAAAATAAAATTATAATACGAAGGTGGATTAAAAAAAAAAAAAGTTAATACTACGAAGAAAGTGGCCTGTGTGAAGAAAATTATGGGTTGCGAATAGAGGCCCCTCGCAATTTCGTTTCCTTTCAACCCCCAATTATATTAAGCTGCTGTGAAAGCCGAATTTCACCTGCCCCAACAAATCTCCCGAAAAACAACATAAATTACTCCTAATTCTTCTTTTTGAAATGGAAACAGCTTCGTGTAGAATTCTGCACACTCTTGGCATCAACAGCAGAAGCAGCAGCAAATACCATCAAACCCCCCTAAACCATCTTCACTTTCCCCCTCTATTATCCTATACTTGCCGTAAAAGCTTCAATTTCCGCGGCAACAGTTTGCAATTCAAGAAGCGGTTCACAGCTTCCGGCAGCTCTCTTCAGCAGAATTCATCTCAACAACTTGCTGTTTTACTTGAAGTTGAAGGGTTAGTTATATTCTGATGTTATGTCATTATGTGTGTGTGTGTGTCTCAATAAATGTAAGTATAGGTATCCATACGCATTTGGACCCACGCAGGTTTACATGTATAGGCAAATTTGACTGAACCATATATTCTCGAGTAGTTTCTCATACTTTAGCTCGCTGCAGTGTCTAAATTTGGCCTATGTTGCTTCATTTGTTATAGAGAAATTATGAGAGAGCAATTTGGCTTGTCCCATTTTCTGGGGCTCATCAGGAGAGAGAGAGAGAGAGAGAGAGAGAGAGAGAGAGAGAGAGAGAGAGAGAGAGAGAGAGAGAGATGGTTTGGAGTTAGGCACTGCCGCACAGGATTTTTCCAATGCTATAAATGTGATTTTGTTTGTCTGATTGTGATGTATTATCGTTTTGGCAAATGTGATGGCTTGGGGTTGAAGATTCTCTAACGTTTTGCTTGATTTTGGTTGATATTGTTATTTCTTCCATACGTGACTTTGTATGTTTTTGTGCGAGTCTACTGTGTATTGGTTCCTTCTACGCTATGCACATTGAGAAATCCCCAGTAGACCCCAGTTTCATAAGGAACCCATGATTGTGTGGTTAGACTTTGCAGGATAAAATTAGAAACGAATCTGTTGCGGATGTGTGGTAAGACTTTGCAGGATAGAATTAGAAACAAAATAATCACTTAGTGGTAGGAGTTGTGGTGTTGTACCGAGAGAAAATAAGATAAGAGAAAATAGATTATGGTGAATTGGACATGTATATTGTAGATCAATCAATGCGGTAGGTAGAGGGTAGTTAGGAGGAGTGATATAATTACGGTTGTAGGAAAAAAATGAATTCATGTAGCCAACCCCAATTGATTGGGACTTAAGGCTCTGTTTGGTGCGGTTGCCCTTGTTAGGTGCCTCAATTTCCAAAATCTAGTGCTAATATCAATAAAGTTATACCATCTCACTAGAGTTGGTGAAATTTTCATTAAAGGGGTATTTCCCATTTTCTAGTGCCCACACTTGAATTGCGTAATTGGAGTCCATCTGTATAAATCTTCTTTCCTTCTCGGTGTTGTTGAGGTCCATACCTATCTTGGGTGGTGGTTTCTGCTTGACCTTCCTGGATCCGCTTTCTGTGCTCCTTCGCGTGACCTGCAACAAGACGTAGGGCTGTTGACAGCCTTACGTCTCTCCGATGAGCAAGTAAGTTCAAGAGAAAGATCAGGTTCTTCCAGAAGCATCTGGAGTCGCATGGAGGGATCTGCCTGTGGATCCACATGCCGGGTCGGGCCGACCCATGGTGTTGACCAACCCGTCGGCTCACACCTGGGACGCCCAACAGGTGGACCGTTCGGCACGGTCCACCGCTGATCGGCCCATCTTGCCACCTTATGGGCTTGCAACCTGGGTTAGGCCCAAACGGAACGTGTGGGCTCAGCCCACTACGTTCAGCCCATCATAGCTATGTCGTCCACTCAACCCGTAAAGCGTATGATTCGGCCCATAAGGGCAGTCAGGTTTGGCCCTCCACACCTATCATATCACAAGCTTTCATGTCTGCTCTTGCAGACTTGTCTAGTTTGCTCTCGGACAACCCATTTGTTCACATGTCTTTAATTTGAGCTACATCACTCTACCCCGCGCGTGAGTGCTTCAGTATATAGGAAATAATTATGTTAGACAACTTTGTCTTATTTCGTCCTCTTCGGTGCAGCCTCTAACCTTAAGAATATTTATAGGTTTTGAGTACTGTAACATGTCACTTGTCAGTTATACACACTTCACCTTTCTAACTAGTCTATAAAAGTTTACGTACTACATAGACAAGAATGGACTTTTTTCTTGGATGACCAGATATCCCGGGCATCTTGCATGCACCTCAACTAATTCTGGAGCTCTGAAGTTAACGTCCGGCCAACCCCTCCAGTGGCCCCAAGGTTTGGATGTTTGGCCTCCATGCTATGAAGCACCAACACCTAGGTATCGCAGTGTCCGGACACAGAGACATGGGGACACGCATGGGACACGTGTCCGACACACCACATGGCATGTCCAATAATTTAATTTAATTTTTGGAGTGGGACACGGGTGGGACACGGCTGGGGTGCATCTGTAATTAATTTTTTTTTTAATGTAAATATGCTATTATTGACTTTCGCATTTAACTTAATACATGACATTTCTTATCTTTTTTTTTCTTGAAGAACAGTCAATTCCATTCATTTCAAAGCCCTAAGGCAGTATAATGATTTCAACAAAAGATACAGGAAAGAACCAATACTATCAAAGCCCAAACATGGGCACCGCTGCAAAAGCAAACCATCAAAAACTGTGGGCATAGAACCCAGTCAAACCTTGAAAGTAGGAGATCCCTAATCGCATGCACGCCCTTGCCAGAAGAGCACGAAATGTCGGTGAGCAAACACCGACAAAAGAGACCTCCCAGACATGAGCAAATGGACGCAAGTCTGGCGCGAGCCCCCGCTGCCACGGCAACCTTGGCCGTAAGCCGATTTTTTGTCGGTAAACATGGCCACAACGAGACAGGATAAACAAAGCCACACCAATAGAACCCTAACCTAAAATTATTAACCCACCGCCACCCACCAAATCTGGGGAAACCACACCGGTACAGTCACCGGATTGGGAAACCAGCCGGGAGAATTCTAGACAAAACAACTAGAAGAGGAAAAACCCTAAACCAGCCTCACCTTTATCAGCCACACTGTCGATTGCTGGTAGGCCGACCACCACTCGCCGCCTCCTTGCTCCGATCTGAACCAGAGAAGCACCGGACAACTTGAATGAGAACCACCACGGGAGGTCGGACCATTGAGTGAAGAAAAGGAAAAAACAAGCATCACGGGTAAGGGTGGGGGGAAAACAGGAAGGGAACGGCTGGAGGGAGATCCATGGGGAGGGGGGCCACCAGGGGAAAACCCTAAACGATGGAAGTGGTAGAGAGAAAGGAGAGAGGAAAGTTAGAGAGAGAACAAAAAAATTGACGAGGAGTCCATGACATTTCTTATCTAATATATCATATAAACTATCACAAATGATACATCAATCATTAAGAATTTCATAATGAATCACTCGATGAGATTGGCTATTTTCAAAAATTGATATATATATATATATATATAATATTATATGAATAAATAAATAAATAATTAAATATACACGTGGCGTGGCCCCGCCGTGTCCATATTCCCATTTTTTTAGAATTCCCGTGTCCGTGTCCGTGCATCATAACCTTTGTGGGATTCAAACATGTGACCTCATGTAGGACAAGCACTTATTTGCTTGCCCTCATGGAGGACAAGAGTGGACTTTCAGATGAAATAGAGGGAATATGGATGAACTACAAAAAAAATTTGAATTAAAAAAATGGGCGTCTTGGCCAAAGATATGAACTTGCCGTGAGCATGGAGACTTTCTAATTTGTGGCTTCCTTTTTCGTTCTTATTTCAATTTTCACCCTAATGCTTTCCATTTTGTTCAGGGTCCTAATGGATGTTTATCGCTTGGGCAATTGTCAAGCCTTCAATGTAGGTGCGGTGGATAAAGTACCTTTTCTATGTTGCTTGAAACTTGAAATCAATACTTCATCCAAACAATCACATGTAGTTTTGGAATACATGCTACCGAATTTGAATCTTTTTTCTTTGATGTATCAGCATTTCGAAAGCTTGGGCTGGACTGTGCAAACTGGACTGAACCTATCTATTTAGACCTTGTAAGGTGTGATTCGTGTAAGATAGTAGATAAGATGTGTATCAAGCCATGATTTTTTGTTCTATTAAGCTTTTACTGTACTTAGACAGAAATTCTCACGCATAAAAGATAATTAGTTTTGCTCTTTATGAAGTAAAATGTTTTGCATTTCGTTCATGTTCTACGGGTATGTGCTAAGAGCACTGGCAGCTCATAGACGTATTACTGTTATGAGTGACTCAGGTTTTCATTCTTCGAGCCAAATCGCACTTTCCCTGTCCATTACACTTCTAGGATTAATCTTCTTCAGTAGTCTTAACATAATGACCATTTTTTGTAGGTTTAATGGTCTGTTCTTAAGGGTTGTGTTTATTTCTTTATCTAGGAAGAGCACTGGTGACGAAGAAATGATGTTAATCTTGTATTTTAACAGGGTGAGCTCTTCAGATTTATTCTCAGGGAATTTGTATCCTGATAGATATGTCTGTCTTTTAAAATTCATTCAATGCTCTTTCGTTGTGCAGATTGGCTGGCCTAGTTCTCTACCCACAAGTGAGAAGGAAACATTTATGAAAAGTGTGTTGCGAGAAAAGGTATAATTGATACTGATGGACAGAGAAAAAACTGCTCCATCTGGTGCAGCAGGGCATCGGGGGGATGCAACGGATAGGCTGCTTTGACTTGATTAACTGTTTTAGAGAAATCCCGAAAAATCCGTCTATAAATGACGAACTCCACTATACAAATGATATGAGAGGGCTCAGGCAGTAAAGAATGAACATAAAATATGGTTTAACCATGATCCCTTCTTGGTTTATAGTAACAGTTAACATAGAAGACTTTGCCCCTTCCCATCTTTCCACAAGATTGATTGCAAACTCTTTTTCTTTCTGTTTTTCCATTTTTCCATTTTTCGGTGGAGATTGTTTGTTCTTTCCTAATTGTCAAATTCATTTTTCCTCTCAGTACCATTATTGGCTTTATGTAATGGTTTCCTTGGACTGATTAATCTTGTTGGAATATCATTTCTGTATGCGATCACAAACTTTTGACTTCCCCTTTTAAGATGCAGGAAGTTTTGTACTGCAAAATACTGAACTATTGGTTAACTGTTGGCAGAAGAAGGCATTGGATGATTTGGTGTTGTCAAAAAGTTTACCTTTACGACCTGGCGTTGAAGAGTGAGTTGTTCTTAAATAATCTGGTGATCTTATCTGTCATGCGTATTGCCCATTAAAAAAAAAAAATTCTGTCATGACTCATGCGTATTCTCGTAGCTTAAGCTATCTAATATAAAACTCGATGACTCCTTTGATTTTTCGTAAAAGGACCGTAGATGCCTGTCCTGACACTATGGTTAATGTTTGTAAGTTTTAGTGCATTGGGTGATGGTTATTGATAGGGTCGTTTCCGTACCAAAAATAATTAATAAAACGAAACAATTACTACTACTCAAATGAACAGTGGTAAGTATTCCGAGTATCGCTCCACAGGGATTATAAGGCTGAGTTACAGTTATTTCAATTAATTTCTATATTAATCCGAGAAAAAGATTGATTCATTGTTGGTTTCTTAAAACTATTAAACTGAAATTAAAGACGATAGAAAAGTAGGAAAAAGTTTTAGGGTTTCGAATCCACTCTTTCACCTCGTAATCTAAATATGTTTCGATTACAGGTCAACTGTTCGAATCAATCCGGATACCGTAGGATTGCAAGCCCTAGCGATATCTCCTAAAAATAATTTATGAATCACCAATCGGCATGAACTATCTCCGCCTAGTACGAATCGTCTTACCAGCACGACTCGTCTTACGTAGTATAATTCATCTAACCAGTTATAACAAAACAATTAAAACCGTTGTACGAACGTGCATAAAACCTAGGATTTCATACACAAGATTTGCTGGAAATAAGTAATATCATAAATAAATCCTTAAAAGTCATACAACCGTGATTCGAATAATAAAACCTAAATCAAAACATAAAAGGGTTACTTAGAATTCGAGCTTCATCTACACCCTAGAAGGAGGATTTAGCCGGCCATCGAAAGAGATGAATCGGATGATGTTGAATTAATCTCCATGTTCCAAAGAACAATTTTCTTCTGCCTTCGTTCTTTTTCCACGGCTGCCACGAACAAAACCAATTTCCCAAGCCGTTCCTCGTTCTCCAAAACTGACTGCCGTTTAGTTGATTCCCCAGCTTTGAGTAACTCCGTATTTCGACCTTGCAGTTCTTTCAAATCACGTTTTATCCAAAATCTTGGGCGATGAGCTCGAGTAACCTATAAACAAAATAAAAGCAACATCAAAATCAAGTAACAAATATAAATAGCTAACAAGTGTAATTTGGAGAGCCAAAATATCAATATTTCGGCACTTTTCAGTTATGTCTTTGCAAGAGATTAGAATAGCTTGCAATCATGTTCCTTTTGAGTTTCTGGATTGTTGATTGCAATTTTTTTTGATGCATAACACACAGTGTTTAATGTTGCTTGTTTTTTTTTTTTTTTGTGTGTGTGGATAAATTGCTTGTTATAAATGACAGTCATCTGCATTAATTAATGACAATCATCTGCATTAATTAACACCTGCAATCATATTTCTGCCTTAATTTTGCAGTTTTATTGATGATGCGTGTGATGAAGGCATACCTGTTGTCATCCTGACAGCCTACAGTAGAAGCAGCGACAAAATAGCAAGGTTTGTTTCATCAGCACCAAAGTTTCACATGGTGTTGTATCTACCACGAGGCACACCTACCAGGACATAGCAGGATGATAATTTAAGATATCAGCCCTAAAAATCAAAAGCTATACCCCCAAGTATAAGAGTTATTTAGTATCTCAGTGTTTGTATGTAAATCATTGATGATTCTTTAGGGAATAGATTCAACATATTTTAAAATTTCCTCCTCTTCCTTTTTCATTTCCTTGTTCTTTTGCGAAATATTACCAGATCCATTGTTGAAAAACTTGGTGAGCATAGAATATCGAAGATAAAGATGGTTGGGACTGATGAGGTGGAGCAGAGTTTTTATGGCCAACTTGTACTTGGTAAAGGTGTATCTTCTAGTTTGGATGAGCAACTTGCCAAAGAAGCAAGGAAGGCAGGTAGACTCCCCACCTGGTGGTGGCTTGGAAACATTTTTCATTTTTGTCACGTATTTCAAGGCAAAGCTTGTGTGTTAAAGGGCTATATTCTTTCGCCAGCTTCTGCTGAGAAACAAAGAATTGCAGAAGAGGTTGCATCGATGCTAAAGTTAAGTGTTGATATTGATACAAGCTCACCTGAAAGGTTAGTCCTGTTTTACTCCCTCATTTGTATTTGCAAATACTTGGAGGAAATTTATTTGTTCTTGTCAATCCATTATTGCTGCCTAATGGAAATTCAAATCTGTTTGACTACTACTAGAATTTCTTCCTGTTCACACGTGTTAGATGGTAACTTTATTTGAAACTAGGGATGTCAGCTGAATTATATGTGGAATGAGTAGGCATAATTTGATACCCACTCCTAAAGATTTGGTATTCCCCTGTGACTGCCTTTAAAAAAACTTGCAACAAGAGCTACTATGATGTGCTCTATTTTCTCCCTTGCTTTTTTACATAGTTTATTACCGCTAGTTTCCCATCCCTGTGTTAGACTTGGGCTACAATGGAACTTTTAGATAGCTTAATATACGTTGTTGGGCCCATTTCCTAATAGCTTAAGCTTTTGGGAGTACTGGTAACCTAACATGGTATCAGAGTTCAGGTTGCAAGAAGTCTTGGGTTCAAGTCTCTCTGTCTGCATTTGTCCCCCATTTGCATTATGCTTCTCCCATTTGTATTTTGTTCCTCTCTTTCTCTGAAAATTTACATCTCCATGTGCAAGACGGGGTTGCACGTGAGGGAGGGTTTTAGATAACTTGATATACATTGTTGGGCCCATTTCCTAACAACGTAAGCTTTTGGGACTACTAGTAACTTAACAGGAACATGGCTTGGAAAAGATGCACCCACATTGTTGAACCAAATCATAAGCTTTTGTCATGGTCTATTTGAAAAAGCACTTGTATATATCAAACTGAAAATTTACCCGTCTCATAGACTTGTGCCTTCATCTATTTCCTCTCCCTAGGAGGGCATACCATGGATGTCACATAGACATAATCTTAGGCGTTTGTACGTGTACTGCCCTTTGAAACATATACTTCTGACTTCGGTGAAGGTATTTTGGTCGTAAATTTTAGATTGATATAGCAATTTAACATTGTTTGATTGGTCAATACTCTGACTTTGGTCACCCTATATATTGATCTGGTGTTTTGAGGTTTCCGGTTTTCCAGCTTAAAGAAGATTGTGGCTGCACAGCGAGCAGGAGCAGAATTTGCTGGGGTCCCTGTTTACAACTGTGTGCTTGTTTCTGGAAGCCAATCTGGAATTGCTGGAGCTGAACATATAGGCATGCCTTGTATTGTTCTTCGGAGCAGGTAAACACTTGTTGCAATATTTTAATGATGTGTTCAAGGTTTTCAGTTGTAGGAAACATTTTGGAAGTGGTTTGTAAGCGTTTTGAAATCTTAGCGGGAACATAGTGGAAATGCCAAAGAATTTGGGAACGTATGAAATTTCACGGTTGGATATTTCTCGTTCAGTCATGTTTTTGGTATGTTTTGTAGTAGTTTGATGTGTTTCTGTGCACTTCGGTATGCGTAGGTGGAAAAATTAGAATTTCGGTATTCCAGTAGTATTGCTTTTCTCCTAGGAAACATAAACGTGTTGGTCATTGGTTGTGTAATAAATTTGACCTCTTTGACTTATGGTTTTAAATTGATTTAGAGCCATTATTTTTACATAGGGCAGTGACCAATACAGGTGTTTAAGACTAGATATTATATGTTCTTGTTTCGAACTAAAAATCAACTAGAAAACTGCTTACACAGACATCATTACCTAACACAGACAAAACGGTCAGGTGGGCACTGCACTTTAATGTGGAGCTTGTTAGCGCAAGGGGCAAAGTGGTTATGTTGGGGTTTTTTTGTTCCCATTATTGAAAGAGTATAGTTCATAGAAGGAGGTGTATCAAAAGAACTGTTTAGGTACACAAGAGCGTAAGTTTCAATTGCTTACATTTGTTGATTTGGTAAAACCTGCTTTTTTGTAAACATAATATCTTATTATCTTGTGAATGTTACTTATATGCTGCAGGTGAAGTAAATTTTAACGTTCCTCAAACTATGTAGCTGATTGATAGCTAACTTTTGGCTGTTCTCACCTCATATCAATCAATACCATTTACACTAGTTTACCTTTGAACTATTATGGATCTTCATTTGCTTACTTCAAAACTATTATGGATCTTTACCTGCTGATTACAAAACTATTACAGATCTTCAACTATTTCATGGGTAGGCTGACTGATAATCCAACTATTAGGACTTATAAGAATCTAATTCGATTAAGGTAGGTTGTAGTTAGGGCTGCAAACGAGCCAAGCCGAGCTGAGTTGTATCGTGTTCAAGCTTGTTTATTAAATTTTTGACGAGCTCAAGCTTTCACATGGTGAAAACTTAACGAGCCGAGCCAGTCAAAGTTTGACTCAAGCTCGAGCTTGTTCACGTGCCTTAACGAGCCAACTACAAACATATATTTATACTTGCATAGCAGAGAAAATTTTGATTGTGCTTGTCCATGTTTCTTATTGTGTGGCTCATGATCCTCGTCTCGGTTCCTTCCTCCGCTGGTTCAGTGGTTCCCTCTCCTACTCCACCCAGCCTACACAGTGAACGCACGACTAAGACCTGGCCGGGGGTTGCCCGGCAAGGCCCTCCGGCGAGAGGATTAAGTATGTGCAAAGAGAGAGGAAAGTGACTAGGGTTTTTAGTGGGTATTCCGTGTGTACCTCTTAGGGTCGTCATCCTTTGATATTTATAGAATCTCCCCTGACTTGCTCTCTAAGCATGGGCACGCGCCTCGCACGAGCCAGGCGACGTCGTCGTGACGTCACCGAACAGATCTGGTAACCGTTTTTGGTATGAGTTGGCACGTTCCACGTGCACCTGTGGTTATCCTTCTGGCTTAACCGCTTCAGCACGCAGGGAGGCGTGAGGTGCGAAGGTGGCCGAGCCCACACGTAGCCGAGCCTAGTAGGCAACCGAATCAAGAAGAAAGGTCGCCGAGCCCAGTCAATAACCTTTTGGCGTCGGGCGCAAGGAGAGCGCATCACCAGTAGCCGATGAACCTTGGAGTGAGCCGAGCCCCATCCCAGGTACATCCTCTGCAGGGAGGTGCGGACGGTCATGTTCGGCCTGCTACAATAGTCCCTCAATCTCTGCCATCGGCGAGCGTGTGGTAGGGATTGACAATAAGCATGGGCCGAACTTTCTGATTGCTGAACACGACTCGTGGTTGCGGGGTTGATATTTTGCCGAGCCCAGGCCGTCTTTCTGCTACCGTCTGTGTAAGAACCAATGGAAGGGTGCCAGGTGCCCACCCTTGGTTGAGTACGGCTGATGAAAGGACGACTGGCACGCGTGGAGTTCTGCAAGGCTGTCCTATCACTGCCATGTGTCGAACGCCGACTGGCCATTGGTTCGGCGTTGTCATGATGGGTGGGAACTTTGAATCCCCAAACCCTACCTCTATATAAAGAACCGCGAGAGGAGAGAGAGAAAGCTACAGGCCCTTTCTCTCTGTAGACCTCCATCGCCAAAGCTCTATTCTACGCCCATTCGTTTTCCAGTTCCAATTTCCAAAGGATTCACCACCAGATCTTGCAAAAACTCCAGGTATATGTTCGAATCTTGTTTTTCTTGACTTTCCTGCAACTTCTACGCCTTTTTATTGGGTTTTGGGGTGGGTTTTTTGCTCTGTATGAACAATACGAAGGCGATGGTGAACCATCTGTTCATGTTCTCCTTCAACCTGTTCTTCCGAGCCCCAGCCAAGGTGTTGGTTGGTTTTGCTGATGTTAATGCCAGCCGAGTCGAATAATTCAAGTTTCAGTGTCCCCGAGTTTGAGTCTTGATAGAGCGAAGTACGGTGGGCCAGTAGGGTAGCCGAACATAAGGAGATCCTCATCTGTCGCCGACGGTAAGATTTCTCAATATTTTCTTGTGTTGATAGGTCTGGTTCACCCGGTCATAGTCATCTCTTCCGACTCCGAGAGCTCAGGGGACGACTCCGGGGATCTAATAATTCGAGAGTACTTGGAGAGGCACAGAAGCCGTTGTCAAATTTCTTCCATCGCCTCAAACATGTCTATTGACTCCAATGATTTGAATGCCGAACGTGATTACGAGTACGGTGCCGTCGGGTTCGACACCGAGCCTGAGATATCATTCACACCATCGACCCACTCTGAGGTTGAACCCCACCTGGGGCCAGAGGCCGAATCCAGATTTAATCCTTAGGCCAAGGCCACTGCGTCTGCACGGTCCGGGCACAGTGAAGCCCAATCCTAGGGTAGAGAGGTTGCCAATCTCTATGAGAGGGGCCAAGTTTGCCCCTACGCTCATTTCTTCAGTGGGGAGCCTGGTGAGTACGAGAAATTTTGCCGAGACTACAACATTCCCGACGACGTGGTTGTCAATCAAGTGGCCAGCAACCGGATTCGAGACCAGAGAGAGCACCATCCCGAGCATATCACAGTTCCTTTGATGGCCATCTGTGAGGTTGGGCTACGGTTCCCTCTTCACCCATTTTTGAGAGAACTGCTGGCTTGGTTCAGTTCAGTCTGGTCCCCCACTTTTTTGCTATCAATAGTTATAGGATAGTGATGTCCGTGATCAAGTTGAAAGAGCTTCACAACTTAGAGTTCACGGTCGCCGACCTTTTCACACGTATATAATGTCCAAGCACGGCCAGACCGGACGTCGGTACCTGTCAACATGTAGGGATAAGGAGCCCTTAATAGATGGATTGCCCGACACTGATAAATGGGCCAACCTTTACGTCGAAGTGAATGGGAATTACGAATTCGGCGACCAAACCGTACGCAAGTACGTGGTGCCAAAGATAAAAGACTTTTGAGGTAGTCAATCTCTCTTCGTTTTTGCCGACGTCAACTTTTGACAATACATGTTTGATTTTCTTGTTCTGATTGTTGATTCCATTTGCAGATCACCGGTCCATAACTAGGACTCAGCAATCCCTTTCCGTGGAGTCACATGTTGACGACTTGAGGGCCCAAGCCTATTGAGATGTGCCGACTCTGCTTGGGTACACTCCTTCGTACAAGGGCAAGCTGAGGCGAAGGGAGAAGGAGGCGGGGCCAAGCAAAAAGGCTGTTGGACACAGGAAGGGTGCAGGGCAAACTGGAGCCGGTAAACTGCCGAGGCCGAGTAGGAAGGAAAAGGAGCCGAGGGTGAGGTTTCCCTCATTCAGGAAGCCTGTTGAATTTTGGTTCCAGGAGAGCTAGCAGCCTGAACTTCTAGGCATTAACGTCCCTCTTCAAACTCTCGTACCCGAGTTCACCGGTGAGATGGGAAGGAGGAACGTGGTCTGTGTGAACATCAGGGATGGCGCTGTTGTTCGGCAGAAAGACACCGACTCGGCCGAGCCCGTCGAAAAGAGGCAGAAAATTACCCACGACTTTTTTCCGACCAAGCCGCTGACTCCACTTCCGAGCGAGAAGGATAGGACTGAGTCATCAACCGCTGGTGGTTCGAAGGCAGCCCAAAAATTTGTAGGCTCGGCTGGCCCAGTCGCAGCTCAGGAGTTTGCTCCATCCTTCGCCTTGGCCGAAGGCAGGGTCGTTAAGGTGAAGGACTCTGTCAAATTGGAGCCGGGGCTGGCTACAACAATGCTTCAAGGCCTAGCTGTTCAATTTTAGGGTAATCGTAATAAGGAGAAAACCCATTAGGGTTAATTTCATTCAACGTAAAATATATATATACAAGCTGAATAATAATTGCACTACGGTCCTAGATACTTAAAGTAATTACATTATAAGACACATAATTACACTAGATACAAATAGATCCATCATCTAACACTCCCCCTCAAGTTGGTGCGAAGATATCAATCAAGCCCAACTTGAACACAATAGGATGAAAACTCTTGCTACCCAGCCCTTTTGTGAATATATCAGCTAACTGATCTCCAGATCTCACAAATGGCGTACATATCAAACCCTCGTTCAACTTTTCCTTGATGAAGTGTCGATCAATCTCTATGTGCTTTGTTCTGTCATGCTGAACGGGATTATGAGCAATGTTAATGGCAGCTTTATTGTCGCAATAGAGTTTCATCGGAACACTATCAACAAACCCCAAATCAAGTAACAAAGTTTGGAGCCACAAGAGCTCGCAAACACCATGAGCCATAGCTCTATATTCAGCTTCTGCGCTAGACCTGGCGACTACCGATTGCTTCTTACTTCGCCAGGTAATCAAATTACCCCCAAGGAAAGTGCAATAGCCAGAAGTAGAGCGCCTATCATCTACAGAACCAGCCCAGTCAGCATCAGTGAATGCCTCCAATCGCAAATGACCATGATTAGAGAACAAAATTCCTTTTCCTGGAGCTGATTTCAGATACCTCAAAATACGATAAACTGCATCTAGATGTGAAGTACGAGGATCATGCATAAACTGACTAACAACACCTACTGCATAAGTAATATCTGGTCGAGTGTGGGCTAAGTATATTAGTCGACCCACAAGTCGCTGATACCTCTCCTTATCAGTACACTCCCCCACATCTCCACTAAGATGATGATTTGCCTCAATAGGAGAATCTGCAGGTCTACAGCCCAACATACCTGTTTCTTCCAACAAATCAAGTATATACTTGCGTTGGGAAATAAAGATACCTCTATCAGACCTCGCTACTTCCATTCCAAGGAAGTATCTCAATGATCCCAAGTCCTTAATCTCGAACTCTTGAGCTAGACGAGACTTAAGGTTATGAATCTCACTCACATCATTGCCTGTCATTATTATGTCATCAACATAAACAATAAGGACAGCAATCTTACCATTACTTCGGCGGATGAACATCGTATGATCTGCATGGCTCTGCTTGTAACCAAAACTCAACATAGCCGTAGAAAACCTGCCAAACCAGGCTCTAGGTGGCTGCTTCAGTCCATAAAGTGCCTTCTTCAATCTACACACCTTTCCTTCACTTGCCGGAGAAGAGAAACCTGGTGGAATATCCATATAAACTTCCTCCTCTAAATCACCATGGAGGAATGCATTTTTTACATCAAACTGTTGAAGAGGCCAATTCAAGTGGGCAGCACACGAGAGGAGAGCTCGCACAGAATTCATCTTCGCTACCGGAGCAAACGTCTCCTCATAATCAATACCATAAGTTTGCGTAAAACCTCTGGCAACAAGCCTTGCCTTGTATCTCTCAACTGTACCATCAGCCTTTTGCTTAATAGTGAACACCCACTTGCAGCCCACTGGTTTCTTCCCTCCTGGAAGTGACACTAGATCCCAGGTGCCATTCTTTTTCAAAGCTGTCATCTCTTCTACCATAGCTCCTTTCCACTTAGGTATCTTGAATGCATCCTGCCAATTCTGTGGAATAGATATAGAGGAAAGAGAAGAGACAAAGGCATGGTACGAAGGAGACAAACGGTCATAAGAAACAAACTGTGAGATAGGATGTTGAGTACAAGATCTAACACCTTTTCGAATAGCAATAGGAAGACTGTCAGGATCCATAGGAGGAGGTTCAATAAGAGAAGAATCATTACCAGAAGAGTCAGCTGAGGAATCTGGAACTGGAGTGGGTGATTGTGATTGACAAGGTGGTAATGTACATGAAGACTTTCCATTTTTCCGTCTAGCATACCTTTGTAAGCCAGCTCCCTGCAGTCGTCGTCAGGCAGTTGTTCCTCAATGTCACCTCCAATATCATGTGTTTCCCTTTCAACAGATACCGGTTCCTCTCCAGTGTTTTCCTTCTCCCCCTCACTTTAATCATAGAAAAATTTCTCCCCCTCACTATGATTATAAAAGTTAAACATCTCTTCCTCCTGCTGATGCTCCCCCTGAAGAGATGGTTTGGAGGAAGAATAAAAAACCTCTGATTCCCAAAAGGTAACATCCATAGAGACAAACATCTTTCTCGAATAAGGATCGTAACATTTATAGCCTTTCTGGGTAGGAGAGTACCCAACAAAAATACACTTATGGGCTTTATGTCCTAGCTTGCCCCCAGAAGGTTTTGGGGCATGAACAAAACACACACAACCAAACACCCTAGGTGGAAGAGTTGTAACCCGACAACTGCTTGGCAAGCACTCAATGGGTGTTTTAAAATTAAGGACACTGGATGGCATACGGTTGATAAGATATGTGGCAGTTAAAATAGCTTCTCCCCATAAGTATTTGGGAACATTCATAGTGAACAAAAGGGATCGAGCGACCTCAGCAAGATGACGATTTTTACGCTCAGCGACTCCATTTTGTTGTGGAGTGTCAACGCAAGTCGTCTGAAAAATAATACCATTATCATCTAGATATGTCCAAAAAATCTTATCAATATACTCAGTCCCGTTATCACTCCGAAGGATTTTAATATGTGTATCAAACTGAGTGCACACCATCTTATGAAAAGATTTGAAACAGGAAAATACTTCATTTTTTGACTGGAGTAAGTACACCCATGTGGCACGAGAATAACAATCAATAAAAGTAACAAACCATCGATAGCCCTTTAAAGAAGTAACAGGAGGACCCCAAACATCAGAATGGATAACCATAAATGGAGAATCACTTCGTTTATTAATAGGTGCATAAAAAGAGCGTTTATGTTTCCCAAACTCACAGGCTTCACAAAAAAACTGATCTCTAGGACAATGTTTAACTAAAGTAGGAAAGAGTTTCTCTAATATCCCAAAAGAGGGATGACCCAATCTACGGTGCCACCGATGTAACAAAGAAAGAGTGGAACTCATAACTGCCCGTAGAGCTTGTCCACATGATAAAGATGGCTGAGATGGATGAGGTGCATGCTCCAGATAATAGATACCACCATGTGCTTTACCACTGCCAATCACCTTCCCCGTTTCCAGTTCCTGAAAGATACAATGAGTAGGAAAAAATGTCACAGAACAGTTTGCAGAATGGGTAAAACTACTAACTGAAAGAAGGTTAGTGGCAAAGTTTGGAATATGGAGGACTGAAGAGAGAGAGATAGAGGGAGAATAGCGAACGGAACCTTTCCCTGAAATAGCAGAGAAAGATCCATCGGCAATTCGAACCTTATCCTTACCAGAACAAGTAGAATAGGAATCAAAAACAGATGAACAACCTGTCATATGATCTGAAGCACCAGAATCGATAATCCAAGGAATACCGGAGGATGCAGTAAATGCACTAGCTGGAATACCTGAATGAGCAAAATAGGATGCAGTAGGAGCTGCTGTGGAAGTAGGAGCTATAGTAGAGGAAGAATCAGCCCGAGCCATAAGACGCCTGAGAGCTTGCATCTCCCCCTGAGAGAAACCGCCAACAGAATCAGAAGGTGATTGAACGCCTGTACTGAACCCAGAATCAGACAAGGTAGCAAACTCTGAAACATGTGCCTGATCCTGAGAGCGCCCGGGACCACGACCTCGACCTCCACGTCCACTGCCTCGCCCACGATAAGGACGACCATGTAACTTCCAACAGAAATCCTTGGTATGTCCAGTGTTGTGGCAATAATCACACTGGAGTGACATACGGTCTATGGTCCCATTGGTAGTACCAGGCTGAAACTTTCCACTGCCAGACCCAAACTGTCCCTGCGGAATAGCAACCAATGCAGAACGATCAGAAGTAGGAGTTTGTAACATAGCACCCCTTCTGCTCTCCTCTTGTTGAACAATGGCATAGGCCTCTCCCAAAGATGGAAACGGAACACGACCCAACACCTGCACTCTAATTTGATCATACTCCACATCAAGACCAGCAAGAAAGTCATACACACGCTCTTTCTCTATTCTTTTTAACCAAGCACCAGCATCAACGGAACAGACTGCCTGAAACCCCTGATAATAATCAAATTCTTGCCAAGCCCCACTGAGATCAGCAAAGTAAACAGCAACAGATCGATTGTGTTGATCCATAGTACGAAGTCGCTTTCGCAACTCAAAACACTGAGCATCATTGCCCTGCTGAGAATAAGTCTGTTTGGCAATAGTCCAAATCTGATATGGAGTGTTAAGAAGCAAGAAAGGACTACGAATATCAGCCTTCATAGAATTAAACAACCAGGTCATGGCTAAAGATCGACGAGACTTAAACTTCTTGAGTTCAACATCAGTAGTAGGCTCAGTAACATGGTCTTCAATGAACTCAGACATTCCTTTAGCTTCAATAGCTAATGTAAAAGTACGAGACCAAAGTAAATAATTTGTGCCATCCAGTTTGATGGGACAAATATCCAGTGGAGAGTTATCCAGAGTCCTACACGACTCAACTCATCATTGCCACTAGCGGAAGCCTATTTTTTCTCTTCTGACATCTTGAAAGCAAAACAATAATGCCAAATAAACAATAAACAATATTCCCAGCAACTTTAGAACTCCAATGACAATAAGTAAAGGTTCCAAAAACCCTAGAACCTCAAAAAAATCAACTGAATACCTTCGGATCTGACTGAAACAGAGCTGAAACTTCATGAGGGAAGGAAAAAAACAGATCTGAACGGCGGGAAAAAAACAGATCTGAGTACTGTTCACAAAGTACTGTTCATGAAGACTGTTCACTGTTCACGCGAGCACTGTTCACGAACACTATTCACGCGAGCACTGTTCACTGTTCACGCGAGCACTGTTCACGATGTACTGTTCATGCAGTAACGAGAAGGCCGTCGTAGGTCACCAGGTTCTATTGCTCTGATACCATGTTCAATTTTAGGGTAATCGTAATAAGGAGAAAACCCATTAGGGTTAATTTCATTCAACGTAAAATATATATATACAAGCTGAATAATAATTGCACTACGGTCCTAGATACTTAAACTAATTACATTATAAGACACATAATTACACTAGATACAAATAGATCCATCATTTAACACTAGCTTTGCCGAACGATAAGCTAAAGATTCCAGAGGGCCTTCAGCCGAGCCTGGTTCATGCGAGCGCTTACCTCGTCCAGGTATTTCCAAACCTAACTCGTTTACATCATTTTCCAATGCCGAGTTACGAGCCTGTCTGAGTTAGACAGCTTTCTTGAGCTTCTCTTGTCTTGTTTGGCAGGCTGGGCAGGCTCTGCTCCGGGCATCAAACAAGGCCGAGCTTGTAACTGCCGAAAGGTCTCGTTTCCACGATGACCTTAAGACCAAGGGTGAAAAGGTGAAATCACTGAAGACAAGTTTGAAGGCGGCGAAGGCGCGGGTGGCCGAACTTGAGAAGGAGAGAGACGAGGTCGACGACAAAGCAAAGAAGGCTGAACGCGAGCTTGGGAAGGTTTTGAGGGGGGAGAAGAGGAAGATGAAGGAAGTTGATGAGAAGGCCTATCAGGCAGGTTTCGACCGTGCCGGGGCCGAGTATATGAGGGATGCTCGGTCAATGGTGAACGAGGCGATTAAGATGAGGATCCCTATTTCGTACCGAATGGGTTACAAGGACGGGGTGGGGGCTGCTTGTGGAGTCTTGCAGCTGGAGGCAGATATGAATTTGATGAAAACGATTCCAGCCCCAGTCACTCCCGAGCTCGTCCTTCCTTACACCGAAGAGGAGTGTGCTCCCCTCCCTCCCGAGGAGTTTCCCGAGAGTGAGGAGGACGTGGAAGACCTTACTGATGCCGACACCAATGTAGAAGATGTCTCAGGCGGGGAGAAAAATGGTGAGGATGGTAAGAAGGTTGCTGGGGATGCCGAGAAGGAGCCTATGAACATTGACAAGGACGCTGGAGCCGAAGTTGCAGCTGCTGCTGATGTTGTTCTCCTCAAGTTTGAAGTCCAACACCCCCCCCCCCCCCCCCCCCCTCCTTTTTTTTTTTACTTGTTGATGTCGAACTTTTAGCTTTTGTTGGACTGGGCGGCTCTGAGTTTGGAGTTTGCCGTGCCAGATGTAATAGTTTTAGGGGGGTCGGCACGAACGGTTTACCACGCCGTATCTCCCGGCTTAGGGGTGATTCAATGCTTGTTTTCTTTAGAATGGTTGACTGGACCTCTTGCTTGCTAAGTTTTGTTGCCTTGCCGAGTTTGATTGGTTGCTTGTTTGAAATGGTAGTTATCCGTAGCCCCCACTTTGGTCTTGGTTCGGTTAAGTAGTTGAATGATTGCCGAGCCTTGACCAATGTAGAATGAGCTTGGGGTTGTCCTCGGCCATTGTGCCAGAGTAGTTAATAGTACTTAGGTTGGCAACCAAAAGTTTAATAGGTGCCCCTTCCTGTGGCTGGGGCTCGGCTAAGTTGCCAGCCCCTGTCCAAGGTATTAAGGGCTTAAGACGTTGAATGTTTGTGGGTGGTTTGCTCACCAAAGCGTGAGTGTAACCGTGCTGTGGCCGACCTTAGTGTCTTGCCAAGCCAAAGCGAAGCCTAAATTCCAGCCGTAATGTGTCTCTAGGCTCGGTGGACCTGATGTCCTGTTGTTGCTTCTTTGAGCAGTGATAGTGGCCGAAGCAAGGGCATAAGAGCCGTTTGTGGGTGTGACCGAAGTCAACGTTTGTGGTTGGTTGAGTGTGCCGAGGGTAGTTGTATAGTAAATAGAATAATGGAAGTGAATCTAGAATTTGCGGAAGACAATGATTGCCAGACAATTTTCTTTGATTCGACAAAAGTGAAATACAAGTTGAATTTAAAGACTTGGGCCGAAGCCAACAGTAAGAAATTGAAACATTAGTGGTCGAAGCCAGCTCCTAGGCAACGAGCTTTTAACATAAAGAAAAAACAGGATAGTCAGTGGCCGAATCATGAGGCGCACTGTTGGTATTTTGACTACATGTATGCCTTCTTTAGATTCTGTGCATTCCATGTGTTGGTTAGAACTTTCCCATTCATGTCCTTCAGCACGTAGACACCTTCGCCAGCAATCTTGACAATACGAAAAGGTCCCTCCCAGTTGGGCTTGAATTTCGTTTTCTTGCTAGCTTGCACAACTTTTCGCCAAACCAAGTCATTTGGCTTGAAGGTCTTGGTTCGCACACTTCGATTGTATCCCTAGGCTACTTGCTGTTGGTATTCGGCGAGCTTCAATCGAGCGTCATCACACTTTTCTTCTGCCAATATGAACTCTTGTTCCATGGCATCATCGTTGGTTTTGGGGTCAAATGTCTCCGTTCTAAGAGTTGGAAACTTGGACTCAAGCGGGATTACGGCCTCCATGCCAAACGCCATGGAAAAGGGCTTTTGGCCCGTTGAACGCCATGGCGTAGAATGATAGGCCCATAGAATGCGTGGCAATTCTTCAGCCCACTTGCCTCGTTTGGAGTTAAGCCGACGCTTGATCCCAGTGCAGACTGTCTTGTTCGTAGCCTCTGCTTGGCCGTTCCCTTAGGGGTATGCGAGAGTGGAGTTAAAGAATCAGATCCCAAATTTGGCACAGAGGCTGGTGAGGTCCTTGCCGACAAATTGGGTCCCATTGTCCGAGACGATGGCATACGGGACTCCGAACCTTGTTACAATGTTCCTCCCGACAAATCTTCGAACGTCAGCCTCTTCGAACGTCAGCCTCTGTGATTGTGACAAGGGGTTCAGCCTCTACCTATTTTGAGAAGTAGTCCGTTGCCGTGATAAAAAACTTGAAGCCTCCAGGAGCCGTCGGCAATTTTCCCACGATATCGAGCCCCCATTGAGCAAAGGGCCAGGGACTTGTGATGGGGGAAAGATTCTGGGCAAGTTGTTTTGGGATAGGTGAAAAAAGTTGGCACGGTCAGCATCTACGGACGACTTCTTCGTAGTCTTTCTTCATGTTCTTCCAAAAGTAGCCTTGGCTCATTGCACGTTGACAAAGGGAGCGATCGCTAGAGTGGCCGCCGTAGCTGCCTGAGTGGAGTTCGGCCAGGATTTCAGGTACTTGCGTTGGGTGGACGACGAGGAGATACAGTCCGAAGATTGATTTCCTGTAGAGTTGGCTGCTCTCAGAAAGTCAGTAGTAAGCGGCCTTGTTTCTTACGCGGTAAGTCTCCTTCCTGTCTGTGGGTAGAATGTCGTGGTTAAGGAACACAATGATCTCATCCATCCAGCTTGGCCCGAGTTCGACATTGAGTACTTCTGGGGTTTTCTCGTAGGACGGGTGGTCAATGGTGCCGAAGTTGATTGTCCTGAATTCGGAGGCTGTAGATGCCGAGTCGAGGTCTGCGAGTGCGTCTGCATGTGCATTGTGCTCGCGATTGGTCTGTTCGATGCTGAAATTGCTGAAGTTAGAAATGAGCTCGGCTGCCGTGGCTTGATATTTTGACATTCGAGGGTCCCGAGCCTCATAGTCCCCGAGTACTTGATTAACGATGAGTTGGGAGTCACAATAAACGACAAGGTTGGTGACTTTCATTGCTATGGCGGAGCGTAATCCAGCGAGGAGGGCTTCATATTCAGCTTCGTTGTTGGTGGCGGGGAAGTCGATGTTGAGAGAGCTTTCATGAAGTGTCCCACAAGGTGAGACTAAGACTACTCCTGCCCCGGCTCCGTTGCTGTTGGAAGCCCCGTCGACGTTTAGGCGCCAAGTCTCTCCTTGAAAAAGATGCCATGGTTTGACCGCGGAGCATTGTTCGGCTCTAGCTGGTGGGGTTGGAGCGTGGAGTGCAGCTGCATCCTTTGGAGTTAGTTCTGCTATGAAGTTGGCCAGAACCTGGCCTTTGATTGCCGTTCGTGGCTCGAAGCAAATGTCAAAGTTTGCCAGTTCAACAGCCCACTTCAAGACACGATTGGAGAGATCCGCCTTCCGGAAGAGGGCTTTAATAGGGTGCTCCGTTAACACAGTGATCGTGTGGGCTTGGAAGTACGGCAGCAGTTTTCTTGCTGCCGAGACGAGGGTTAGAGCGAGTTTCTCCAGAGGGAGATAGCTTGTTTGTGCCGGAAGGAGAGTTTTGCTTGTGAAGTAGATGGGCATGTCATCTGCTGCTTCTCGCCGAACAAGTGCGGAGCTGACCGCGTGGGCGGAGATGGCAAGATACAGATAGAGTGTCTCGAACTCCTTGGGTTTCACCAATAGCGGGGCCGAGCTTAGGTACATTTTGAGTTCGGCTAAGGCGATGTTGCAGTCGGGAGTCCATTCAAAACTTCATCGGCTTTTGCCCTTCATAGCATGGAAAAAAGCATGGCACTTGTCGGAGGATTTGCTGATGAATCGGTTCAGAGCGGCTGCCATCCCTGTGAGCCGTTGTACTTCTTTGATTGTTCTGGAAGGTCGCAAGTCTTCAACTGCTTTGATTTGGTTGGGGTCGGCCTCAATACCGCGCCACGTGACCAAATGTCCAAGAAATTTGCCGGCACTAACGCCAAAGGTGCACTTTTCAGGGTTCAGGCGGAGCTTGTAGAATTTGAGAATGTCGAATATTTCCTTCAACTCTTGGAGGTGGTTGCACTCCTTCTGGCTTTTGACTACGAGGTCGTCGATGTATGCTTCCAAGGTGTGGCCGATTTGGTCGTAACATTTTGAATATGGCTCGGTTGAATGTTGCGCCAGAGTTTTTGAGGCCGAACGGCATAACGCGATAACAGAAAATGCCGTAAGGGGTGATGAAGGCCGTTTTTTCCATATCGTCTGGGTCCATGGCTATTTGATGGTAGCCACGGTAGGCGTCGAGGAAGCTTAGCCGAGCGTGTCCCGCCGTTGCGTCGACGAGCTGGTCGATTTTGGGTAGTGGGAACTAATCCTTAGGACAAGCGTCGTTGAGGTTGGTATAGTCCACGCACACTCGCCATTTGCCATTCTTTTTCTTGACAACCACCGTGTTCGACAACCAAGTTGGGTACTGCACCTCTTGGATGGCGTTGGCTTCCAGTAACCGTTTTACTTCTTCCACTACAGCGTCGGCATGTTCTGTGGCCGAACATCGCGCTTTCTGGACTACAGGTTTTGCGTCCTTTTTGATGTTGAGAGAGTGGCAGATAAAATCGGGGTCGACTCCTGGCATTTCGTTGGGGGTCCATGCAAAGACTTCCATGTTGTTCTTTAGGTACTAGGACATTTCTTCTCGGTTGGTGTCATTAAGGGATGATCCGAGTAAGAAGAAACGTGAGCTGTCCTCATTGATGGGCATTGAGATTAGGTCTTCTTCTGCCTTGTCTTCGGCTTTCTGGCCGACATCTTCAATCACGGCCATGTCGGGGACTTCAACCCATTGCACTTGCGTGGCCTTGGTGGAGTTGTGGACGGCTGAGACGTAGCATTTCGTTGATGCTAGTTGGTCACCTCGCAAATCTTCTTGTCTCCCATTGGAGCCAACGAAGCGGACAACCTGGTGGTAGGTTAAAGCAATTGCTTGCATGCTGTGGAGCCAGGTTCGGCTCAGAATAGCGTTATATGGGCTCGGCACGTTGAAGATGATGAACTCAACGGTCAACATTTTTGAGCCGACAACGACTGGGAGGAAAATTTGACCAAGTGGCCAAACCGGCGTCCCGTTGAATTCGATGAGAGGTACTTCGGCGCGTTGTAGGGTTGACTCTGGGAGTTCAAGCTTTTTGAACAACTCATAGTACATCACCTCTGCCGAGCTTCCTTGATAAATGAGGACTCGCTTGACATCATGGACTCCGATTTGCACAGTCACGACGAGAGCATCAGAGTGAGGAGTCTGGACATGCTCAAGATCGCGCTCGGTGAAAGTGATTGTCCACCTAGGCGCGAGCGTTTGGACCCGGGTCCTACAGCGAGTACCTGTTTGGAAGTGGAGGCGCGGTCGAGGTCGGCTCGAAGGCTTGTTTTGGATTCCTTTGTTACTGGACCGTGGATTACATATATCGTTGGCCGTGGTTCGTTAGGGTTGGGATTTCCGGCGGGTTGATGGGTGGGTGTTTTGGTTCGATTGATGTCTTGTCGAGTTGTCCTTGGGCCACCAAATGCTCCAATAGTGCCTTATACGGGGCGCATGCCGTTGTGTAATGTCTGAGCTTATTATGGTACGAGCATTTCTTTCTTGGGTTTTGATCCGCTTGGCCATTGTCTGTGCCGAGCTTACCCTGCGGCCACTCAAACCATGGTTGCCTCATGATCTCCTTTAGAAAAGACTAGATGGGTTCTTTGAAGTGGGTGGTTTCGGCCACGTAGTTGTGCACTTTTGGCTGGCGTTTCTTCCCCTCTTGATGTTGTTGACATGTTTCTTCGGCTGAAACTGCTGGGTTGCGATTGGTGTCGACAGCTGAGCGGTTACCGTCGGCCTATGTGGCACGAACATAGATATGGATACGGACACGGACACAGATACGAACACAGGGACACGACAATTCTAAAAAAATGGAGACACGGACATGGCGGGGGACACGCCACGTGTATAAATAAATAAATAAATATATATAAATACATATATACATATATATTTCTTTTCTTCCATTGTTGATGAAGACATGTCCTATATGAATGTATAAGATTACCATGGTCCAAATAAAGGCATAATCACAGTTTTAACCCAAATATTTTTGAATAATTTCATTTAACCCCTCAAAATTACAATTTTATATTACATTTTGACCCCCAGCTGTGTCCCCCATCAAAAAATAATAAAAACTATTGGACACGCCACGTGGCATGTCCAATACGTATTTGGGCGTGTCCCCGTGTCCAATACGTGGACACGGCGCCCTTTTGGAGTGTCGGTGCTACATAGCCGTCGGCAGGGAGGTTGTTGAGTTGGGGATCCCTTGAGTGGCTCGATTAGTGTAGAACTCTTCGAGTGCGCAGAATCGCTCCACTACGCGCATCAACTCTCCCATGCCGTGTGGAGGTCGAATAGCCAGTTCGTCTAGTATCTTGCTGCCAGACTCCAATCCATTCTTGAAGTGCGTGCGGCCCAATACTCGTCGATTCCGGGAATCTCATTGAAGAGTTGCCAGTAACACTCGGCGTACTGTCTGAGTGTTTCATTCGGTAGTTTCCTCATCTGAGACAAGGATTCAGGTTCTTTTGACGTCCTGTTGCTTGTGATAAAACGTGTATTAAACGCCCGTTCAAGGTCGGCAAGGCTCTGTATGGATCCAGTGGGTAATTTGTTGAACCACAGGAGTCCAAGGGAGCCAAGGCTGGATGGGAATTGTAACGGCCCTGATTTTTGGTCAATAAAAATTTCGTTAAATATTTAAATATTATTTTTAATTACTTGGTTTCTCTTAAAAATTCCTTTGTAATTCTAATAATTCGTCATAATTAGATTTTAGCCCCTTAAAATTCGTTTCTTGATTAAAGACCCTACTTGGTAAGTCTAGTTAGCTTCTAACCAACAAGTTGGAGAAACCAAGCTATTAATTCACCTAGTTACAATTCCCTAACCCTAGATGGACCCTTTTGACCATCTTCGAACCTTGTGACCCTTTCTAACCCTAGACTAGAAAATCATTATATATTTTCTTTTATTATTTTATTTCTTTTCTTTATCCATTGGACGATAAAAGTTAGGGGAACTTTTATCCATTGGATAATAGAAACCCTAAATTTTATATTGAAGGTATTCATTGCTAGATTTGGTTAAGTACTAATGTATAGTAAAAAAATAGATTTTTACACATGCTTAAAAGGATACTTTGGTTATTTTAATATAAAAATTCCCTTATTACCTTTGTCCATTGGTCAATAAATACTAGGGGATTTATTATCCATTGGGTAATAGGTTAAGTCTTTCAACTAAGTACTAGGGCTTAATAAACAAATCATTTCCTAAATTGCCCATGTGATATTGTACTTATATTATAATATGTATGTACTTTTGGACTTAAAAACCCTAGATTTCCTAAGTGCATTGATATTATTTTATATTGGGGTTTTTGGTACCAATTGGATTAAGTTAATGGGGAAGTTTGATCTACCTAGATTACATAGTACTTAGATATATATAAACATATGTACTTGGATGAATATATATATTACAAGTACACATGTGCATATTAGGTTTGTTTAATAGGAAAATCTTGGCTTAGATATTTCATTAGATCACATAGTACATTAAGTACATTTTTATATTTGTTCATTTGTACATATAAGAATATATATATATATATATATATATGTGTGTGTGTGTGTGTGTGTACTAGTGCAAGAGAGAGAGAGAGAGAGAGAGAGAGAGAGAGGATGGAGAGAGAGAGAGAAAGAGAAGAGAAAAAGAAGAGAAAAAGAAGAGAAAGAGGAAAAGATTGGATTTGTACCTTGGCTTGATCTTCCATTGTACTTAAAATCCATGGAGATACACTTGTACAAGCAAAATCTATCCTTCCATTGTCCTATTTTGTACATTCACCAATATTAAACCTCATACAATCCTCCTTTTCTCCACCAATCCTTCCATAATCCAATCCAAAGGAACAAATCTAGCCATGCAAGCCTAGAACTAGACTTTGATCTTTCAAGGAAGCTTGACTAATGGAATAAAAAAATGAGATAGAGAGAGAGAGGGGGGGGGGCCGGCCTTGAGAGGGAGAGGGAAAGCCTTGCCTATAAATAGCAAGCTCACTCCAAGCTTGAACTCACACCTTCACTCATTGCTCCAACTTCTCTCTAGAAATTCTAAGTCTTTTAGTTCAAAGTTCAAAGTTTCTTGAAAGTTCTTGAGAGCAACCACCAAACCACTGCCAAAACCACCACTAGATCTTTAAAGTAGCTTAGTTTAGTTAGCAAGTTGTTTTTAGGAAGAGAAAAGTCCATCTCTTTTCCTTTCGAAGCAATCCGGAGCCGTTACGCCGCCGAATCGCAAAACCGATCAACCGCCAAGAAGTAAGGTAGAGTCCGTCGTCCATTAACCCTAAATGTAGTATATAATCGTTTGTTGGAAAGTAGAATGTCTTTAGTTCCAAGTTCTTAACCGTTTTCCCTAAGTATATAAGGTTATCTATTGTCTATCAGTATATAAGGTTATCTGTTGACTGTTAATATATAAGGTTATCTGTTGACTGTTAAGGTTATCCGTCATAAGTATATAAGGTTATCTGTCGCCTATAATGTTAGAATTGCATGAAGTACTTAAAAGGTGTTTTCTTGAAATAATGAAAAGGATGGGGAGTATGTTGAACCCGACAACTTATGATTCGAGCATGCTAGATAATATAGAGTTGGATGATCTTGCTAGTTTAGTTTCAAGATTTCAATGAATGCTTTTTGATTCCTTATGTGGAAAGTCCTACCGCGGAGTCTATGCATGAAAATGAGACACCTAAATCAAGAAAGTTAGAAACATGACACCTAGGGTGTGGTTAACGAGGAAAAAGTGTTCGAAGAAGGAAATATTTTGAAACTATGTAATGACCAGTTTTGGTGGCATTATGTGAAGTGTGTGTGTGTGTGTGCGCGCGCCGATGGGAACCCGGAGCGGTGAAACCATTGTGCGGATACTCGGGAACCCGGAGCGGCGGAACCGAGTTATGGTGTGTGGCTTGGTTACTGCGGAGAGGTGCCAATGCAATTGTGTGCCAATGAGAACCCGGAGCGGTGGAACCATTGTGCGGATACTCGGGAATCCGGAGCAGCGGAACCGAGGTTGGGTGTTTTAAAAAACAAATTTTAGAAATGTTGATTTGGAAAAAGAAAAGTGGAAAATTGTGACACGGTCTACGACGAGTCGCGTAGGAGAAACTCCGAAAACTTGGATACCAACGATAGATGAATAGCGAATGTGGATGTGTCATTGTTGACCGTTTTGTTAAATATGCTTTGTACCTTTAAAAATCGTTAACTTATGATCTGATATGTGTAAGTTTAAGGGTTAGTGGGTTTAGATTATTCTATTGAGCTTTTTAAGCTCATGGTGTTACCTTTGATGACCCTGACATATTATATCGGTGGTGACGCTGGTATAATGTGTCAGACCTCGTAGATGAACAGGGTAAACTCTACACCTTGGAGGCGTTCGGAGCAGATGAGCTGGCTATGATGGACAAGCAAGCGGAACAGTAGATAGGGACCCTAGTTTCCATTCCCGTATGTAATAAAAGTACTCTTGTGAGAGTCATGTTGTAATAATGAGCTAGACTCCATTTAGATTTTCAATAAAATTGTCTATTTAACGTACCCAAATTCGGGGCGTTACAGGAATGCCTTGCATTTTACTTCGTCTTTCGTGGTGCACAGTTCAATTGTTTGACGAAAGTGAATCAGGTGAGTGTAGGCTTTGCAAGTGGTTGGATCAAATTTCGTGAATTTCGGCAAGTGGAAGTTGGGTTCGGCTATGGTGTTGATGATGTGGGATGTGAAGGGTGAGACACTGAGGTCTTTTAGCTGCCGCTCAAATCTCGGGCGCGGCGGTTTGCCGACCCCGTCCGTCCGCGTCCGCTTTGGGTCCCTTTCTCTGGACTCCTTTTCAGAAGTCTTCTCACAAACTTGGTTCCGAAGCTTGTCGCGCAGATTCGTTGTTTGGTGCGGGCCGTTGACTGCCTTTTCCTTATCGCAATAAGTTTTGTTGCCATTTTCAGTTCCTTCGATCCGCACACCTTTCCCATTCCGCCGAGCCTGGTTTCCATTGTCCAAGTTCTCTATTGAGATCTCCCCGAGGCGTTCAGAGATATGGCGTCTGGTTGCTGCGGAGTCTCGGCTACGGTGAGAAACTGTCGTGCGAGAGAACTCCGCGCAACCAGTTGAGTACGTGCTCGTGAAAGATTCGGTGTCCCTTGTGTGGGTTCGCTCACTGTGGGACCTTGAGCAGTGGGATCCAGATGTTACAGGTCGATTATAGAGGATAAGTTCTCTAGCGTCCCCCTTTTCTGGCATGAACCCAAGGCGGTCTTTCACGGAGCCGCGGTGGCCCGCCTCCTGGGTTTGCTTTTGTAGTGGAGGGGGAGGGGGAGGGGGAGGAGGAGAGTGTCGTCGCCTTCGCCTTTCGCCTCCAGTAGATCTGGAGGTTGCTGGTGTCGCGCTCTGCAGATGTTGCTTCATCTAGGCCACCTCCGCCCTTAGGGCCGCCAGTTCGTTATCCCATTCGTCGTCTCGTCGTTGTAGTAGGCGGTTGTAGGCCGCCGTTATGTCGTCCGTGGCCGGAGATAGCTCGGAACTGGAGGGAAGCGAGATGGACATGTGCCTCTCGGGGAACGGTGGAAGAATTATGTTTCCATTGGCGTCTTTGGCCCCCGAAATGGTAACGTCTGGTGGATCTCCGCCCATCGTGGTTGAATTTTCGACTATCTTTGGAAGAGGAAGGTGGTTTGGAGGAGGGTTTGAGCCGTCTGAGTCAGAAGCTGAGAAGGATTCACGTCGGGTTCACCAATTGTGTGGCTCGTGATCCTCGTCTCGGTTCCTTCCTCCGCTGGTTCAATGGTTTCCTAGCCTGCTCCACCCAGCCTCCACAGAGGCTCTCCGGCGAGAGGATAAGTATGTGCAGAGAGAGAGGAAAGTGACTAGGGTTTTTAGTGGGTATTCCGTGTGTACCTCTTAGGGTCGTCATCCTTTGATATTTGTAGAATCTCCCCTGACTTGCTCTCCAAGCATGGGCACGCGCCTCGCACGAGTCAGGCGAAGTCGTCGTGACGTCACCGAACAGATCTGGTAACCGCTTTTGGTATGAGCTGGCACGTTCCACGTGCACCTATGGTTATCCTTCTGGCGTAACCGCTTCAGCACGCGGGGAGGTGTGAGGTGTGAAAGTGGCCGAGCCCACACATAGCCGAGCCTAGTAGGCGACCGAACCGAGAAGAAAGGTCGCCGAGCCCAGTCGATAACCTTTTGGCGTCGGGCGCAAGGAGAGCGCATCGCCAGTAGCCGATGAACCTTGGAGTGAGCCGAGCCCCATCCCAGGTACATCCTCGGCAGCGAGGTGCGGACGGTCACGTTCGGCCCGCTACACTTATATCTATATATAATCTACAAGAAAAAGGCCTCTATTTCGAAATAGTGACACAGTTTACCTTAGTTTTTGAGTATTGCACGACAACATATTACTTTTGAATTAATAAGAAGTAACGTAATCTCCCTCTGTCAAAAGAAAACGAGCCTTATGGAGCCTAGCGTACTAATGTTAAGGCTTGTTTGTTAATTTTTTTGCAAGCTTGAGCCGAGCTGAGCATGCTACTGTTCAGTCTTGTTTATTAGTTTATTAATTTTTTGCGAGCTCGAACTCAATAAAAGCTTAACGAACCGAGCTTGAACGAGCCCAAAACGAGCCACACATCGAGCTGTTCATGAACGGCTTGGTTCATTTGCAGCCCTAGTTTTAGTCTTTACGTTAATCTGATAATTCGAATCCGAAGCTGAAGCTTTAGGGCTTTTGACTGTGATAGTTTAAGCTTGTGCTTTCAGCTTCATCTTTCTTTTCTCTCCTCTTTGCCCTCTACAATTTCTCTTTCTTCTTTGTTCACTTGATCCTTGTGATATAATTCTGATCGCTGATGTGACAACAAAATCCGTCCTTGAACCAACCCGCGTAATTTCACTTTTGTTCTACAACCATCTCTCATGCATATCCTTCAAATCACTTGCAGTAAAGTTTACCTTAATCTTTAGTTTTTATAGGATATACATAAAATGGCAAAAATGCACCACACCCAATAAACTGGACCATAATTGGGGAATATCCAGTTTACAAATGCACGGAGTTTTATCCAGAATGTGCCTTGCCTGAATATATGCACTGTGATTAGTTTATACCCTTAAACTCTCTGATTACTTGGATCACTTCTAATCGGCTGCTTGTTCTTGTATATGTGAACCTTAGTTTGACATCTAGGGCAGAGTTCCCTTCAGCAAGAGCAATAATGGACGGATTCGGCGGTGCAGACCTGACCGTCTCTAGACTACGGAACATGTCATGAATGTCATTCAAATGCTTACTGTTGTCTTATTTGTCTATTCTCTGAGCTTTTCTATTGTATATTTTTCCCTCACCAAATGTTGAGTTAAGAAGTGCTATTGTGCAGAGAAACAAGTTGTGCAGTCGATATATGTTACTGCTCACTGTAGGTCCCGATTATTGAGCTCACTTCGAGTATTCCTTTCAAACTATAGAGCTCTGTAATGCTTGCTAGAGTTGACAGGAACTGGCTTTAGCTTCATGCCATTGATCTATGCTATGATGATCATTGCTATCAAAATCTTTATTTCCCTCTTTTGGCCCTTTTCGAATATTTCGCAACGATCTGATCCAACAAATGAGTTAATGAATACATGTGGCGTTATTATTTCATTTCACTTGTTTGAATTTCTATTTGAGTTGTTTACAATCTCCGGAGAAGAAGTTGCAACTCACAGCAATAAAACTCAAAGGGTAGGGGACCGTCTCTTCAATGAGGCCGATCCCTTCATCTTTTGCGTGCTGTTTTCGACGTATAGTTTGATTAGGTTTCCTACCCACGACGTCTCCTATATTTTATTTGTAGGAACTTGTGAACTGGGAAACAGATCTTTTGTAGCCAAACATGTTTGATCCATGTGAACTTTCAGTGTCTGAGAATTGGATGAAAGATGTATTTATTCCTTGATCTCTCTGTGATGGAGGGCGGAAATACTCCCCCCATTGGATATAAAGGGGTGCTATATGTTTGTAACGTGAGTCGTGACTACGGGGTAAAAGCCTAAATGTCTCCGGGGTCCGAATAATGGGGGAATGGAGATGCTGCAAAGCGGTCAATCCGGCTGCAGATATAAACGAGACAATAGACGGTCGATGACTCGGATCTTAACGAGACAATAGACGAGACAATAGACGGTTCAAATTCAAGTGTGATTTGTATACGCTCAGGTTTGATCTGAGTTGTTTGTGCCAATATAAATGGTTGGATCGACAGCTCAGCATAGAATTGCTCAGTAGCATTCATGGGTCCGGGACAGGGTTACCTAATGACAACTCTAGCTCCAACTCTCCAACCCAAACCTAAAAATTGTTCTAATTTCATACTCGAATCCAACCCAAACCCAAAAGAAGAGTTGAGGAACCGCCCAAATTAGGGCGGGGTAAATTGACATCCCTACTTGCAATCACGTAGGAAGAAATGGAAGTTAGCTAATTTGCCAGCTCATCTATTAGTTCAGTGGACAATTGATGAAAATCATAATTTAAAAACTAATATCTAAACTAATATATCAAACACGTAATTAAGTTTTACGTTAACTTTCTTTTTTCATTTTTTCTTGAATTTTGTAAGTTTCCTAATCGCTATGAAATGGATTATTTTGCTCGAGTATAATTTCAAAAGCTGCTAACGATAAAGATAATCATGTTTAGAACAATAAGTTGATGTAATCGATACTCCTATCTAACTCTTCTTCTTTTTTTCCCGAAAGCCTACCTACACAGCAAATGTGCACAGATCACGGTGTGGGCCCACAACGGGTCCCACACAAACGATTTGAGCCGTTTATTAAATGTAAAAGATTTTTGCAAGGGTTTTTTTTTTTTGCTATAAATCAACTTAATCCGATATGTATAGATGCTCGATCTAATCATCTAACTTTTCATTGTCCAAAAATATGGAAAAAAAGTGTTTTCGGATAATGAAAAGTTAGATGATTGGATTGAACACCTATAGGTATCGCATTGAGCTGATTTTTCATAATGACCCTCTAAAATATGTTTTACATTTAATGAACTCGGATCATCTGTGTGGGTAGCAACATTTATTTTATAACTCAGGTCTCTAGGTCAGCTTATGTGCAACTCGACTAATCCTTAGAGCCCAATCCTACCGGCCACTTGTCGAGAACCCAATTAAAACCAGAGCAACCTGAGACCTTGGAAGGGAGCAGTTGCGGATCAAAAAAAATGAGGACAAGAGGGGCACTAGTAATCATAAGCTTGAAAATATGTTTTTTCAATCAAGCACAAAATTATTCTAAGTCCAAGTTTTAGAAGCTTTAGAGATGAATTTTCAGACTATAGTGAAAATCACAAATTTCACATGCAATCCACACATAATTTTGAAGATACTAAAATCATACAATGAAATGCCTAGCAATTAAATTATGAATCAAAGTTCTAAATCTCTCAAAAACACAACACAACCAATAAAATAATTGACAGAGTGTTATTTTTAACAGAGAAAAGCTAAGCATATTTTGACGAATTATTTTTGTACTTTTCCAGACATATAAGTGCCATTGAATTGATAATTTATATATGTCAACGGGGCACAAGTGCAATTTGAGGGGTTAAATGAAATATATCATAGGTTGATAGGGGTACAAAGGCAAATTAGAAAGTTCAGGGGGTAACGTTGCGTCTACCCTAGAAGGAAGCAAACCACCAAGTCCCATGTAACAATTCACTCCAGCTAATCTGCTAAACTCTTCACCTAATCACGTGACTCAAAAGGTTAAGCTTGGATTTATACAGTAGCTGGTCAGAATCACTTATATACCATATTTACGTAAGATGTGGGACGTAGCCAAGGTGGACTCTCACAATCTCTGCACCTTATGATCGTTGCATTAGCCCAGCAACCTTCCTCTGGTGGCCATAGCATAGCACTTAGATCTGTACAACAGATCTATGTGCTCGTACCAGATTCTAGAGGTGGCCCTCACCATGTAGACCAAGGTTGTGCTCTAATGCCAATTGTAACGACCCGTACCAGTTGACTTGTTAAACCCTTTGTCTAACCACGTGGCTCAAAAGATACTTCTCACATCTTACCGATGTTGGGCAAACAACCTAAACCAGTCACAACCAACTAAATCCGCCACCTACTTGCAGAGCCTTCCTTCTCATTTCTCCAATATCCCATCCCCTTAACACCCACTGCAACGTAAAATATGCAAGGTTAGGGAACTGAAAAAACAAGCATAACTTAGCCTAAAGGCAAACCCAAATAACTTGTTAATCAAAGGACTACGATGCTGTGTGAATAAACAAGTGGAAAAAAGATATGCAATGCTTTTCAAATCCTTAGGCAGGTGAAAACATTATCTGGCCCAAACCAAAATACCCCTGGTAAACACATTAATACCAAATCAAAATACAATGTCAAAAAGATAAACACATTAACACCTTATTATAGAAAAAAAAAACCCACCAACAATACGTATGGACTCCAAATTATAGAAAGAAAAAAAAAACCCATGAAATTCTTTAGGTCATTCTTAAACTCTAACCAAAACTAAAAGGAAAATAGTTAAATTTAGCAACGATATGTACTGGTCCAAAAAGATCTACGTCCAATACCCATGAAGCACCAACAACGTGCTCGAAGAAATTAGTGATCTCACACTTGCAAAAGAATTAAGCCTATACAAGGTATTTTGAGTTTCTAACTCTATAAAAGTAGGAAACAAAAAATCAGGAAAATAATGGCAGCATACAGTTGAATAGTTTTGGGGCTTGGGCCAGCCACTATTAAATCAATTTTATCAATTAGCTTCACACGATTAACCCTTGCCTATACCAATTTCAAGTAATTTTTTTCGCTTGGGCACAACTTCTTGGTTAATTTCTCCCGGCAACTATAGTTAACCGTGAACTTGGTTTTTAATAGGTTAACCATGAACCACATTACACCACTACTAATTGTATTACACATGAAAACTATAGGAAATGTCCAAAAAGATCAATGTCCAATACCTATGAAGCACCAACGACATGCTTGAAGAAATTAGTGATCTCACACTTGCAGAAGAATTAAGCCCCTATATTTAGGGCATTCTGAGTTTCTAACTCTACAAAAGTAGGAAACAAAAAATCAAGAAAATAATGGCAGCATACAGTTGAATAGCTTGGGGGCTTTTTGGTCGGTCACTATTTAATCAATTTTATCAATTAGCTTTACACGACTAACCCTTCCACATACCAATTTCAAGAAATTTTCCAACTTCGGCGCAACCTCATGGTTGATTTCTCTCAGCAACTGTAGTTATTGAACCTAGCCTATGGTACCGTACACCGCAACAATAAACCTTGACAAAAAAGAAAGCAAATCAAAGCTTTATATTTCCTCTTAGGAATTGGACGAAAACAAAAAGAGCATACAACGTAAGAGGTTTTTGACAATTATCTCATAGAGCAAAACCTTTTATTTTCTTGGTCAAGGAAAGAATAGAAAGTCAATTTCATGCTCATTTCTTAGGTTTAATTATCTAGTAAACCAACCAATTAGGCACAAAAAAAAAAATACTCATTCAACTAAGAAGATTCACACACATGAAACATGGATGGTTAAAAGGGATTACCTAAGGTAACATTGTTAGAAAAAGCAAGTCATTAATCAAGGAAGCATGCTCGCTCAAAATTGTTAGTGACCAAAAAGGTGCAGTATCACCTGTCTATTGCCGTCCAAGCAAACGTCGAACCAAAACATCCTAAGTATGTGAATAAGTTATTATTAGATTCATGTACTTATTAAATTTCGTGTCAGCAATCTGTTCTTTTATTTCCTTAATCCCGAAACGTAGACCTCCTTCAATATTTTTGGGAACAGAAATTTTAAAATTGATGTTAGGATTTTCGGTTTACCCTTTCTTTTTCTAGCATATAGAATGTGGAAATTAATTTTTTTTATTGTGATTTAAAATTGTACCTATAACCTAAAAGATGAATGAGTTTTTATTAGATTCATGCACTTATGAAATTTCATGTTTAAAGATTCTTGTTTGTATCAGCAAGGTATGTATTTTTAACACAAAAGATCAGAGAAGCAAGGTATGCTACCATACATGTGTTTGTCTCACATATTTTGCGAAACACATAGAATGTAACCAAACACTTTTTTCCCGCCCATGTCTCTCGCACATTTTGTCAAACACATCCTCATGTGTCTTCTGGCGTATTAATTTCGTTCGCATTATTCATCCTGTAAACGGGACACCCAAAAAATAAAGATGGGTAACTACGTTAGTAAATTTGTTGATTCAAACACATTCACATTTGTAACTGCGTGTGAGGACACTTGCTCGGATAAAAAGCCATGATGTTTTTTTTTTTATCAGCCAAAAAGCCATGAAGTTTATTTCTAGGTTTTTAACTGCGTTAGTTTTTTTTTTTTTTGTTTGAATGATCGGGTATAAAGCCAGGCCTTTTGGTTGGCCGAAAAATATAGACATAAAGAGCAATAAGCCACGTTAGTTTTTTTTACGTTGCAAGCACAATCACATTCGTAGCTAGGTTTTTTGATTGGTCAAAAAAACCATTAAAAAAACAGTATAGGCGAAAAAAAAAGAGAAAAATTTATGCCCGTGGCGAAAAAATAAGAGAAAAATTTTATTGTGAAAAATCAGTGTTTGTATAAAGAAAAATAAACTCACCTCAAACTTTAGGGAGTGTAATAAGAAGAACGTAGGATTTCGGTCAAGGGCGGAACTGTGTACAGGCTGGGTGGGGCTATAGCCCAAGTCAATCCCCAACAAACGAAAAAAAAAAAAAATTATATGTAGGATTTTAGTCCAAACCCATTTATCTCCCACAGCCCAGCCCAACCCAATTCACTATCTTTCAGTTGGCAGAGAAGACATTACTCCGCGCGATCTTTATCCACAGACCCCCACGAACCGCTTCCTCCTGGCCCAGCTTTCCCTGGTTCATGCGCCGGCGACGGGAGCCATAGAGCCGCCCGTACCTCTCATCTTCCAATACCTCGTCAGTCCTCCTCCTTCCATAATATTCTCCTTTCCCCACTTTTTTATTGCAAAGAACTTCTCTCTCCACAGCGGAACATTATTTAATATCAACGCCGGCAGAGGATCTAAAACATTTCAAAGCATCACTCTTAAATAAGGATAAGCAAAAAGAAATAGGAAATTGATTTTAGCACTCCAGAAATTGATGGAGGGGCTCCAAAACGACGTCGTTTTGTGTATCAATACAGTTCAGTTTTGGAGCCCCTCAATCAATTTTTGGAGTGCCAAAATCACAATCTAAAGAATACTCTGGTTTATTTATTTTTACGTTTATGCCGAAATACTATTCTAGTACGTTGAACCGCGAGGCTTCAAATCCACAAGTATTCTCTTATTATGAAGAGCTTCAGCTGGTATACTTAGATTTGTATACTTAGATTTATACTTATGTTGTTAAATACAAAGTACTGACCAGTGTGCTTAGATTTAAATGTTAAATGTCTTGGTTGGTGTGCTTAGATTTGCTCTGATGATGTTAAATGCATAGCACTCGTTGGTTTTTTTTTTTTAAATTTGTTTTGATGTTAAATGCAAAGCACTACTAGCTAGTGTGCTTAGATTTACTTTGATGTTAATTGCATAGCACTACTGGCTAGTGTGCTTAAATTTGTTCTAATGTTGTCAATTGCAGAGCACAAGTAGTCTAGTATGCTTAAATTAGTTTAACATACTGGTTTTTACAATCTTACTCTTTTAGGTTTAAATTCTTAAGTTTAAATTATAGATTGTAAGAAAAAAGGAGGACAAAATCTTGTGTCGTTCTTCAAATCAAGAGTGAATAAATCAGAAAGTGATGCTTCTTCTCAATCCAATGTTATGAGCAACCTCCCCCTATAATTCAAAGAGTCAAATTTAATGATACTTCTTTTATACAAGAGTCGGGTTTACATTTTCCGATATGGTAACATCCCGTTAATCGACATATCTAAGTTTGGCTATTTTTGGTTAGTACATATAAAATTAAATTAGCCCAGGACATAATTCATTCCTGGTTCCGCCCTTGATTTCGGTGTACCGAAGGATTGTCAAATTAAAGCACCTGTTAGGTTTTTTAGGTTATAGAGCAGAGCTAGATTTTTTATCAACAAAAACGAACGTAGTTAATCATCGACCAGAGGTAGGTTTTTTGATCAACAAAAACGAACGTAGTTAATCATCAACCAGAAGAGAGACAGAGAGAGAGAGAGAGATTAGGATGAAGATAATTTTGGCTGATTAATGTGTATTCAAATTGTGGAGATAATTTTGGCTTATTATAGATTACCATGATGTGTATTCAGTTTTGGCTTGATTATAGAGTATCATAGTTAGCCACTAATTTCGGCCGAAAAGGAATAATTGAACCGGCATAATTTTTCACTAATTTTGGCTGAAAAGGCATGATTGAACCGGCATAAGATTTCCAATCCAACGGTGGAAAATATGTACCAATCCAACAGTGAAAATATAAACTGCCCTCCCATATTATATAGATACAATACACAATGTCACATAAGCAGGTTGTGTGTGTATATTATTGTGCAAAATTTTGTGTTAATAGACTTTCCTTTTAAATAGTATCTACTGGGTGATAATAGGCAAAAAAAAAAAAAAAAAGGGAGGGCCACGACTCATTTCAATTTTCATGGCGCACCACAAACCCAAGGTCCCAACCACCAGTCCCCCTAGGCCCTCCTTGTTTCTGTCATCCAATGAAAACAGGAAAAAATTGTAAAAAAAAGATTGATTATTGCATTCCACTTCTTTATTTATGTATATAAATAACGGAGTGATTCCAGACACATATAAAAACATCTAAAAAAATTCCAGATATTTTTTTAGGTGTCTCCGGAACCGCCCCGTATAAATAATTTAAAGTTTATCTTCTAATCAAATTCACTATACAAATTATATTGTGTATAATGTTAAAGTATTAGTAATTTGCACAATAACCATTCGACTTCATTTTCTCAAACCCCAAAATTGTCGTAGTGATTAATCGACATGCTTCAGCGGCAGTGTTCTAAAAGGTGGGATTAATAGCCGGTTAATGGGCGATTAATAGGAAATTTGGGCTGACCGATGAGATTAATGGTTAAAAGGTTGAATTAGGCGGCTAGAAGATTAATTGGACTTTAGCGGCGATTAATTGCCGCTTAATTGGTTGGCGACTAGGCGGCGATAGGCGATTAATCGGTTCATGGGCGATTAATCGGCTAATGGGCGATTAGGCGGGGTAAATTTGAATTTTTAGAAAACGAAGGGGGTAACTGTCATCGCCGACTGCTGACGCCAGTACATAGACGATCGCCTCTCATCACCGACACCAGTCATCGCCGACGCCTTTCATCACCATTCACCGCCACTGCGCCTCACTGCTGACTGCTGTAACTCTCGATCCCTCTCTCTTGATATCCCCCCTCCCCCCGTAATTTCTCGATCCCCCTCTCTCTGTAGTGAGTAGTATTTTTTTTTTTTTTTTTATAAAATTTAACACTTGGGTCTGAGTAGTAGAGTAGTGTACTATTGTAAATTTATGGTTTGGACCGTTTGCTGTAGCCGTGTAGACTGGTAGATGTGTAGTAACTAGTAAGTATTGATGGTAAAGAAGATATATCACATCAACTAGAAAAAATTGTGATTATTGATGGTAGGGAGGTTGTAGAATATTTATAAAAAAAAAAAAACCGACTAATTGCTAAAAGGTGATTAATGGCCGATTAATAGGTCTCGAAGCTTGAAGGTGGTCGGCCGCCCGCCTACCGCCGAGCGCTTTTTAGAAAATTGTTCAGCGGAGATATGATTATTACTCCAAGGTCGCAGGGTCGATTCCTTTCAATAGCTATTTTTTCGTAGAGCCACCTCACTCACATAAACAGGTGGAAACGGCCGTGTGAGGGGGTTAAGGAAATTAGGGGCTGCTCGGACAAATAATTAAGCTAGCTTTTCCTCAAAAAATGAGCCAAAAAGCCACTGTGTGTAATACAGTATTAAGTAATAGTGTAATACTACAATGCTTTTTTGATAGTAATAATACTACTATGATCCGGGGACTGTGCTGCACGCCAAAACGATGTTTTGATGCAATTTTGTGCCAAGTATTTCAACCAACAAGGGACTCGTTTGGCTGCCCAACAATAACATGTTGCCATCTAAATTAATGGAACAGATACCTTTGTCACGTTAAGACGTTAACGTGCCCCAAAATCCCAATACTTAGCTTCCACCGCTTTCTCCAAACAACATTTACTCATACGTCATAACCAGGCCAAATTGGAAAACACCCATTTTTCTCTGTTTCTTCTCTCTCCTCTCATCTCCTTTGTCTCTCATGAAGTCCGCTGCCGTCGTCTACTCGATTGATCCGTGGTCGAAGGAGATTACTCCGTCATCGATCGACGATGGCCGGAACATGGGTGCTATGAATCTACCATTGCCGGAACATGCGTGCAGTGAATCGATGATGGCCGGAACATGGTTGTAGTGAAGAAGATGACTCTGTATAAACAAGGGTTTCCTAAACTCATCTAGAGTGTATTAATGGGGTTGGATAGGAATTTTCGTTAGTTTTGTTTGTTCCTTTAGTTTCAACCTCGCCGTTCTATGATTTGCCCGCTCTCCGATTTGCCAAACGAGTTCCTTGTTGGCTGAAACACTTGGCACAAAACTGTACCAAGATGCGGATCAAAAAAAAAAAAAACTGTACCAAGATGACGTCATAATGGTGTGACGCACAGTTCCTCAATGAGCCAAATATGCGTTACTTATAAATAATATGTACAGATAAATAAAAAAAATTATACGTGGAGTACTAGTATACTTTTTTGTTTTTTCTTTGTAATCCGCAAAAACGCAAGGCGAGTTCTAGTGTCTCGTATACTTTACTCTGCCAACAGCTATGCCGTCGCGTTTTTTTTAAAATTTTTTTTTAAAAAGAATGTAATTTTAAATTTAAATATAATAAAAATAAAAAATAATTTTTAAATTTTTTTGCAAAGTTTAAAATATCTCAATGAGATCTATTAAACAAAATCTATATTAGTAAAAAAATTATTTACGTAAATACATAATTTTTAAACTTAAAGTTACATTCTTTCTCTTAAAATTCTTTTTTTAAAATCCGGAACACCCCTAATACTTTCCGTGGCGGTAACGTCCGAGACAAAAAAAAGCGCGCGCGCTCTCTCTCTTTCTGATTATTACTATTTTTAATTCCCTCGCCCTTCTTCATTATTCGAAACCTATACAACTACGAGACAAAAAGAGCACGAACGGTATATTCTCCACATCAATAATTTCTTCTTTTACTCCATCCTCTTCCCCTTGGAAACCATCGATGATAAAGCACCAAACTTTGTTTGCAATTCTACCAAAAAAAAGACTCTTCGGTTATACATACAGAACAGAAGAATCCAAAGACACTTGACTCATGGGCGAACAAGATTGTTGGTCGACTCAACTCATCGACGGAAATGGCGAATTCAACGTCACCGGTCTCCACAACTTCATGAAAACTGCCAAGCTCGCCGACTTGGGACTTTCGTACGCCGTCGTCGCAATCATGGGCCCACAAAGCAGTGGTACGTATCTATGTAATGTGGATTAGCTGTTGGTGAGGCTGAGACTTCTTCAGTTCAATTCAGCTTTATCCTTGTCTATTTATATTTGCGTCGACTTTGCAACACTCCCTCCGTTCCATATTACTTGTCCGTTATTCTATTTTAGAATGCCCAAAAATAGGCCATAGTAAAAAATTGCGTAAATTTCCACAATCCAACCCTCATAAGTGATTAAAAATAGTTTTTTGATGAAGAGGGTATTCTTGAAATTTTAATTAAACTTTCTGAGGAGAGGTCCCTTAAAAGGTTGAGTTTTCGTATAGACAAGCAATACGAGGAAAGTATATACTGGTGGTTGAAATTGGTGAAAGCGTAGTTCTGTGGATAGCTACTACACATGTACTTCTAGTGGACTAATAGAGGCTTCAAATTCAACAGGGAAGAGCACACTGTTGAATCACCTTTTCGGTACCAATTTTAGGGAGATGGATGCATTCAGGGGAAGGTTAGTACGTATTTTTCGATTCATTCTGCTTCAAATTGCCTATTTCTATCTTGCTGCTATTAGCATCCGCTGCATACGAGGAGACATGTAACATGTATCACTTTGTGTAGGAGCCAAACAACGAAGGGCATTTGGATTGCAAAGGCTGTAGGCATTGAACCGTGTACAATTGTCATGGATTTAGAGGGTACAGATGGGAGAGAAAGAGGCGAGGTAATGACCTTGTGCGCTCATGTTTCTTACTTCGACTATAAAGGAAAGCGGAAAAAGATAGAGCTCAACCCTACTTGGCGTCCTTTTCCAAAATTACATTTTTGAAGTCTTGTTGCCTGTTTCTGTATAGTAGAGATGGAAATGAGATGCTTGTACATTAGGAAGTAGGAGAACAAACATTACCTTTCATCCCGGCTACAAGAATCGAGAATGTAGTTTTTCCTTTTGTGCTTGTTTAGGGTGAAATAACAGAGTAGCTGATGTTAGCTTCTCTGATGCACTAATGGTAATATACTAATATGACATTGGAGTTTACATGTCTTGCGGGGGTGATTATACCACTTAAGTAATCAAGAGATTTTGATCTAGGGGTCCTATTGCCTCTAGAAAGATTATGCATTTCGAGCAATTGAGGGTTGACTCTGTTTGATGTAGTGGCATATAGTTTTTCCTTCCAAACCATTTGGATCGTATACTGAAACTGAATAATTACATGATATTTTCACATAACTTCATAAGATGGCCTTGTTTGAAAAGTTGTCAAAGATAGTCAGGACTAGGAAAGTTACTTCGACGCTTTCCATCTTTGATATCCTATCGTTGTCTCATTTTGGCCTTGGAGCTTTTAGATTATTTCTTGTTGAAGGAATGAGGGAAGACTTCAACTCTTCAAGGATTACCCTGTTCAATGAGAGATCTTTTGCTGCTTTAATTTAAACTGGTTTATGCATTTGGGCCCTATAGTTATAACTTAAATTCCTTTCAGTTTATGAATTTGGTGTTTTGGAGGGAAGGGGGATAGCCTATTACATCTATGGTGGCGGCTAATTATGGATGTTTGTTTCGTGATTGCGTTAGTGAATTGGCATTCTTAAACTGAAGAATTGCGTTATGTACTTGGTTTGCTTTAGAACTTTGTATCAGACATTATTATTAGGAAAATTCCATCATCTTTTTTGGTGGTTAGGTAAAATGTAGTGACAGGCGTCTCTGCATCTACTTTCGGAACAATATAACAACATTCTCAACCAGCCAAAAGGAGAGTTTCTTCTTGTAAGTCCAATCTTGTTGGTGGAGTGGGGATTCCATTTGAGGGCATGTTCTTGCTATGTATCTCTTTGGTAGATTCTATGTCGATCTTTTGATCTGTAGGACCTCTGCCAGACTGCCACAATATGTGGGCTTACTTACCAGTTAGCAATTTATGCTATTCAAAATGCTATTTATATGTGCGGGATGTGCATGTTTTTTTGTGTCTTGTAAGAGGACTGGAGAAATTTTCCCTTAATTGCTCAACTTATTTCTCGTAATTCATGTCCAGTTGTTTATTTTCTCAATTTCAGGATGACACAGCCTTCGAGAAACAAAGTGCTCTATTTGCTTTGGCAATTTCAGACATAGTACTCATAAATATGTGAGTTTGGAAGTTTGTTATACAATTTTTTTGGATGTCAATATCTTGACGCTTGTCTGTCTTTTGGTGGTTGGGATTCCACACAGTGATATGAGTTTGGGCCAGACTGGCATGAATTTTGGAAAAATGATTTCAGTGCTGGACGGTCCTGTTACCACATTTTAATTGCATGTATCTCGTTGAAGTCAATATTTTGTTCAATTTGAAAGTGACTACTGAATTAAGGTTAGGCATATAAGGTAAATATACGTTTGTGGTCACTTTTAAGTTTATGACATTTGCAAGGAAGAAGTTTGACATAATTTTCACATGTATTGCATTTAACAAAATTTTCTCTTACAGCATCTGAACATAGCGGGAATAGTAATTGCCTTTTAATTGCATGCTTCTTCAATTTCTATTTATTCAAATGCTGCTGGAACAATATAATGATACGTTGTGAACAAGTTTTGGATTGAATTATTTGCAGTTGGCCGTATTCATGTCTGATTGATTTATTGATACTACTATGGCAGCAAATTATTACTAAACAAACAACAGCCAGCTGCTGTTTACTTGGATACATTTATTCTAATGCATTTGGCTCATTATGCTTAGTTATGAGCTTGCTTTTGTGGTCTCTTGATCCCAATGAACCCTCTACCGGGCCCTAGCCTAGCCCCTTGGTTGTTGATGTCCCTGAGTACCCTATGGAACATGAATGGGATGTGTTATATGGGATTGCAGGTGGTGTCATGATATCGGCCGGGAGCAAGCTGCCAACAAGCCTCTTCTAAAAACAGTATTTCAGGTACTGCCCTTTCAAAGTTTTTCCTTTTGGTAATAATGGTGTAGCTGGTCTTAGTCATGTCATTGTATTTACTTTCATGTAGGTTATGATGTGTTTATTTAGTCCCCGCAAAACTACACTTCTCTTTGTAATACGTGATAAAACCAAGGTATGCTACTTTTCCGTCCAGTGTCTGTCTTTCTTTCTTTCTTTCTTTTTTTGAAAAAAGTAATTTTTGTTCAATGACCTGGTGCGTGCTTTCTGATTCACCTTTTCGCTCAATTTGGATCATTCTGTATCCATGATCGTCTCATGTAGACCCCGCTTGAACATTTGGAGCCTGTTCTGAGGGAAGATATTCAGAAGGTACGTTTTTGCTTGTACATTTGCTCTCCCCTTCTGGTCCCTCTGTCACATGGCTAAGAATGCATGGATTTATGTCAGTTGCCTTGATGATTGATTATATTCTTGCAGATATGGGATACAGTTTCTAAGCCCCAGGCTCACAAGGATACACCTCTTAGTGAATTTTTCAATGCAAGATTTCCCTCTCTCTCTCTCTCTGGGTGTATAAGTTTTCTTTCTGATCTCAATATTTTGTGGGCCTGTAGGTGGAGGTCACTGCTTTATCTAGCTATGAAGAGAAGGAAGAGCAGTTTAAAGAGCAGGTGGATCCTCCCATATATAGTACTTATCATGGAGCTGCATAAATTTTTTTGCCTTCCATTATTATAACTTATTTTTTCAATTATCCAGCAGCACTATTGAGCATGTTTCTGTAGGTTATTGATAAATCATCTCCAACATGTGTTGATCCCTTTTAAGTGAGTTTGTTTTCCTTAGCAAAGAAAATTACTAAGTCACAATAAAGCCACGACGTCTGTTTCAACATTCTCGCACTTGCTAAATAAGCAGCACCCTTTGGGTTTTTGCTGGCAGAATCATATTGCAGTCTTAGACCCTCACTCTCACTCACATTATTTATGTAAATTCAAGTCCTAAAATTCCTTTCGATTCCCAAACAAATTTGATGTAGGTAGAAGGAGAAAGGCCAAACTTGCAATTTAGCATCTATTAGTTATGCCGGTTGAAATTTTAGATGGTAAATTTGTGAATGTTTAAACTGAGGAAATCTATGTTCAGAAGTTAAAGCCAACCAATGCTGACAATATAAGCTACAGATCTGGATATCCAATTACAAAGTGGAGGGTAGAATTGTCGGTGTCTGTGTGTACTGTGTAGTACTGTGCTTATTTGTCCTCTTATACAGGTTGCTCAACTGAGGCAGCGTTTTTTCCATTCTATTGCTCCAGGAGGGCTTGCTGGGGATAGAAGAGGTGTTGTCCCTAGCTCAGGATTTTCGTTCAGTGCTCAGCAGATATGGAAAGTTATAAAAGAAAATAGGGACCTAGACCTTCCTGCTCACAAGGTTATGCATTAATCTGGCAGTTTGATTGATATACAGCCTTAGTTTTGCACAACACAGTTCTTACTATGGACTTGTATTAATTTCTCACTTTTGGATAGTTAGGTCATGGTTGCCACTGTCCGGTGTGAAGAGATTGCCAGTGATAAGCTAAGACGCTTGACCTCTGATGCGGTATTTGTGCATCTATCTGCTGTTTGGGTTGCTCTCTGTACCAAATGAGAAATCATTCATTATGCATTTCTTATTTCTTTGTTCCGAATAGCGTTGGTTGGCATTGGAGGAAGCTGTTCAATCTGGTCCAGTACCTGGTTTTGGGAAGAAGCTCAGTTCAATCTTAGATACCTATCTTTCTGAGTAAGTGTGAAGTCCCAAATGATTACTCTGAACTAAGTCAGCTTGAGTTTTTAAAGACCAATGGAGTGTAACTGAAGCCTATATCCAGCAAGTCTTGTCTATAATGACATGCTATTTTTTTTTTTATCTGAGCCATAAAACCATACTTGATCTTGCAGAGATAATAGAAATAAGTAACAGCGGCACACTAGATTATTGGAAACATGGAAAAAATTGTAACAATGCCTTATCTCTTATTTCTGCACCCACCCTTCCATCAAAGACATAATGTTCTTCGTTTACTCTCTTTTTTCTTATTCTATAGATATGATATGGAGGCTTTCTACTTTGAAGAACTTGTGAGGAAGGCAAAGAGACAACAGTTAGAGTCAAAAGCGTTGCAGGTAGAAACATATTTTTGTTCACTGATGAGCTAGAATCACATTTTGTCATTTACATGCGTTCATGATGGCTGTTATTCAGGAAAACACATGTGAAACATATATTTTCATGTTTATGCCCTCTTGTTGCTTGGAATGGGTCCATACCAACCTAGTTATATTATTCTGAGGATTGATCCTCTTACATCATAACTTGTTGACTTCACCTCGACCTCGTTGATGCTTTACTAGTTCTGATACCAACATTTCAGTTTATGTGCATTGAATTAGAGAGCACACGTGTGTGTTTTATCTTCTGTAACCTATCTGATAAATAACTTCTCTTCTGACGTGATCTTTTATGCGGAAGGGTTGATTTGCAATATTTGGCTATGGTATTTAAGGGTTAAGGGAAGGTGATATCTGATTGGGCTGCAATGGTTAAAATCGGCAAAAAGTTTGAGGAGAGGAAAAGGAAATCGATTGACTGGTTTGAGCACACCATAAGCAGGGGGGTATAGTGGTGAGAAGAAAAATATGTGGAGTGTTCCCCTTAATTCTTGTTCTTATGGCACTCTGTCCTTAGTATATTCATGACATAATTCAAGAAAGGAGGCCTAGTTTAATTCAAAGTGGTGCATTATGTGGTGGAGGGAAGGGGAAACGACCTAATTTCCACGGTCATGTGGATTTAGCTTGATGGTGGGATAATTTCAATTGGTGAAGATTATTATAAGAGTATATGAGATGCTCTATTGCACTTTGTAAGCATTATTTTTACCCTTCAAGATTAAGGAAGTGTATTTAGAAATACTGAAATAGGTATATTCCTTCATGTCCACAAAGTCTTTGGACATCAAAATTGGATGAATTGACACTTAGAGTTAGGGACATACCCGCACCTGGCAACCGTGCAGCCTTTGCCTCAATGCCTAACATGAGAATCTGAGATTAAGGCACCACAAGTGTTAGCCTCGCCTACATGGCTGGATCCATTAGGGAAGATATAGAGACTTGATTGGTTCACATGTCACGTCATTAGACTGACTCATGGATCCTAGGCATTGGAGTTCCTGACAAGGCAACGACCATTGACTTGGGTTATGTGTCACTGATGACGCACACCATGTAAGGGAATTAGATATATGTATTGACAACCTTCATTAAGGAATGGGATGTTGTGTTTGAATTCTCAATAAATCTTCCTGTTGAGACTTGCCCCTGAAGTATTGTAAATGTCTTGGCATGTGCCTGCAGGATTTTTATTACTCTGCATAAATCTCATTCAAAATTGTTCTTTCTGTTCGTTGTTTGCTTGTCGGGGAGTTTATTATTTGTCATATGCTCTCTGGTTTATGTTTTGTGCAGTTAGTGCATCCTGCCTATGGCACCATATTGGGACATTTACGTTCTAAAGCACTTGAGAGTTTTAAGACACATCTCGAACAATCTTTGCGTAGAGGAGATGGATTTGCTGTTTCTGTTCGTAACTGCAATCAGGCATGTATGCTTGAGTTTGACAGGAGTTGTGCAGGTACTGCATTAGATTGATGGAATTATGCTGGCTTGTGCATATGTAATGAGGCCTTTGATATAGTTGCTGAAAATTCTGCTTTGATTTGTATGGGCATGATTTATTATTAGAATCTTAGATTATCCTAAAACCAAAGAATTTTAATCTACTTTTGCCTCGTGTAAACTGGCTATTCTAGTTTATATTCTATCAATTAACTCTCTTGAAGTTGGTTCCAATTTTTTTACGTGCACATGGTTTGAATTGACAATTTGTAAGCAAAGGACTCTGATGTCTCTTTCTTGTGCGACACTTGTGATCTTGGGACTCTTCACAGCTCCGAAACCCCTACGCCTTCTCTTTCATCTGCTCGAACTGCCTCAAAGAAGAAGATTGGCTTTCTGATTTTAATTTGGATTTGTTTTTTCAAGTCTTCCGCATGACCATCATCAACCAATAGAATTTTGAAGCCAAAAACCCCACATTTCGTCTAATGGTTTGAGATCTTTTTGAAGAGGATCATAATCATGTGTAAATCTGTCTGCTCAAGTTGACGGTGATGTTTCTGAAGATGGGGTCTTTTTAATCTAGTATTTAGTTGTGTCTTGAATCTCTTGCTATGTTTAAGCCTCTAGCATTTAGTTGTGTCTTGAATCTCTTGCTATGTTTAAGCCTCCTAATTAAACAAATGGAAAAGCTAGCATTGGGGCTTCTGAGGAGTGCCTTTTGCTTGATGCATCTATACTTTCTTGTTTCAGAGATGCACATTTACGTATAGGTTCTTATAAAATTGGGTCCATTTTTTAGTTTCTTAATCTCCACATTTTGATATTTATGATATTGCCTCCCATTGTGATATTTGGATTTTGTGTTAATTGTAATGTCAAACTCTGTACAGTAGTTGCTATTCCATTACTCATCCTCACCTTGGTATACACATCCTCACTTTGTACAGTAGTTGCTATTCCATTACCACCACTTTTTCAGATGCTTCTATACAGCAAGCTAATTGGGACGCTTCAAGATTGCGGGAGAAACTTCTTCGTGACATTGAGGTTTATGCATCCTCAGTTCGTAGTGCAAAGTTGTCAGAAACCATTGCTAACCAAGAGGTACTGCCAACGTGATGTGGAATTCATGGTCATGGGTGTTATTTTCAGCCGAATCATTTTCTGTCTTACCTTATTTTATTTTTTGGGGAGACTGGTTTTCCCAAGCGTGGATATCGTCTTTTTAGATTACCCTTTCTTGCAGAAAAAACTCGATCAAGCCCTGGCTGCACCTGTGGAGTCCCTTCTGGAAGCTGGTGGGAAAGATACCTGGGCGTCTATAAGAAGGCTGCTAAAACGTGAGACTGAGGCTGCAATATCAGGATTTTCATCTGCTGTCACTGGTTTTAAGTTGGACCAATCAACATTTGACAACATGGTGCAAAATTTGAGAGACTATGCAAGAAGTATAGTGGAAAAAAAATCTAGGGAGGCAGCTGGGAAAGTTCTAATTCTTATGAAGGATAGGTATGTACTTTTATACATCTTTAATGTATCTTTTCAAATGCTTATATCTTGTTTTTGTTGCTTATTACTTTCGGAATGCATGTAGGTTCTCGAGTGTCTTCAACCATGACATAGATTCAATGCCGAGGGTTTGGACTGGAAAGGAAGATATTAGAACTATCACACAAGATGCCCGCTCTGAGGTAATTGGTTAAGGTGTTTTGTTATTGGAGCCGCTAGATTGTTATATTTAATTTGTTCTCTTAATGTGTTAGTCATGGCATTATTGTAACTGTCTTCATGTTAGTATGCAAATAGATGGTCGTGTAAAAGGCTCATTGAGCTTTTGAACCCTATTCTCTGCACCTCTTCTCTTCTCTTTGTTTTGAACTGGGATTTCGTATTGACTTTGTGCATAATTGGTAATTTATGAATGAAGTATTTTGTCACTATATTGCAGTCACTGAAGCTTTTATCTGTTATGGCTGCCATTCGTTTGGACAAGAAGCCAGATAAGATAGAGAATGTACTTTTCTCATCGCTCATGGATGGAACAGTCGGTGTTCCTTATTCCCAAGGTAGGAGGATTGGAGATTCCGTAGATCCCCTTGCCTCAAGCTCATGGGCGGAGGTAATATATACTTTATACTGATGTTCAGCCTTTCTGCCTGTGAGCATGTATCAATTGGTTTGAGTTGACTGATTATCCATTGAGGAGCATACTTTGCTAGATACCGCTGGACAAGACTCTGATTACGCCCGTGCAGTGTAAGACTCTGTGGAGACAATTTAAGTCAGAAACCGACTATTCAGTCACTCTAGCTAATTCTGCACAGGTACATGAGTAAACCTCCTTTTTGTGAATTTTTTTTCCTATTTCAAGGTCCTGTCTTAATTTTCCTGATTATATATCCAACCATTGGGTTATGGGAAAGTTGGAAAATTCTTTTGACAAATTTCCATTTTTCCCTCTTGTTGGATGATAAATTTTTAGAACATGTCTCTTTTTTTCTTTTTTCCATTTTTCTTGTTCCATCACTATATGTGTATTTTTCTTCAATATTTTCTGTCACGTGCCTGATGATGGACTTTTGAAATCGTGGGTACATGTCTATTGGACTCTGATGCAAATATGCAATTGCTAATTCCATGGTGTTACTTTCTAGAGATTTGTCTTGTGGAGATTCATGGTTTCAAAACAGTTGGTATCATATGTATGATATCTTACATGGAATCGGGTATGGGTGTGGGTGCCAATTTACATATTCAGCATGTGCGTTTTTCTCTTTCCTCCCCCTTTTGGTCACCCAGTTCATAGCTCATTCATGAGTATTGTTTGTTTTCTTCAGGAGGCTTACAAGAAGAGCAACAACTGGTTACCTCCTCCTTGGGCTATCTTGGCGATGATTGTTCTTGGGTTTAATGAATTCATGCTTCTTTTAAAGTAATTACTTCTAATCTATGATGTTAAACTCTGTTGCACACACAAACACTAACATGACACATTTCCAAAATTCAGTTTCTGCTTAACTGCTTTTATTTCTTGTTTTTGCCCCTTCTATTTGCTCAGTTTACTATTTACTCCTTGCTGAAACAGGAATCCTCTTTACCCAATGATCTTATTTGTTGTATTCTTACTTGCGAAAGCCTTATGGGTGCAAATGGACATTCCTGGGGAGTTCCGTCATGGCTATGTGAGTAAAGAATTTACCGGATTCTTCTTTACTTTCCACTTATTCGGTAATTTAGATCTCTTTAAAGCACAGAGATCTTGGTTTTATGCAATGCGTACCATGGTTTATTTCTGGATTCTGTAATTGTTTTATGTTAAACCAGTTGATCTACGGGAACTGGAGTTCAAAACTCCTGTTTATTTTCAGCTCAGTTTAGTGTTCTCTTAAAGCATTTTTTTGTTGATTTTTGGGCTAAGATGCCACCATACATGTTTATTGGTATACCGTGTACTCTTGCTGTCGTCTCTGTGAGAATTAAAAATATTTGCGTAGGCTTCTTGGAAAAAGATCTTAAGGGCAGATGTCCTTTTGAGATGTGCCCTTAGGCAATGACCATCTATCTATATAGCAAGAGGTATGCGAGATGTTGTTTTGGCATTGCGATTGCCCTTCATGGGTTGAAATGTTCTCCTATGAGTTTTTCTTGTTTTTGAGTGTGGACATAAGCCAACTTACATCCTCTCTTTGTTGGCAGCTAGCCGGAGTTCTTTCCGTCACGTCACGGTTTCTTCCCACTGTCATGAACCTTCTGAGGCGACTTGCAGAAGAGGCTCAAGGGCATCCGGCTCCTGAAACACCAAGCCCACCGCATTCTCTGGCTTCTCATAGTTTGAGAACTCAAACTTACCAACCAAACTTGTCAGTATCAAGTTCAGTGCCTGATTCATCTGTATCAACCCATATCTCGTCAGCTGAAGGTGGTGTTGAATACCAAAGCCCTCAGCTAACCCACAGGCGAGATGTGAATGTTGAACAGGCAGAGTTCTCTTGAACCCTAATACTATTTTTTTTTTTATATGTTGAATGTATAGTCGAATAGAATTTATTTATTTTTTTTAATGTTGAACCCTAATACTATTCATAAGCTTTGCAAATGAATGCATTGCCCTGTAAATCTTAAAGAGATATCCTCGTCGAGATTAATAGGGACACAACAGAATATGCATGATCCACGGAGAGAATACAAGTGGCCATGAAGAAAATGTTCGAGGAATAACAAAAAGGAAGACAACACTGTTGAAACTATGGTACATGTTTTCTGAAGGCCCAATTAGGAGGGATGGTTCATGGTTGTGTGAATGATTTGCTTATCCATTACTGGAATCATGATGTGGGTACAACTGGCATTGTTCTCGAGTGTTTTTGTATGTTTGTGGAACGCAGAAAGATCTACCAATTCGTTTGAGACTCAGAGTTCAGTTATGAGATATGATATGAATTCAATAGTGGTTATGTTCTTTATGCCCCAACTCGACAATCACCTTGTTTTTGTTGTTGGCAACTTGGCTATTGCCCCGGTTGGTTTCTTGCCAACTAGTTCCTGTCTTTTGGGTTTCGAATGGCAGGTGATTGCCGAGGGGTTGGGTGCCAACTTTGTTAGGATGCCCCATCGTTGTGATGTTTGCTTTTTATCCATTTAATCTGTGTAACTTTTACATGGATTTGCAAAATCTTGTTTTGCTTTCAGAGTTTAGAGGTGATTGTGGTCATTCTCTATATCTCCCCAACTTCCTGTCGTGATGGAAAATGTTATTGAAGCCAAAAGGGATGAACAAATATCTTGAAATGAAAAAACCAGTAATAATGGCTGTTGGCAACTTGGCTATTGCCCCGGTTGGTAACTTGTCAACTGGTTCCTGTCTTTGGGTTAGGAATGGCTGGACCTGGTTCAAGTTCGCATTTTAGTGCGGTACATAAGATTGAACCTGGACCGAAACCTGTCAATTTTTAATATTAAAAATCAAGTTCAAACGCGCAGTTGAAAAATCGACTAGAAACCGTCCCAATTGGTGTTGGTGGAGAGAAGTTCGGGTATTCATCAGTTGTGGGGCCATTTTCATCCTGAGCTCCTGCATCTGTAGCATCTTTCGGAGTGTAGCGGGCCGAGCTCATGGAATGTTTTGAGTACTCGAAAAACAACATGGAGGTCTTTGCGTGGACCCCCAACGAGATGCCAGAAATCGACCCCGAATTCGTCTGCCACTCCCTGAACGTCAAGAAGGACGCAAAACCTATTGTCCAGAAAGCTCGACGATCGGCCGCAGAACATGCCGACGCCGTTGTGGAAGAAGTGAAACGGTTACTGGAAACCCAAGCCATCCAAGAAGTCCAATACCCAACTTGGCTGTCCAACACAGTGGTCGTTAAGAAGAAGAATGGAAAGTGGCGAGTCTGCGTGGACTATACCAACCTCAACGACGCTTGTCCAAAGGACTGGTTCCCACTTCCCAAAATCGACCAACTCGTAGACGCAACAGCAGGTCACGCTCGGCTAAATTTCCTCGACGCTTACCGTGGCTACCATCAAATAGCCATGGACCCCGACGATATGGAAAAGACGGCCTTCCTCACCCCTCATGGCATATTTTGTTACCGTGTTGTGCCATTCGGCCTCAAAAACTCTGGCGCTACATTCAACCAAGCCATCTTCAAAATGCTAGGTGACCAAATAGGCCACACCGTGGAAGTTTACATTGACCACCTCGTCGTCAAAAGCCAGAAGGAGTGCAACCACCTCCAAGAGTTGAAGGAAGTATTTGTCATTCTCAAATTCCACAAGCTCCGCCTTAACCCTAAAAAGTGTGCCTTCGGCGTGAGCGCCGGGAAATTTCTCGGGCATCTGGTCACCCGGCGTGGTATCGAAGCCGACCCCAATCAAATCAAAGCCGTTGAAGACTTGCGGCCTCCCAGAACGATCAAAGAAGTACAACGTCTCACTGGGATGGCGGCCGCTTTGAATCGGTTCATCAGCAAATCTTCCGACAAATGCCACGTATTCTTCCACGCTTTAAAAGGAAAAAGCCGACGAAGTTTCGAATGGACACCCGACTGTGATATCACTTTAGCCGAACTCAAAGCGTACCTCAGCTCGGCCCCGCTGTTGGTGAAACCTAAAGAATTTGAGACCCATTACCTATATCTTGCCGTCTCCGCCCATGCCGTCAGCTCCGCTCTTGTCCGGCGAGAAGCGGCGGATGACGTGCCCATCTACTTCACCAGCAAAACACTCCTCCCAGCACAAACACGCTATCTCCCGTTGGAGAAACTCACCCTCGCCCTCGTCTCGGCAGCGAGAAAACTGCTACATTACTTCCAAGCCTACACAATCACTATACTAACGGAGCACCCTCTCAAAGCCCTCTTCCGCAAGGCAGATCTCTCCAACCGTATCTCCAAGTGGGCTATCCAACTGGCTAACTTTGACATTCGCTTTGAGCCACGCACAGCCATCAAGGGGCAGGTTCTGGCCGACTTCATCGCAGAACTGACTCCCGAGGACGCAACCACACTTAACACTCCGACCCCACCAGCCGTAGCCGAACCAAGCTCCGCGATCAAGCCACGGCATCTTTTTCAAGGTGAAACTTGGTGCCTAAACGTCGACGGGGCTTCCAACAGCAACGGAGCTGGCGCGAGGGTAGTCTTGGTTTCACCTTGTGGAGCACTTCATGAAAGCTCTCTCACCATTGACTTCCCCGCCACCAACAACGAAGCTGAATATGAAGCCCTCCTCGCTGGCCTACGCTCCGCCATCGCGATGAAAGTCACCAACCTCGTTGTCTATTGCGACTCCCAACTCATCGTCAATCAAGTACTTGGTGACTATGAGGCACGGGACCCTCGCATGTCGAAATATCAAGCTACGGCAGCCGAGCTCATTTCTCATTTTGGAACCTTCAGCATCGAACAGATCAATCGCGAGCACAACGCACAAGCTGATGCACTTGCAGGCCTTGCCTCGGCTTCTTCAGCCTCAGAATTCAGAACCATCAACTTTGGTAGCATTGACTGCCCGTCTTTTGAGCCCACCCCAGAGGTACTCAACGTTGAACTCGGCCCAAGTTGGATGAACGAGATCGTGGCGTTCCTTAAACATGACATCCTACCCACAGACAAGAAGGAGGCCTTTCGTGTCAGAAACAAGGCCGCTTACTATTGGCTTTCCGAGGGCGGCCAATTCTACAGGAAATCCATCTCTGTGCCATATCTCCTCGTTGTCCACCCCACTCAAGTACCTGAAATTGTGGCCGAACTCCACTCAGGCAGCTGCGGCTGCCACTCTGGCGGCCACTCTCTTTGTCAACGCGCACTCAGCCAAGGCTACTTTTGGAAGAACATGAAGAAAGACTGTGAAGAGGTCGTCTGCAAATGCCGACCATGCCAACTCTTTTCTCCTATCCCGAAACAACCGGCCCAGAACCTTTCCCCCATCACAAGTCCTTGGCCCTTCGCCCAATGGGGCCTTGATATCTTGGGAAAGCTGCCAACGGCTCCTGGAGGCTTCAAGTTTCTGATTACGGCAACGGACTACTTCTCCAAATGGGTTGAGGCTGAACCCCTCGTAACGACAACTGAGGCTGATGTCCGAAGATTCGTCTGGCGAAACATTGTTACCCAGTTCGGCGTCCCTTACGCCATTGTCTCTGACAACGGAACTTAGTTCGTCCGCAAGGACCTCACCAACCTCTGTGCCGAGTTTGGGATACGTTTCTTCAATTCCACACCAGTATACCCCCAAGGGAACGGCCAGGCCGAAGCTATGAATAAAACGGTCTGTGCCGGAATCAAGCGTCAGCTGAACTCCAAGAGAGGCAAATGGGCTGAAGAGTTGCCCCGAGTCCTATGGGCTTACCATTCCACACCAAGGCGTTCCACCGGCCAGACACCATTTTCAATGGCATTTGGCATGGAAGCTGTGATTCCATTGGAGTCAAAGTTCTCAACCCTCAGAACAGAAACATTCGACCCTAAAACAAACAATGAAGCTGTGGAACAAGAACTGATCTTGGCAGAGGAAAACCGTGACGACGCTCGCTTGAAGCTCATCGAGTACCAACAACAGGTGGCCAAGGGATACAACCAAAGCGTACGGGTCAAAAAGTTCAAGCCAGACGATTTGGTTTGGGGAAAAGTTGTGCAAGCCAGCAAGAAAACGAAATTCAAGCCCAACTGGGAGGGACCCTTTCGTATTGTCAAGATTGCTGGTGAAGGTGTCTACGTGCTGGAGGACATGAATAGGAAAGTTCTCACTAACCCATGGAATGCACAGAACCTAGAGAAGGCATCATGTAGCCGAAATTCCAACAGTGTGCCTCATGTTCGGCCACTGCCTATCCTGTTTTTGTTTATTGGCTTCGGCCAAGTCTTTACATTTCAACTTGTATTTCATGTTTGTCAAATTTAAGAAAAATTTTATCTGGCAGTTGTTGTCCTTTACACTTCTACAGTCATTTTCCATACTTAATATTTTACCTCGGCTCACTTGGCCAACCACAAACGTTGACCTCAGTCACACACACAAACGGCTCTTACGCCACTGCTTCGGCCATTATCACTGCCCAGAGAAGCACTAACGGACATCAGGTCCACCGAGCCTAGAGCCAAATTTCGGCTGGAATTTAGGCTCCGATTCGGCTTGGCAAGACTACCAGGTCGGCCACAGCCCGGTTACACTCACGCTTCGGTGAGCAAACCACCCACAAACACAACGGCTCCAACTACCTTCATGCCTTGGCCAAAGGCTGGCAACCTGGCCGAGCCCCAACCACAAGAGGGGCACCAATTAAACTTTGGGTTACTTGCAAATTATCACCTACGCTAGCACGGTGACCGAGGACAAAGCCAAGTTCGGCAAAGCATACAACCCAATCGATTAGTATACTTTGGTCAAGGCTCGGCCATCATTCAACTACTTAGCCGAACCCAGACCAAAGTGGGGGCAACAAGTAGCTACAAATCCAAGCAAACATTAAAGGGAAGTCATCCATTAAAAAGAGATCATGCATTCAAGTTCGGCAAAACGTTCACAGCCAGTAACCATTACATCTGGAACGGCAAAATCCAAGTTCGGATCCGTCCAATCCAACAGGAGTTCAAAAAAAAAAAAAGATTATGAAGTACGAGAAGTAAAGGGTAGTTGACTATGGTGACCGGCCACCCCATAGTCCGGTACCTGCGAGTATGTTCCCTTCAGCCCTGAGCAGCCTCTTCAATGTTAGCACCAGCCTCGGCAACAACAGTGTTAACTTCAAATGCGTTAACATCAGCCTCGGCTTCGGCATTTGTGACAACATTCATTGGCTCATGCTCGGCATTCCCGGCACCTTTCTCACCCCCATCTCCATCCCCCTTCCCCACTGGGCCGTCTCCTGCATTAGCAGTGTTAACGGGGCCGTCCCCCCTTCCCCTCGGCAACAACAGTGTTAACTTCAGATGCGTTAACATCAGCTTCGGCTTCGGCGTTTGTGACAACATTCATTGGCTCATGCTCGGCATTCCCGGCACCTTTCTCACCCCCTTCCCCATTGGGCCGTCTCCTGCATTAGCGTCGGCATCGGTTAGGTCTTCCACATCATCGTCGCTCTCGGGAAACTCCTCTGGAGGGAGGGGTGCACACTCTTCCTCAGTGTGCGGAAGGACGAGTTCGGGGGTAACCGGGGCTGGAATCGACTTCGTTAAGTTCATATCAGCCTCCAGCTGCATGACCCCACAAGTAGCCTTCACTCCGTCCTTATACCCCATTCGGTAAGCGATAGGGACCCTCATCCTGATGGCATCGTTTACCATCGACCGAGCATCACGCATGTACTCGGCTCCGGCACGATTGAAGCCAGCCTGGTAGGCCTTCTCATCCACCCCCTTCATCTTTCTCTTCTCCCTCCTCAACACTCTGGCAACCTCACGCTCGGCCTTCTTCATCCTCTCCTCCATCTCATCTCTTTCTTTCTCAAGCTCGGCTACCTGAGCTTTCGCCATCTTGAGGCTTCCCTTGTAGCTTCTCACTTTCTCACGTTCGACCTTTAAATCCTCATGAAAGCGAGCGCGCTCGGCGACAATGAGCTCAGCATTTTTGGACGAGCGGAGCAAGGCCTGTCCAGCCTATTAAACAAGAGGGGACGTTAGCATGAAAATTCCCAACGGCATGATGATGATAAACAAAAGGACTGGGTACGGTCATACCTGGACAAGGTAAGCACTTGCATGGACTAAGCTCGGTTGAAGGCCCTCGGGAATTCTTTGCATGTCCTTTGGCAAAGCTAAACCTTTGAGAATGGCAGTGGCTAGCCCCGGCTCAACCTTAACAGAGTCTTCCACCGTGACGACCCTGCCTTCGGCCAAGGCGTAAGACAGAGCAAACTCCTGAGCGGCGACGGCGTCGGCCGAACCCAAAGGCTTTTGGACCGCCTTTGACCCACTAGCGGCCGAAGACTCGGTCCTCCCCTGCTCGCTCGTACGTGGAGTTGGCGGTTTGGTCGGGAAAAGTCATGGGTGAGCTTTTGCCTCTTTTCAGCAGGCTCAGCTAGCCCAGACTCCTGATGGACAGCTTTGCCGTCCCTGATATTGACGCGGGCAACGTTCAGTCGGCCCATCTCACCGGTATGTTCGGGCACGAGTGTTTGAAGTGGGACGTTAATACCTGGGAACTGGTATTGCCGACTCTCTCCGAACCAAAACTCAGCCGGCTTCCTAAAAGTCGGCAACTTCACTCTCGGCTGCTTGTTGCCACCTGAAGGCCCGGACTTCTTCCCTCGGCTTTGACCCTCTTTGCTTGGCCCCGCCTTTTTTTCCCTCCTCCTGAGCTTTCCCTTGTAGGACGGCTCGTAGCCAAGCAGCGTCGGCGCATCTCTACAAGCTTGAGACAAGAGGATGTCGACGTGCACTTCGACGAACAAAGACTGCTGAGTCTTTGTTATCGCTCGGTGATCTGCATGAGGAATCAACGTTCAGGACAAGAAAATCAAACATGTATTGATAAAAGTCGACGTCGGCAAGAGCAAAGGGAGTTTGACTACCTCGAAAGTCTTTTATCTTCGGCACCACGTACTTGCGTATGGTTTGGTCGCCGAATTCGTAATTCCCATTTACTTCCACGTAAAGATTGGCCCATTTATCAGTGTCGGGCAATCCGTCTACTAAGGGCTCCTTGTCTCTACGTGTCGACAGGTACCGACGCCCGGTCTGGCCGTGCTTGGACATTATATACGTATGAAAAAGGTCGGCGACCGTGACCTCTAGATTGTGAAGCTCTTTTAACTTGATTATGAACATCACTATCCTATAACTATTGATTGCGAAAAAGTGGGGGACCAAACTGAACCGAGCCAGCAGCTCTCTCAAAAATGGGTGAAGAGGGAACCGCAGCCCAGCCTCGCAGATGGCCATCAAGGGAACTGTGATATGCTTGGGACGGTGCTCCCTCTGGTCACGAATCCGGTTGCTGGCCACCTGGCTTACAAGCACGTCAGCGGGAATGCTGTAGTCTCTGCAAAATTTCTCGTATTCACCGGGCTCCCCGCTAAAGAAATGGGCGTGGGGGCAAACTTGGCCTCTATCCTAGAGATCGGTGACCTCTCTATCCTCGGATTGGGCTTCACTGTGCCCGGACCGTGCAGAGGTGGTGGCGTGCGCCTGCGGAACAAACCTGGATTCGGCCTTCGGCCCCAGGTGGGGTTCGGCCTCAGAGTGGGTCGATGGTGTGAATGATATCTCAGGCTCGGTATCGAACTCGTCGGCACCATATTCGAAAACACGTTCGGCATTCGAATCATTGGAGTCGGTAGACATGTTTGAAGCGATGGAAGATATCTGGCGTCAGCTTCTATGTCTTTCCAAATACTCACGGATTATCGAGTCCCCAGAGTCATCTCCAGAGCTTTCAGAGTCGGAAGAGATGACTGTGACTGGGTGAGTCAGACCTATAAACACAAAAAAAACAATGAGAAACCTTATCGTCGGCGACAGATGAGGATCTCCCTACGCTCGGCTACCCTACTGGCCCACCCTAATTTCATCCTATAGAGATTCAAGCTCGGGGGAGACGGTGACTCTAGTCGTGGGGCTCGGCGTCGGCCAAACCCAACCAACCACAAAGTTGGGGCTCGGAAGAACAGGATGAAGGTGAAGATGAACAGTCGCTCATCTCAACTGTAGGGGGATGAAAACAGTTGATGCCCTGAACGTACCAAACTGCAAACGGCCTCACGTGCCTCTACACCGGAACCCTAATTCTTCGTCGGAACCCTAATCTGCAAAACAGACAAGGGGTGAGTGCACCTTTGCCTCTCGTGGCAAAGGCCCTCCGATGCCTTAGTTAGTGTCACGTACTCGTTCAATTGTAATTATCAATAGGAAAGCAATAAGAGATAGCCCAAGAATTGCATACCTTTTACCTCCAGGTTTACCTCGTATTTATAGATTCACGGATGCTTGCTGCCCAAGCATCCTAATTGCCCTAGGATCCCTCCCTCGTATAGGAAACCTAAAATCGTATGGAATCTCGTTCCCTTATCTGAATGATATCTTAATCTTCATAGGACTATCAGTCCTTTTGGGACTCTTTCCCATAATTATCCGAACATCCCACTCACGTTGGATCTCTAGCCTCGATCCGATATACCCGGGATCTTACCCTTTTACGGAGTATTAACTTTCTGGATTATTATTTGCCACGTCACGACCTAGGGCAACTTGTTGCATTGTTCGGCTTCCTCTTTGCCGAACAGTCCTCCTGGACCAATGACATCACATGCGACTGGTCCACATTGTTATATCTGGTCAAATGACTTCGTATGTTTTTTGACCTTGTCTGCCGAACAGACTGTCTGGACCAATGACTTCGCGTGTCACTGGTCCAGATCGCTGTTCATCGTACTGATCAACGATGAACTTATCATGCCTGCCACGTGTCCCTAATACATCACGTGTTCGGCACCCAAACTTACCTGTTCGGGAATACCTTCCTACAATTGCTCCCCAGCTTCATCCGCTTGCCTCTGTTCGGGGGCGATGGATGAAGCTTTTAGAAACAACAATTCTGGACTGTACTTGCTAGCCCCGGGCAGCCAATTCGTTAATACCTTTTAAGGTTTTTGGCGGCTTAGTCATTATATCATTTTTAGGGTAATAACGCCACGTGGCATGTTTCGTATGCCCTTCATAAATACTGAACTGACGTCTCTAGAACGGCGTCAGAACGATATCTTTGCTTTCCGTTACTTTTCGTGTAACGGCGTAGGAGGTGACGTTTCGACTCTGTCAGTTTCGTTTTAAATTCTTAAGAAAAGGGGGTTTCAGCCCTTTTACCAAAACTCAACCCCTTTCTCCCATCGTTTTCGAAAACCAGATGAGAGGTGCAACTGCCATTGCCGCCGCCTGCAACTCGATCGCATCTTGAGCAACCGCTGCAAAAGTTTCGTAAGAATCTCACCTTTCCTTTTTCCTCATTCGGTTTCTGAGATCTCTGATCCTCAAACGTACCTATCAGTAGGGTTTCGTTTTTAGGAAGTCGTAGAGCTTGTCTAGAATAGTCATGGCGGATGGGAATGAAAATGTTCCCAAACCCAGTAAGTTTAGAAAACTTTGTGAGAATCCTACAGCCATGGCGGCTTTTAGGGCGGAGTATGCCATCCCTGACAATGTGGGGCTCGAACTCGCCCCACTGGGGGCAGACAGGGATGGTGGCTCATGGGACAGGATGTGCATCCCTATTGTGGCAATCGTTGAGGGAGGAGTGCGTTTTCCCCTTCATCCATTACTCCGCCAGATTCTGAACTGGTATCGTCTCACCCCTATGCAAGTCTCGACCAACGTCTTTAGGTTGATAATGGGGGTCATAGCTTTAAATCGGATTCTAGGGACCCAGTTAGGAATCTGGGACATCCAATGGTGGTACAGCATAGTATTGAGCCCCGATTACAATACATTTTACTTCAAAGTTAGAAGGGCAGACAAGCGTCTCGTGCTAAACCTGCCAGATTCCGCTCGTGACCATGAAATCGACTTCCTCTACGTGACTGGCGCCTTCGAGCCAATAGGGGAAGACGGCCAAGTGGTGGGCTTGCATTGCCCCCACATATGGGGTTACCCACGTATGCTTCTAATTTTCTTTCGTAATTCTCGTTTACTGTGTTTTCTTTAGTCTCTTCACGCTTTTAAATTCATATTTATGCTTTCTTTATTCCAGCAGAGAACGCGAACAAGCGCCCTCGTCGAGAGCCGAATTACGTCCGAACTGAAGAAATAAACAGGATCTTGAAATACACGGGCGAACCAGGTACCCGAACAGCTGGACGGGGTCGTAATGCTGACATGCTATTAGGATACGATCCTGCCTATAGGGGAGTTATTGATAGAAGACTTGCCCACCCAAGCACAAGTATTGCTTCCACCTCAACTGCTCCCCCGCTGCAAGGTTCGAGACTGCAGGCAGGAGTTACTCTCGCCGGGCAATCAGGTGAAATTCAGGTTCCCGAAGGCGTTCTCCAAACGCGTGTAGTGCTTAGAAGATCGGAGCGAAGGAGGAACACCGCCGAGCATCATTCTCAACAGGCCATTCCCCTGTGTGTCACTAGCCAGTCGTCGTCTTCAGGGTATTCCCAGTCCCCTACGAACCCAGGTACGATGGCTCGTCAACCTATTGACCTTAGCACACTTCTGACTGTATCCACACAGAATCGTGGTGCCGCCGGTAGGGCGGCATCTACTGGTGCTGCCCCACCACCACCTCGGCGCACGAGGGGGAGGTCAACACGATCGTCCTCATCTCCACGGGATAGCTCCCTTGAAGCTACGGATGCTCATCGGGACAGGCGTCCTAGGACTGAAGACCCTTCCCCTTCTGACATACCTGCTGATGGGGGGAATAACCAACCCCATTCACCCCCTGGCCAGGATCTTCCCCAAACATGGGCTCCCCTACTGACTAGGGGTGATCGTCCCGTGCACATTGGGGATACCGCCAGTTCATCAGAGACGGCGGTCGCTCTTGCACAAGGGTTGTTGCTTCCAGTTGACATGCAAAAGGAAGCTGGATCTACATCTGAACGGCTGGTGTCCACTGGTCTCGTCAGTGGGATCAAGGTAAAGTGTATTCAATACTTCATCTTTTATTTTCTGACGTCTTATTCATAACGTTGTTTTCAATACTTGGGAATTTTCAATTTATCCAAAAGATGGTGACCCTGGGTCAAAGAGTGCAAGAAACTGAGGCAGAGCGCAACAGGCTCATGAGGGCCAACACTGGGCTGCTTCAAACTGTGGCGAGGCTGGAAAGGGAAAGAGACAAAGCAAAGCTGGAAGCAGAGACCACCAGGGCTAGGCTTAACACAACTGAGGAGAGTCTTAATCAGGCTCTGTCTGAGATTGATAGCGCCAAGAAGGCTGCTTATGAAGATGGGTATCAAAAAGGGTTCGATGCAACGACTGCAAGTTATGTTGAACAGATGCCAGCCATTCAAGATCAGATATGGGTGGCATGCTGGGAGACGTGCTTGACCAGGGTTGGGGTTGCTGAAGATTCCCCGCTGTGAGTGGACAACGAACTGCCAAGCAAACGGTCTCAAATTGTGGATGGATCTGAGGGGAACCCAGAGGATGACATCGATCAGCGAATTGAAGATTTTGCTGATGCTGAAGAAGATACACCTACTGACATTCCACAGGTTGTCACTGTGGGGTCTCCTGCTCGGGAATCGAACAACGATCCCATAGTTGTGGAAGGGGAAACTGGTGGTGGCATCCCAACAGAGCCTAACACCGAAACAACAAACCAGCTTGCTTCTGAGGTCCAAGAATTGGACTAAGCATAATTATTATTTCCAACTGTTTGGACAATTTGCAGGTCCTGTGTGACCGTAGTATTTGCTGGCCCTGCGTGGCATTAAACATCTGTTCTTGCTAAGTTTTTACGTCTTTATCTATAAGTATTACGTACTTTTGATAGCATCTTACGCCTGGAATCAGTAACTGACATATGCTCGTTATGTTTATTACTCAAGTGTTTCATCCTCATATTGTACCGAGTGTATTCGTACTTAGGTATTTGTAGGTTGCTCGTACCTTAGATATCTCATACCTAAATTTTTACCATAATCATTTACTCAAATGATTGTATCCGAACGGATTGCATGCGTTCGTATGCAATATATGAGTGTACTCATACTCATAAATCTCATATTATGTCTTTTGTCCGAGCATTTCGTACTTGGACTCTGCTAAGTATATTCGTACTTAGAATTTGGTAAGAGTTTTCGTGCTTTAAAGTATCTCGTACTTTCAAATACCTCAATTTTGGCATTCGTGCCTAGTCCGTGCTCCCCAATATGAAAAAAGGAAGATAAGACTTCCCCAAATTTCATATTCCTCATGTTGAGAACGAAAATTTCGGAAAATCGGATATACGTGAAAAAAGAAGAAACAACTTTATTTATAAATTTGCACTAAGCAACAAGATAAAATCTAAACAAGGGAATTATACTCGTAATTCCCACATGAACACATAGTGCATGAAAACTCAAGGTGACATTATTCATACACCTTGTCACTAGAAAATAATAAAAAACAAGGGAGCTTTACTCATAGCTCTCACACAATCACGTAGTGCATTCTAATATAAAACTTGATTCTTCTAAACAAAGAATTTTCTGAGATTATGGACATTCCATGGCCTCGGAATTGGATTGCCGTCCAGTTCTGCCAATTTGTAGGCCCCAATTCCCACAATCTCAGTTACTCGATATGGGCCTTCCCAATTGGCCCCCAGCTTGCCTTCGTTGGCCACCTTGGTATTGCCGAGCACCTTCCGAAGTACAAGGTCCCCAACACCAAACTCTCGAGGGTGCACATGCTTGTTGTAACTTTTCATCAACTGTTCCTGGTAAGAAGCTAAATGAACCAGGGCTTTTTCTCTTCTCTCCTCAGCAAGATCAAGTTCGATTTGAAGGGCTCTGTCGTTGCCCCCACTTTCAACCAACACAGTTCTGTTAGTTGGAAGTCCCACTTCCAAAGGTATGACTGCCTCTGTGCCATATGCCAACGAGTAGGGGGTCTCTCCCGTAGACCTCCGAGGAGTTGTCCTGTGTGCCCATAAAACAAGGGGCAATTCATCGGGCCATTTCCCTTTGGCCTTGTCCAACCTTTTCTTGATCCCGTCAAGAATGATTTTATTAGATGCTTCTGCCTGCCCGTTGCTCTGAGGGTACGCTGGAGTGGAATAGTAGTTCCTAATTCCATATTGGGCACAAAATGCTTTGAACTTCTTCTGAAATTGCGACCCATTATCCGTGATCAAGGAATAGGGAACCCCAAATCGAGTAATAATACTCTTCCATACGAACCTTTCTATCATGGGTTCAGTAATTTTAGCCAATGGTTCTGCTTCTATCCACTTGGTAAAATAGTCCGTTGCAACTAGCAGGAATTTTCGGTTCCCAGTTGCTTTATGGAGGGGACCCACGATGTCCATTCCCCACTGGGCAAACGGCCAAGGGCTTGTCAGAGGTACCAGGTCTTCGGCTGGTGTTCGAATCATGGGTGAGAACTTCTGACATTTCTCACAGATTTTAACATATACCTTGGCGTCTTCCTGCATATGTGGCCACCAATAGCCTTGGGTAATTGCTCGGTGGGCAATGGACCTGCCCCCAGCATGACTTCCACATGTTCCCTCGTGGATTTCATGAAGAAATTTCTGCACCATCCCGGGGTGCACACAAAGCAAATATGGTCCTGTAAAGGACTTTCTGTACAGCTTCCCTTCTGGGGACAGCCAAAACCTTGCAGACTTGGTTCTGATTTTATGAGCTTCCTTTTTATCAACAGGGAGTATTTCGTTTCGTAAAAACTCCACGATTGGATCCATCCAACTTGGTCCCTGGTTCACATCCAGGACCAAGTCAATACCCCTTCCAATGCTTGGCTCTGTCAGATACTCAACTGCCACCTTCCGCTTGAGTTCAGTTGGAACAGCTGCTGCCAGCCATGCTAAAGAATCAGCATGGGCATTTTGTCCAGAACTTATCTGTTCAACATGAACCCTATCGAAGGTATCAAGTAGATCTTTGGCTGCTTCCATGTATGCTGCCATCTTTTCATTCCGGGCCTGATATTCGCCGGACAGTTGGTTAACTACGAGCTGTGAATCGCAATGCACCTTGACTCGTTTTGCCTTTAAGGTTCTTACACTCCTTAAACCAGCTAAGAGTGCCTCGTACTCTGCTACGTTATTTGATGCACTGAACCCTAGCCGAACAGACAGCTCGATCATTACGCCTCCTGGAGGAAATATTACCACCCCAATTCCCGAACCGGTACTGCATGCTGATCCGTCAACGAATAATTTCCATTCCGTGGGGTCCTGTTCGGCTGACAGCTGATTCTCCATGGGTGCTGGCTTGGACGCTTGCTCCTTTCTCGTAGGAGGCAAGGGTGCAACCGTAGGAGAAAACTCAGCCACAAAATCTGCCAATACTTGGCCTTTAACTGCCGTACGTGGCCGATAATCAATGTCATACTGGCTCAACTCAACAGACCACGTTGAGATTCTTCCTGAAAAATCTGCTTTTCGTAGCAGTGATTTCAGCGGGAATTCAGTATAAACCACTACCTTATGGCTCTGAAAGTAGTGTGGCAACTTCCTTGTGGCCGTTCTAAGTGCCAAGACAAGTTTTTCTAAGGGCAGATATCTCGTCTCTGCATCCAACAAGGTCTTGCTAACATAGTAAATTGGGATTTGCTCGACTCCCAAATCCCTTAACAGGACTGCACTAACAGCATGTTCAGAGACAGCTAAGTACAAAACTAAAGACTCACCTTGCTGTGGTGTTGACAGAAGAGGAGGCTCAGCCAGGTACTTCTTCAAATCCTGGAAGGCCTGTTCAAACTCTGCTCCCCAATCGAATTCCTCCCTTTTTTTTAACAACTGAAAAAAGGGTCTGCACTTGTCACTTGACCTGCTTATGAACCTATTCAGTGCTGCAGCCATTCCTGTTAACCGCTGGACTTCCTTCGTAGTCCTGGGACTTTGCAGCTTCTGCAGAGCTGCAATCTGGTCTTGGTTGGCCTCAATTCCTCTCATAGTTACTAAGTGGCCTAGGAACTTCCCAGAACCAACTCCAAACGCACATTTCGAGGCGTTGAGTTTCAATTTATATTTCCTCAAGATTTCGAAGGCCTCCTTTAGGTCTGCTATGTGTCCCTGCTTATCCGGACTCTTCACCACCATATCATCTATGTAAACCTCCATAGATTTGCCGAGTAGTTTTCTGAACATGATGGTCGCGAGTCTCTGGTACGTTGCCCCAGCGTTCCTAAGCCCAAATGGCATGACGCTATAGCAATACAACCCCCGCGGTGTAATAAAAGAAGTCTTCTCTTGATCGGGCTCAAACATAGCAATTTGATGGTATCCTCGATACGCGTCCAGGAAACTCATCCGTTCGTAGCCAGCAGTTGCATCAACCAGTTGGTCTATCCTTGGAAGGGGAAAACTGTCTTTTGGACACGCCTTGTTGAGGTCTGTGAAATCCACACATACTCGCCACTTTCCATTCTTTTTCTTTACCACAACTGTATTGGATAGCCATTCAGGATAGTAAACCTCTCGAATAGCCCTAGCCTCCAACAAGCGATCGACTTCCTCAATTACAGCATCCACATGCTGCACGGCTGCCCTTCGTTTTTTCTGAATTATTGGCTTGTGCTGGGGGTCAACATTTAAATGATGACAAATCACATCTGCATCAACTCCGGGCATCTCTTCTGGGACCCATGCAAATACGTCGATATGCTCCATTAGGAATCCAATCAATTCGGCCCTCTCGTCTGCCGGCAGTGACTCCCCAATTAGAAAATATCTTTCAGGATCATTCTCGTTGATCTGAATTTTCTCCAGGCCTTCAACCACCTTTTCCGCCGGATTCCTCCCAACATCTTCGATTGTCGGTTGATCTGGTACTTCCAGTGTGTGAACATGGTGGGCCTTTGGAGCTTTCTTAACCACGGAAATCAGGCACTGTTGGGCTACTTTCTGGTTGCCCCTAATTATTTCGATCCCATTGGATCCTGGGAATTTCATCATCTGGTGGTAAGTTGAGGAAACGGCCCTCATCTTGTGTAGCCAGGTCCTGCCTATAATTGCATTATAGGAAGAAGGAACGTCGACAACAAGGAAATCAGTCTTTAAGACAACTGTTCCTGCCCGAACAGGGAGGGTTACTTTTCCAAGGGGCCAGACGGCTCCCGCTCCAAACCCAATCAGAGGTGTTGTGGATTGCTCCAAATCTGTTTGGGCCAGTCCCAACTTTTTGAATGCATCGTAGTACATCACCTCTGTACAGCTTCCTGGATCCACCAGAATCCTTTCAATGTCATATTCCCCTACTCGTAGGGTTACGACCAAGGCATCATTATGGGGTACTTGGACTTCTGTCAGATCATCATCCGTGAATGCTATGCTTTCATTGCATACACCATTCTCTCGACCTCTTTTATTTCCCAACCGCATCACATGTTGGTCATGCTTCACCTGCCTTTGCAGTAGCCTCACCTCATTTCTCGTATAAGGTGCGGCCAGCCCATGTATCATATGGATTATTCCCTTAGGATTCTGCTCGTAATCCAGTTCCATGGCCCTTCCTTTTTCTTTGGGATCTTCCTGGATAAACTCCTTGAGATAACCCCGAGAGACCAAATCATCAAGGTGTTTCTTATACATCTCACAATCTTCAGTCATGTGGCCCCAATCTTTGTGGTAGCTGCAGTGCTGATTCGTAGCACGCTTAGCGTCTTTGTCTCCACCAAGACTCGGGGGCCACTTGAAGTATGGCTGATTCTTTATTCGATAAAGAATCCTGTAAATCGGCTCCTTCCAAACAGTAGTAATAGAAAAGAAAGACTTGGGATCAGGGGCTGGCTTTTCCTTGTACGGATCCTTCTTAGCCTGTCCGTACTCCTTTCGCTCTTTGTACGTCTTGGGCTCAGGTTTATCCACCTTCTTGGCAGCCGTCTTAGGCTGTTCGGCAGCAATCCTGCCATCCTCTCGAAGTATGTCATCCTCCATTCGGGCATGCTGCTCTATTCGCTCCATCAATTTGGCCAATGTAGCCACCGGATGTTTGTTTAATGACCGACGCAGTTCTCCCCGAACAGGCAAACCAGTTTTGAAGGTGGCTATGGCATATTCCTCACTGCAACCCTCAATCTCGTTGAAAGTTTCCCAGTACTTTTTTGCGTAATCCCTGATCGGCTCGTCATCCGTTTGTTTCATGGTGGACAGACTCTCAAACGTCTTTGGAGCCTTTCTGCTTGTCAAAAACCGAGCAGTGAATTCTTCAGCCAACTGCCTCCATCCTCTTATGGATCGTGGTGCTAATTTATGAAACCAACTCAACGCCACTTTGCCTAGACTGGACGGGAACATCTTGCACAGAATGGCATCATCGCCATCGTGCATGAACATGGCCTGCTGGTAATGCTGTATGTGGGCCACAGGATCCGTATTTGTCTCGTAAAGTACGAACGCTCCGTGCTTCACTCTGCTCGGCAACTTCGCCTCTTGCAGTCTCCTTGCAAAAGGGGAGGCTGCAATGTTACTTAGGGCTTTACGTGCCGCCTCTCGTGCAGACACTGACCCATCTTCATTTTCTTTTGTTTTGTGAGCCGTGGCTCTGGCCCAGTCAGCATCAGGTCTCTCATACCTATCGCGATGATGCTTTCTTGTTTCTTCTTCAGGTGAGGAACTAGGTTCCCTGCTTTTCCTTTTCCGCGAAAAAGCCCTTCGTCTTTCGGGTGTACGGCTTCTGCTTCTGTCTCTCCTCTTTCGCGGAGAAATCTTATGTCGTCCTAGAGTAGGACTTCTGCTCCTTCTCTCTTGTGAACGAGCCTGCTTTTGGACTGCTGAAGTCCGTCTATCTCTCCCAGAGTCTCTCCTTGAGAGTCCAGAATCTTCTGGGTGCTCTCGTACCCGCTGCAACTCTTGTATCTCATACTCTCGCTTTCTAATCAACCGAGCGTATTCCTCTATTTCCTTCCTCTTTCGATCGAGGACGTCCTCACTGTTATGTATACTTCTTGACTGTTCTACAGACGCCTCTCTTCGGTGAGACTTGCTCCTTCTCGTGGAGCCCGTAGCCGTCTTATCCTGCCTTCCAGTGGGCTTTCTCGGAGCACCCGGTGGAGATTTATCTCCTCCACCGCTTATCTGACTTTTCGGATTGAACGGTGTTTCAGGATCTTCTTCCATCGTAATCGTTTTTCAAGGAAAATCGGTTCGTTTCCCACAGACGGCGCCAATTGTAGGGGGATGAAAACAGTTGATGCCCTGAACGTACCAAACTGCAAACGGCCTCACGTGCCTCTACATCGGAACCCTAATTCTTCGTCGGAACCCTAATCTGCAAAACAGACAAGGGGTGAGTGCACCTTTGCCTCTCGTGGCAAAGGCCCTCCGATGCCTTAGTTAGTGTCACGTACTCGTTCAATTGTAATTATCAATAGGAAAGCAATAAGAGATAGCCCAAGAATTGCATACCTTTTACCTCCAGGTTTACCTCGTATTTATAGATTCACGGATGCTTGCTGCCCAAGCATCCTAATTGCCCTAGGATCCCTCCCTCGTATAGGAAACCTAAAATCGTATGGAATCTCGTTCCCTTATCTGAATGATATCTTAATCTTCATAGGACTATCAGTCCTTTTGGGACTCTTTCCCATAATTATCCGAACATCCCACTCACGTTGGATCTCTAGCCTCGATCCGATATACCCGGGATCTTACCCTTTTACGGAGTATTAACTTTCTGGATTATTATTTGCCACGTCACGACCTAGGGCAACTTGTTGCATTGTTCGGCTTCCTCTTTGCCGAACAGTCCTCCTGGACCAATGACATCACATGCGACTGGTCCACATTGTTATATCTGGTCAAATGACTTCGTATGTTTTTTGACCTTGTCTGCCGAACAGACTGTCTGGACCAATGACTTCGCGTGTCACTGGTCCAGATCGCTGTTCATCGTACTGATCAATGATGAACTTATCATGCCTGCCACGTGTCCCTAATACATCACGTGTTCGGCACCCAAACTTACCTGTTCGGGAATACCTTCCTACATCAACCCTCGTACTGTTCGCACAGAACAGAAAACGCCCCCAAGAAACCCAGAATCACATGAGGGAAAGGCGCAAAAATTGCAGAAAAACGAAGAGAAGCATGGTTCGAACATATACTTGGAGATTTTGCAAGAAGTGGTGCTGAATCCTCTGAGAATCAAGACCAGAAGATGAACAAACGTACGACGAAGCTCTGGTTATGGCGTCTTAGAGAGAGAAAGAAGTCGTAACCATCCTCTCACCTCCATCTGCCCTTTATATAGGGTGAGGTTTGGGAATTCGAGTTTCTCGCCCAAATCATTACACCGCCGAACCTATAGCCCTTGAGCATCTGATGCGTGGCTTGATGGGACAGCTTGGCAGAACTCTATGCGTGCCAACCATCCCCTTGTTAGCCGTACTCAATGGAAGATAGACACCTGGTGCGCCTCCATTAGTCCATGTGCATGACGATTTACTGAAAAGTGATTTAGGCTCTGCTAAGTTCTGTTCATTAACCGTGATTCATGTTCGGCGTTCAAAAGACTCGGCCAAAGTTAAAAATCAATCCCAACCGCGCGCTCGGCGACGGCTAAGATTAAGGGGCTATTGTAGTGGGCCGGGCTCATATACGACTACATCGGGGCTCGGCCTGAGCCGAGGCATGCCGGTCGTCGGTTTCGCCTTGACCTTGCGTCTAGCAACGGAAAGGGTTATATCAAGCTCGGCCACCTTTTGGGGGTGATCCCACAGATGACGTTTGCCAAGCCCGGATTCCCTTCGGACTCGGCTTTCCTTCAAGCTTGGCAAACCGCCAGTGTCTTCTGGGCTCGGCCACATGCGCAGCCACGCACCCACCCACGTGCAGAAATGGTTATGCCTGAGGATAGTCATGTGCGCACATGGGAGTGCCAGCTCACCCCCAAAAGCGGTTACCAAATCTGTTCGGTGACGTCACGATGATGTCGCCTTGTCCGCGCAAGGCACGTGTCCATGCTTGGAGAGCAAGTCAGGGAAACCCTAAAAATACTGAAGGATAACGCCTCTAGAAAGGTACGCACTCATACACGCGAATACCCACTCAAAACCCTAGTCTCTTCGCTCTCCCCCTCTCTACGCATACTTATCCTCTCACCGGAGGGCCTTGTCGGGCAACCCCCGGCCAAGTCTTAGTCGTGCGTTCATTGTGCAGGCTAGGTGGAGAAGGGTAGGAGACCACTGAATCAGCGGAGGAAGGAACCAGAGCGAGGATCACGGGCCGCACACGGAGAAATACCCACAAACCCTCACTAAAACCCAGGTGAAATTTTTGATGCTAACCCACATTCCAAAACTGCCAAAGTGCCAATAAAAAATTCAAAAACACCAGTAAAAAACTGATCGATTTCTTGTTCGAATGTTGGATGCAAGCAGGGCTGCCTAGAAACCCAACAATCCCATGCCTTAATGGGGTGGCTCCACGAAACTCGGGTCGGGCTCCTTTTTCCCTTCAAAAAAGGGTACATAAGTGGACTACACCATGCTGTTTGCCAATTTGGTGAATCATGACGGGTCTATTTTGATAATTGAAATCCTTTATTTTGTAAAATTTGAAGTCTTAAAAAATTTATGTTGTTGGATACCATTCAATATTGATCCAAACATAACCAACTGGGGCTAACTCAGTTGGTCAGCACTCTTGCATCTCACTGGGAGGTCAGGAGTTCGAATCTTTCCACCTGCGTATGAGTATTCATCCCTTTGTTATTTCTCCTCTTAATAGCGCTTGTAGTTGAGTTGGACTTACAGTAATTGTTGTCCCTTTGATGGCTTATTTATCCTATTGGTTCAGTTGTTGAACTTGATTATCTCGTCGACTCTCACACAGTGAATATAGTGTCCCGTGGTTTGTACTTTGTACCTCATACATGATGTAATGATCTCCCCTATTGATTGAAAAAATATATATTGATCCACACATTTACTTTTCAGAAATTAGGTCCAATCCAGTGTGCCAGCTCAATTTATACAAAATAATTGCATTTCAATCCGGTACTGATTTTGTATCCTAAGAAAATGATTTTTGGTATAATCAATGTTTTCAACGAGTTCTACAATATGAACGATTCTGAACATCCAATTAGACTTGTTATGTGCCCCAAAATGGGCCAACTGTACAAGAAGCCAATTCAATCTCAGCTCGAGACCAGGGGTGGCTACACTCTTATGCTAGAGGGTTCAAAAAATGTACTGAATTTTTTTATATGCTTTTGTATATAAATAAATTTTTCTTAGTATTGTCGGCGCTAAGTTACTCGTACAAGGTTAAAATATGAAAGTCGAACTAAATTTGGACCAAAATATCATAGTAGCATAACACAACAAAATAAGCCCAACCCAAATAAGTTTGACTGTTTAAGAATCTAAAACCTAAAGCGGTGTATAAAAACAAAAGTAAAGGTGAAGTACTATTCTTTTTTTCACGTGAGTAACAACTTTTTTTTCCCCCCTTATTTTTATGACGAACACAACAACATCTTCACTCCAATCATATAGCGTAAGTATGGACGGCTTAACTTGTATTTTGGTGGGGGGGGGGGGGGGGGGGGGGGGGCGGTGTTCCAACCGAACCCATTGGGTTTAACATAAACACTAATTTTTTATTTTTTAATATAATATAATTTTTCTTTGTTATTATTGCACTAGATCATTCACGCATAGCCAATACGTAATACCCCGTATTTTTCTTTACTGAAAAGAATAAAAACTTTATTATTTTGAACCGTAAATTTCGAGGACGAAATTGTTTTAAGGGAGATAGATTGTAACAACTTGTGTTTATTTTCCACAATATATTACCATAAGAGAGAGAGAGAGAGAGAGAGAGAGATTAAAGATAACATTTTGGAACTGTCGGCAACCATATTTTCGATTCATTAATGCTATTGGGTTCATTTATGTCTAGCAATATACTCATTAATCATTACACAACTTTGTTTGCAGCTTATTATGCATTGGTAGCCATTATTGATTAGAGAAAGGGTTTCCGATAAGAGGAAAGAAGACAGAAGCATGTGATGGAATTAATGGGCTGGTAGGCTTATTTATCAGTATATGTTTTGTTGATCAGATTTATCAGTATATGTTCCTCTGTCTATATAACAAGAGGTGAAGCCTTTGCATGAGGGAGAGACGTCACGGAGGAGTAGTAGGAATTATTATAGTGTGTGTGAGATGGAAGCCTACAGAGTTTTGGAGGAAAAAAAAAAAGAGAGAGAAGAGAAACCAAATACAGTAAAGAGCTATGAGTTGGAGGCTTGAGATCAATAGTGAGATCATATCCGATTACAATGGAATTTTAGGAGATTGTGCACGGTGTTGAGATGCATATATTCAATGGTGGCGATCATATTTTGAGGTAATATTCTGGAAAGTATACGATATGCTTTTCACTTTCGGAATCTTTTTCAAATTCTCATTTTGTACTTCTCTTGATTATCACGTGATATTTGTTCAATCCTATAGAATATTGTTAAAAAGTGGAATAATTGTTATTGAACGTGAAATTGATGACTGAGTGCTATAGAACTGTTCAGTACAAGGATTAACTGGCCTTACCAATAGTCCAGAATGGGTCCGTCCGTTGGGGCTCGGTGAGGAAGGTATTGGGGGGGGGGGGGGGGGGGGGGGGGGGGGGGGTTGTCATTGCTCATGTACTGAGGAGGGCGTGGTATGAGGTCCCTTCTGATTGTTTATTTTGGCCAGGTAGTTGATTATCGTTTATTGATTCCACTTGAATATGAGCATTGTTATTCTGTTGTATCGTATACTTTCCGGATAATTTATTTTTCAGGTGTGGAGCCAGATTAGTGGAGGTTGAATCGGAGCATTTAAGGATTATTTGGAGAGTCTTGGATAAATTTTTGGAGCATTAAAGGATTATTTATTTGAGGCTTTTATTTTATTTTGGTGATGTAAAATTTGTATATGGAGAGAATGGGGCCTAAAAGTGTATAAAATACAGTGTATTTTAAAGTTTATTATAGAAAAAAGGCGGGTCCTTACACAATATATGAGCAAAAACATACTTAAATTTGTAAGTAAATAAATAGTACATGACAACAAAACAAAATTAATCAAGCTCGGTCAATTTATTTTTAATCAAATAAAAATTAGCAATTAAGATAGAGTTTTGCATTGCAAAAATTTTTTACACAATTTTATTACCACAAAACCAAAATCTTGGAGCCACCGCTGCCGGAGACTCAGGATAAAGCCTACGTTCGGTTTGGGCTTTCCCCTGCCCTGCTCTGGCGGGTGATTTTGGTTTTTGGAGATTTCGTCAGTTGTCCAAATAAATCATGGTATTTGACAATTGTAATCAAATTCAATTCAACGGTAAATTTGCCAAAATTTAACCCCAATCACACTATGGCATAGTTTATTTTAAATTTATTATACTGACCACATTTTTTGTATAATAGATAATAGATATTGTTTGACCAAGAGGCTAAACATATCTAATCAATGTAAAAAAATTTCTTGATGATTTACTTACCGAAATACAAACTGAATTGTTGTTCAAATCAAGTTGATGAAATCTCGGTGAAGCTAATGAAGAGCACATCACTATATTCTGGTAGTGTGTTAGGGCATCCGTAATGTAATAATCAAAAGTGAATAATTAAAATTTGTTACGTCAACTTTTGATTATTCATTTAGAGGGTTGCTAAAGTTAGCAATGTGAAGTCACATATTGTTACTTTTGATTATTCAAATGCCCAAATTTGATTATTGGTTAGAAGGTTACTAACTTTGATTATTACAATGTGACCACTTTTTTAAGCACACATTGCTAATTTTAGCAATATTTTGATTTTGATTATTACATTGTGGATGCTCTTAGGCACTACGTGTTCTCCTTGCTGGCTCCATTAATATGCCTTTTAAAGGGGCCGGCTATTCGCAGCCACGTTTTTACTCCCGTACCCCATTACTTCACATAGCCCATTTCCAAAATTTTAAAAAATAAAATTTTCTCCATGTACCCCATTAAATGTACCTGATTTTCCCATTATACCCTTCTCTCTAAAAAATTACACTTCAACTCCCCACCCACCCATCCATCCAAATAAAAGGGGAAAACCCTAATCCCCAGCCCCCATTTACGTTTTTCCTCCCACCCACCAGGCCACGCCATTTTCTTCTCCCACGACCTCCACCTCCATAGCCACCACCGCAGCACCACTGCAGCACCGCCACTCCTGCCACCGCACCGCCACCAGCACACCACCCCACTGCCTCCAGGTGCCGTTCTCTCTCTCTCTCTCTCTCTCTCTCTCTCTCTGTTCTTCTCTATTTCTCTCCCTCTGTTCTTCTCTCTCTGTCTCTTTCTCTGTTCTCTTCACCACCGCCGGCCCAGCCCACCCATTTACATACATGTATTTGTGTAGAGATTTTGGTAATTAGATCCCGAATTTGTGTAAAGATTTTAGTAATTAGATCCCGAATTTGTGTAAAGATTTTGGTAATTAGATCCCGTATTTGTGTAAAGATTTTGGTAATTAGTTCCCGAAATTGGTAGCCAAAAATGGTGAATGTTGAGATCTGTAAGTTTATATGTGGAGATGCTACGGTTTTTTTTTTATCCTATATTGGTTAGCACATTTGGCATGCGCTCTTGGCGTAAAAAATGACAGCCCTGAACGTCATGCCAATGCAAGTGGATTTGGCTTCATGAGAGGCAGCAACTGAATTGAGTTGTGGTACTTGTCAAAAGTGCCCATACCTCCATGGAACCTCCAACGGAAGCTTCTCTGCTCGTAGGTGGATTCCTAAAATTTTGTTGTCTTATTACATTGTCCTGCATGAATGGGTTTGCTTTAGCTTAAGCCAAAAAGGAGGAGTTTCATTATAAGCATGCCAAGGATTTCTACTCGTCGGTTTTTTCGTAATATAACTGATCGTGGATTTAGGCGACGGGCCTTACTGGGTTCGATCCGAAACGGGCCAACAGTCAAAACACATTGCCGCTAGCGGCTATGTGCCGTGTGTTTTTTAGCCTTCCGAGGCCGTTTAGGCCTCCAAATGGGCCTTCGTTCTGTTTTTGGGTCATTCTTTGCGATCTCATAACTTTCCGTAGGACAGTCCGATTCAGCCCATTCTTTTTTCTGAAGTCTTGTTTTTCCATCTACTTTGTGGGTCCGTATTAATTTCGGTATTGTTACTTTATGTTTTCTAGGGTTTCTGTTGTTACCGTTATATTCGGTTTTATGCCTTTAGTTCTTAGCATATGTTTCCCTGGTTGAATTAAATTAGGAATTAACATGACTAAAGAAAAAGTAGCATACTGAAAGTTCGGAGAACTCCAAAAATCTCCTGCGCAATGAAGGTAAAATTTCAGACAGAAGATCTCAAAAACAGTAGGTTGAAACAGAACACAATTGGTCAAAGTAAGCATACATAAACATGAGCAGATACAAAAGTACAAACAGTTACATAAGGCACGATAAAATAGAAATTAGGTGTCTAGACTCTTAATTCCCCACTCTTTCACTGAGTAGTCAACCATAGGGCATTTCCAATCCTGCAATATACTTTGTTACCAAAGTCACAGGGTATAGTATGAGTCAATTAAATACTACAGTATCTATCATCTTCTTAGGCCTCATCAACTTCAATCATCTTAACTTGGCATATATATTCTTCTGCCCTCATCACCCGAGAAGGTCTACATTGCCCAATAGCTCACCTAATTTTTCAAGTAATCAACAACAAATCCCACTTTAGGAGATAGTTTCAACTTATAAGCAAATGACACATACTGCACAGTAGATACAAAGAGAGGCCACCTCATTACCAAATACAAATGATTTAGGCCCCGTTCCACTAAGGTTCTTAGCAGTAGCTATCTATGCACGATATTCGTCCATTTAGTAGAAATAGAAAACTTCACATTCCAATTTAGGCTAGGGTTTATGACATAGGGCATCGTCAAATATTTGTTGGAGCAAAATAGTACCTTTCGTTCATGAGATGTTTATAGCACCAAGAAAACGTGATCCTTCAAAGTGATTCTCAATCATGTTCTCATTGGGGGAATGAGGCCGAGTCCATTGGCAAAGGAGGGGTTGTCAAGTACTCAGTTCCCAACCACTGGTATCTGTTTCACTAGATTTTAGTCAGGGACACCATCAACCTATAAGAGCCAAGTGTAGTATTTTCTGAAGGTTGGAGCTCGTGAATTTCATGAGCTCAGACCTTTTTTGAAAAAGCAAGAAGAAAAAGAAAGTGTACGTTCCTGCACGAATCACATGTGAGTGCATGATTTTCAAAGGAAAAGGGCACACTGCGATGGAAAATAGGTTGTACATGCGTATTATACATTCTAATTGATAAAGCAATACTAAACAGATACCATTTCGATGTTAAACCAACCAACAGGCATAAAACCTCGATGACTAGCCATGTATACTTCGATATCCAGTTCAATATCATTCTAGCTGCTCGGGTTGTTCCGCAAAAGATCGGCTCATTCTATAGGTTCGGAGCATTTCAAGAGGCTCGTTAGGTAAATTAGATAGGCTCGACTTGTTTACAAGCAAGCTGAGCCCGAAACGCATTCAGTTACGTGGGTGGTTTATGCATATACATGAATTCTATAAGTTTTTACGTGGTTCCTGTACCGGATTCATTGAGACCTTAGGGCTGAACGATTGATTATTGATAAAGAAAAGAGTCAGAGAGAGTTTCTCTAAACTTTTGCGTTTGTGATTGTCCTCGTTGCTTGATCATCAGTTTTTCTTATTCGCTTCCCTGCATCAGCTTGTGTCGATGAAATGCTCACTGTTTGAAATGTTGATAGCGAGTCTTAGATATGTGGAGTGCAGTTGGTAGCTAACAAAAGTTTGAGCAAGGGCTCTTTGAATAATCTGGAAATTGAGAATAATTTGGAAAATGAGCTGGGTGAAGCCCAATTCCTTTAAGTAACCTTTTTATTTATTTGTATTGGAATGAATAAACTAAGTTTTTGGTTCTTTTCCAAAACAATGGTGGATCCGTCATTGTCACGACCCGCTATCCCTAGACCCCTTAAAAGGGAATCACGGCCCTTGACTGGCCAACAAGGCCTTCTTACTATGGAGTCTTCATTTTTTCCTGCCATAAGCCATATCTTACTGATAGTGCATGGTCTTATTGGCATTCATAATTTTTGTTGCCTTTTCAGACTTCTAAATTTGTATTATTGTTATTATATGCAAGTTATTATGCGTCCACCACGTGGAGTTCGAGGCCGAGGTCGCGCCCGGGGTGTGCATCAGGACGAGTCTGAGGCTGCTGAGGTAAACAACTTTCAATAGTTGATTTTTGGAACGAAGTTTGACTTTGCGTGACCTTCTTTGGAACAAGATGTACAATAGCTTAAGTCTTTGTCATAGACAAATTCTGCCAGCTGCACTGCTGTGCAATATGTGTTCCTAATTGCTCTACCATTAGACTTATTGTCATTGGATATCAGAAGCAGAAGCTTGACGTATGATAAATGTGGGGGCGACTATTCGCAGCCGCGGTTAAAAATTTTCAATTAACTCGATAGTTAGTTACCAAATTTAGATACATTTTCAGCATTCAATTACTGAAATATAATATTTTTTCAACAGCTATTTACCGAAAATTCATATTCGGCAGTTGGTTACCGAAATTTGAACATATTTTCGACATGTAGTGTCCAAAATATAATCTTGTTTTCAACAACTTTTTACTGAAATGTGTATGATTTTCAACATTCATTTACCGAAATGTTAGGTTATGCGTCCACTGCCTCGAGTTCGAACTCGAGGAGGCCGAGATCAGGGCCGGGGCCGGGGCCATGCCGAAGTGCAGTGTCAGGAATAGGAACATGCTTTCGTCGACGACATACCTTTGGATGAGGTGAAAATTTTCCAAGTTCACTCCAGCTTTGTAGTAGTTTGTATTTTATCTTTATTTATTTTTTTATGAACGCTAACTTTTGAACGATCTGAAACGTTCGATAACAAAAAAACTAAAATATGTAAGTACTTTCGGTAACCTTGATGATGACAAAACTGCCTCTTTTAAGACTAATTTGTAATTGTATTATTTTCATGTACATGTAGGTTATGCGTTCACTGCCTCGAATTAGAACTTGAGGAGGCAAAGGTCGGGGCCGGGGCCGGGGCAAGGCCAAAGTGCCTCGTCAATAAGAGCAAGATGCTGTCTTCGAGGACACATATGAGGATCAGGTGAAAATTTTTCAATTTCACACTAGGTTTTTATTTTCTTGAACACTAACTCATTTTATTTGCTTTCAATAGTTTTGGCGTTTTATGAACACTAATATGTATTGTATTGTTTTTTGTCATATACGTGTAGGTTATAGAACAGCCACAGGAACCGGTACATTTTTTTCAATTTTATACTTGCTTTCAATAGTTTTTTTAATCTTTATTTTTTTTTATGAACACCAACATGTATTGCATTCTTTTTTGCATATACGTGTAGGTTATAGCACCGACAGAGGAACCGGTAAACTTTTTCCAATTTCATAATTGCTTTCAATTGTTTGTTTTAAATCTTTATATCTTTTATGAACAATAATATGTATTGTATGTTGTTGCTCCATACGTGTAGGTTATACAACAGCCACAGGCACAGGAAGAGGTAAATTTTTTTCAAATTTATACTTGCTTTCAATAGTTTTGTTAATCGTTATTGTTTTTTATGAATACCAACATGTATTGTATTCTTTTTTGCATATACATATAGGTTATAGCACCGACAGAGGAACCGGTAAACTATTTCCAATTTCATAATTGCTTTCAATTGTTTGTTTTAAATCTTTATTTCTTTTATGAACAATAATATGTATTGTATGTTGTTGCTCCATACGTGTAGGTTATACAATAGCCACAGCCACAGGAAGAGGTAAACTTTTTTCAATTTCATAATTGCTTTCAATAGATTTTTTTTTAAAAATTTATAATTCGTATTGAACACTAATCTGTATGCTATTATTGGCATATACGTGTAGGTTATTCGAGTCCGACGTCGACGTCGAGGCCGAGGCCGGGGTCGGGCAGAAGCGCAACAACATGATGATGCGCCTTTGGATGTGGGTGGTCCGGAGGACCTATCCTTGCTTAAGAGTTTTCGCACACATGTGGCTAGGCTAAAGCCATTTTGGAGGGAGAAGAGAGGGGTACATTAAGATTGCATCAACACATGGGTCTTTTGGGTACTTGGGTAGTTACAGAAGACAGATTCAAAGAAAAGGTTTTGAATTCGGGCTTGCTTCCGTTGTGTAGGATAAATAAAAACTCGCATTGCAATTCCTTTAGAATTTCTGCATTTGTTGAAAGGTGACATCCGGAGACAAACACCTTTCACTTTGACTTTGGTGAGATGGGGTTGACATTAGATGACGTAGAACATCTACTTGGGATACCTGTTCGTGGATTGCCTGTCTACACGGAAGACGAGAGGATGCCAGAACAGCTGTTAATGGATTTACTTGGTGTGTCGGAGGAAGTAGCGAAAAATGCAGTTACACGGTATGCAGTTAAGTTGAGTTGGTTGGAGATGAATTTCAAAGAGGTAAATGAGACGGACTCAGACGAGCGGGTTGTGTGTTGTGCTCGTGCGTACCTGCTATATGTCATAGGGTGCACCCTTTTTTGTGACAAGTCAGGTGGGTTCGTACAGCTTGACCTCCTTCCACTATTGGAGGATTTAGATAAGGTTCATACGTACGGATGGGGCTCTAGGTTCTTGGTATTTTTGTATAGAAATCTTGGTTATGCGAGTAGGAGGAAGGCAAAGCAATTGGGTGGATTTCTTATATTACTAGAGGTATATTTACTTTATTTGATTATTAAATAACCAATAAGTTCAGGTTACGGATATATGATTGTAATATGCTTCACATGCGTGTAATGTTATAGGCGTGGATAAACGAGCACTTCCCAACGTTACATCCTGTTGTTGACCCAGAGTACATGGAAGATCTTCCACGGGCACGGCGTTGGTGTCTGCATAGCGAGAGTTGCACTAGTGTACAGCACTACCGGCGCGTTTTGGATGACTTACTTGTGGATGAGGTAGAACATACATTATTTACACAAAGAATTGTATATGAACATACATTATTTACACAAAGAACTCATAAAATGATGCACATGCATGATTGCCCAAAAAATGACAAGTTAACCATGACATATTCCAAAAATTCTTGAGGATGAACCACAATGAACTAGGCCTTGAAAATTTTAACACATAAAGAGGACTCATATGCACATGGTATCAAATTTTCTAGAGAATTTACGTGGCCAAGAACTTTCCTTACATATTAGAAGAATAAGGAACAAAACTGTAGAATTCAGCACAGTCCAAAACAGAACGCAGCTTAGTAAACGAATTGTTTAAAATTATTCTCTTTGAGTTTTACTCTAATTTTTGGACACAACACACTAGACACATATGGGTACCTTGCATAAAATTTTCAGAAAATAACGTGATGAGAAATTAAGTCAAACACACCAAAAACCGAAGGCCAAAACAGAGATTCAGCACTAGCAGTAAAACAGAGTGCAGTCTAGTGCGAGATTTTTCTAGACTTTGTTTTAAGGAATATTAATCCCAAATTTTTACACGACATTTTAGACTTACTGAGGAACATCCCATAAAAATTTCATAATTTTTGAAGATGATTTACTAGGTCTAACAATTCGTGGCTTAGGGTACAAAACCCAGTAAATTTCTGACAGATTTTTCACAAACCCTCTTTCTTCAAAACTAGGATTTATTTCTCTTCTTTACCAACTATAACTTAACAAATACATTCAGCAACCATTATTCTATCATGATTGAAGCACCTTGATCTCAAAGATGTATACACAATCTTACATATATATATATATATAAGAATTAAGTTAATACATGGAAACTCACCAATACTCCATGTTTATATCTAGGGTTTGAGAGATTCCAATACTTGGCTAAGAGATGAACTTAAGACTTAATCTTGCTCTTGGTACTTGATTTCTCCTTAGATTGAAGCCCTAGAAGTATATGACATGGAGGTTTCTAGAGTTCTTGAAAGAAAAAGAGAGAGAGAGAGAGAGAGAGAGAGAGAGAGAGAGAGAGAGAGAGATATATATATATATATATATATATATATATATATATATATATATATATACCATATATGAGAGGAGAAGAGGGGCTGATTTTTATCTCACTTTTAGGGTAAAATAATCCTATGTGGTGTGGTGTACAATACTCCATGTGTCACATGAAATTTCTAGTCACATAGATGCACATAACACATAAATAATATTCATGACAATAATGCGAACATAATTTGTATCCCATAGCACATAGAGGACACGTAAGCACTTAAAGCCACATAATTTAACAATTTCATAATTAACTTTTACTTAAATAAGCATGATTAACATAATTAAATATCTTGGGTGTCACATGTTTTGTTTTACAACAGGTGATATTTGACCCGTACAAGAACCGCAGGCAAAATGTCTCTGAAATTGCTTTCTACACTGGTCCCATTCGTGCCATGTCCTATGTGGAGCCATACCTCCCCGACAGAGTCTTGATGCAGTTTGGTCTATTACAGCGCGTACCCGCAGACCCTATAGCACCAAGTTTTGCATCGAGAGGGCAGCACAAATACGACGTTGTTTATGAATGGACTGAAGGTTTTTGGTCTAGCTATGACTACCACTTGGTGCCTGAGGATAAGAGAGAGCGTGTACCACCTGGGATTCCTTGGGCGTGTACTGAGGACTACCTTCCTTGGTTGAGGGTGTTCTCGCACCCGAAGGTGGGACGTGGTGAAGGGCGTCTTAGGCAGGGACGTGAGGAGCAGGTACGGGCTGTGTTGGATGTGGTAGAGAGGGCTTTAGTCGATACCGGACTTGGAGCTGTTGAGTTGCGGGAGGCACTGCAGGAGTTGGCCACCATTTTACGGCCGACATCTCTTACTTAAAAGGAGGCGGGGTGTTAGGGGTTGAGGTTAGATGTTGGGTTTATGGTAAACAGTTCTTACTTGTATTTTCAATTGTGTAAGACATTTGGTACTTAGACATGTTGGGCTGACGGGGGACGGACATTTGGTCCCCAGGCTTGTGCTCCTTTCTCGTAACAACTTTAACGACTTTGCATAAATAGGTTTTTGTTTCGAATTATTCATGTCATATTTAATTTTCCTTGATGGTTACTGTCTATTAAATGCAAACAATGTACTAGGAAATAATAAACTACCATAATAGCAGTACGTAGGTTGGACTACATTGGGGCCGACTATTCGCAGTTCCGTATTTTCTCTCTTACGCCGTTAAAAATTGCCAATTATAATTCGTGTGGTAAGGGAGAAAATACAGGGCTGCGAATAGTCCCCACTACTATTCGTCCCCACTACTATTGCAATAATTATAATTCGTAGATGATACATACATGAAGTGTACTGATACATATTGTTTTTGGTGGCAGTGACTTGTCCCATCATCCCACGATTTACGAGATGCAATTTTCTCCACATAACCCATAGTATACTCCCCCAACCCATTGTCCAAAAAAAGTACAGGCCCGCCCACGTGGCCATCATTTTTGGTGGCAGTGAATCGTCCAACCCATTTTTATTGTAAGTACGCATGTATAATAGAGACGTTCTTGGTTATTTTTTTGGGTGATGAAAGAAAAATTATTTTTCACCACCCTCAAACCGAAATTTTTAATACTTTTCAGTAATCAGAAACCGAAAGTTCATAATTATTTTAGCAAGAAAATGTTGAAATCGGGCATAATATTCCCCAATTATGTCGGCAACAAAACTTTTGTATAGGGCCCCCACCCACATGCTCCTCCTCAGGGAGAGAATCTTTAGAAAATAATGGAGTGCAATGCCTTGTCAAATCACTTTATTTGTGGCCAAGTTGAAATTTTCTCCATAGAGCCATTATGTACATCTGGATGCCCCAATGTTTATGCCTATAAATTGGGAGCTGCCCGGATGAGTTTCTGACTCATATCCCCCTCTATATTTTTGACTAGTTCATACAAAATTTGTAAAGCCTATGGCCAGAGTTCCAAGTAACATATGTACATCCCATAGGCTGGAGCTCCTTTCATTGAAGTTATTTCGATGGCTTGTGCATTGTCATGCTTTTTCCAAGCTAGGTAATCAAGCCGTGTCCATCTGAATATGAGGTATTGGGAATATTCAACGTTCACACCGTTTGTTCCCTTGTCTGAATATGAGGAATCGGGAACGTCGATTGGTGAACGTACATACTACAACGAGCACATTTCCTTTGCTCGTTGAGTGGAAGGCACGTCACCTACCCTCTCCACGTCATCGGAGTGGTAGTCACATTGTGCCCCTGTAGCTGTCAAAGGGGGGTGGAGTTTCCCTTCACTTCCTTTGACGTACCCTCTGCGGGTCATGCAGTAATAGGCATGTCATGCCCTGTTGCTGTGAATGAGGCCGCGCTACCCCAACCTGCTCCATCCTAAAACAATATCGTTTGACATTTTGAATGTTGTCTTCCTTGTGTTTTCTGTAAGTTGTGGTACTCAAAGTGTGGGAACATGAGTCTTGTAATCAATGAAATATTCTAAATGTTGGATAGACACTCAAATGTTGTCTTGTATTTTCTTTAAATTGTGGTACTCATATTTTGCAAAAACGATTTTTTTAATCAATGACACTTAGCTGTTTTGGGCATTTTGGTTTAGGTGACCAAGAACACGATAGCCCCACCTAACTGTTCTAAAAAACATATATTTCAGCAACAAAATGATGAAATCGTACCAATTATCCGGTATCCAAGCGCTGAAATATCATAAAAATTTCGGATTGGATATGTTGAAACATTACACAAATTTCGGTATGCAGCTACTGAAAAAAGATTACAATAATTTCGAAATGCATATGCTGAAATCAACATATTTCTTGACGTTAACAGCAACCCCATAATAAAATAAATGGCACAAAGAGCGAAACCAAACTCCATGGATGTGCTTAGTCAACAACATTGCAAGGTAAAGCGACAACATGATAACCATACATATAAAACGAAACTACTGTACGTCAAAGGACTCCGCAGTTGCTACATCACTTCCTATTATGGCTTTAAACGCTTCTATTTGGGGAAAAAAAGTCTCTCCCATTCCTTGGCCTCCTCCCATCGGAATTTGAACCAATAGTTGGCAATAGGTGGCATGGGGGAACAAGGTTTTAGATCCACCTGTCAAAGTAAAAAGGACTTTGAAAATTGCACATGAAGGCAATATCTAGTAATGTTGAATTTATAAAAAATAAAACTATACGGTATGTATGTACCTGTACGAAGTGATCTCCGTTCACAATTCCAATTCCAAGAACCCTTATTTTGTCCGATGATGGAGGACGAGAATGGAGGGGAAGGAAAGTAAGGCATTACAGTTGGGATAGGGGGACAACCACGACATTATAAGTAGAAGCTACAACGTGACCCATGTCAGGAAAAATCATCCACTTGTCTTGGGGTGCAGTTTCGTCTTGAAAGAATGACAATCTATAACGTAACTGGTTAGCACCTCCGATACCGGTCATCTTTTCGTAAAGGTCATAATGGTTATTCACCTCCAAAAGCAAATCATTTCGGCATGTCTTCCAATTGTGCTTGGATTGGTACATAAAATAAGATACCGCTCGGTACCCACAATTTCCATCACTTCTCACATCCGTAATAAATTTTATGTGTGGACAAATTGGTTCCGGAAAGTTAGTAAGGTACGGTCCTACAAAAAGGGTTCCAACAAGTTTTGACTTCTTCCGCCTCGGTAACTCCTTGGCTGCCTTGGGGGTTGTCACAACGGCTTTCGGGTTGGCGAGAGTTTCCACGCCCGCCTTGGGATTCGTCGTGACCCTTTTTGCCTTAGCTTTGGGGGTTTTTTCCTTCACCGACTTTGGAGTTTCCAAGGATGCCTCAACATACTCAAACTCAGACGGGTTCCTACGCATTGACTTATTGACCGAACCTAACTTTCGACCACGGGTCTGGACCTTCTGTTGGGGTGAAGACAGGGATGTGGTTGATGGATTCAAAATGGGTTTCAGAGTCTTCATCCAATGCATATGGGTGATAGGGTTTTGGCCAACCATTTTGGCCATAAAGATATTCCATTCGGCATTCATTAGTTTCAAAATTGCCCCATCATCTTTACATTTCTCAAACGAAAGCATCTTCCAATGATCGTCAATCAACGACAACGGTATGGGTTCACCTCGATTCTTGAATGGACCAATCTCGTGAGCACAAGGTAAACCATGGATTCGGCGAATAGGACAACCACAGTCAACTTTGTCCTCCACGACCATGTCATCAATTTTCTTAATCTCCGGCAACATCAAACCCATGGCAGTCTGTGAAACAGCTCCCCTTAGATGGTCAAAGATAGGAATTCTAAACTGGTGCTGCCAACAATTCAAAATTTTCTCAAATGTACCCTTTATATCTGTGATTTGTAATTTAACCAAGTCGTGCATTTTAGCCCAGGCGCCCGAGAAGTTGGCTTGGCAATTTGCAAGATGGGATTTAAGCTTCGCATGTTCAGACTCAACCCTGTGGAAATGGTAAAGGAGAGTTTTAGGCATCAAAATATCAATATGTAATTGTGAAAATATATGGACACCGTGAAATATGCATATGGTATTGGTCATTTACCTATTGCTTGTCAAGTTGCCAAAGTGCATGACATTGTTCGTCCAAGCTGAAATGAATTTCTGCCTATACGGTCCCAACCAATTTGTCTCAACATACTTAATCGCATCTGGATATAGCACAAACTCTCGCTTCATTGTACAAAGTGCCTGCTCGTATAAAGATATAGTTGGTGAGTACACCAATGAATCCCAAGCATGTTTAAACAGAGCCCAAGTCGTCTCATCAAACATCTTCCTACATTTGGCATATACATTTTGCCCAATATGCCACCGACATAGAAGATGGCTGGCCGTTGGGAACACTCTTGTAATGGCATTCACTAGGGCTAACTCCCTATCTGTCACAATAACAGCGGGAAGTGCTTCGGGATCCATCATACTTTTCAATTTCTCCGACACCCACGTATAGTTTTCCTCTATCTCCCTATCGATGAATGCACACGCGGCTGAGAAAGTCCTCTCGGTGGATGTAATGCCAACAATTTAAAGCAAAGGAAACCTGTATCTGTTGGTCTTATATGTGCAATCCATCAGCAAAACCCGAGGGAAAGCACGCAACATGTCACCAGAAGTAGGATGTGACCAAAACAAGTCCTTGACACAATCATTGTCATCTTTCCGGTTAAACTCAATGTACCCATATTCTTGTAACTTAGCCAACAGATATTGCATTTGAGATCTCCCCGCTCGATCCTTAAATCCATGCTTGTAGCGTGCATTGTAGATGGTTTTAATTGAACTCACATTGAATTCATCCTTGCCCTTTATTAGACTTAGGATCTCTCGCGGTGTAGACAATGACGAAACACACATATCCACCAACATAGTCGACTGCTCCAAAGACAACCTCGCGGGATAAGCGTGCCCCTCAAGCTGTTTTGCGGGAGGATGATTGTGATTGCCGTTTAAGACAGTGACAGTCCAACCTTCCAACCCCTTAACACATCTCAATTCAAACGGGCATTCGCATTTCTTAGTTCCTGTGACACGTGCTATCTTCTTTGCCTTCGCTTTTTTGCCATTCTCCTTCACATTACCTCTTTCGTCCTTTGCCTTATTGATAAACTGTCTAAACTTTCCACCCCGTTCACATGCAAACCGTATCCTTGGCCTTCGGTTCTTTGCCATTCTATCCGACGACCTTATGATAATCACAAATCCATTTTTTTTGCCAGTAGATGTAATCCAATCTCTCAACATATCTTCAGATGGAAAAACCTACAAACATGATTGAACAAAAATAATTAATAGCAGTAAACAAACAAAACCAAAAGCACCATGGAATCATCCACCTGTTTGAAAACACTCACATTCTCCGTTGTAAACTCTCGTGTGAGATTATATAGGGTCACTGCACCTATGTGGCTGTCGTGCGCACTCACATTCTCCGTCGTAAACTCTGGTGCTATGGTCACTGGACCTATGTGGCTGCCGTGCGTTGAAGCATCGCCCTGAAGAAAGTATCAAAAATTCCAAAACTCCATTAAAACACAGGTTTTCTACCTCGGGATTCCGTAAGTGAATGTAAAAAATACATATAATTCGGTAACCTCATCCTCATGTCGAAAATATATACAAACTTTGGTAACCAACTGCCGAACTATGTATACGAAAATCATACATACAATTCACCAAGTACCTATTGAAAACTAGATTATATTTCAGTAACAGCACGTCAAAAATATGTTCAAATTTCAGTAAACAACTGCCGAAACAGTGATATATATATATATATATATATATATATATATATATTTCGGTAAATAGCTGTTAAAAAACTACTTATATTTCTGTAACTACACGTTGAAAACATGTTCAAAATTCGGTAAACAACTGTCGAACTATCTATATAAGGGAAAAAATCGTACATACATTTCGGTAAATTGCTGTTGAAAACAAAATTATATTTCGGTAAGGTCATGTCGACAATATGCTGAATCTTCGGTAACCAACTGCCGAATTATGTATACGAAAATCATACATATAATTTCACCAAGTACCTATTGAAAATAAGATTATATTTCGGTAACAGCACGTCAAAAATATGTTCAAATTTCAGTAAACAAATGCCGAAACAGTGATATATATATATTTCGGTAACTAGTTGTTAAAAAATAATTATATTTCAGTAACTGCACGTTGCAAATATGTTCAAACTTCGGTAAACAACAGTCGAACTATCTATATAAGGGAAAATCGTACATACATTTCGGTAAATTGTTGTTGAAAACAAAATTATATTTCGGTATTTGGATGTTGAAAATGTATATCAATTTCGGTAGTTGGATACTGAAAATGGTAATATCTTACAGTGGATAGCTACCGAAATTACAGTGACTATTCTATTTTGAACCAGAAACGTCGAAACCCTCGAAAAACTGGGTTTTATAAACCCAGATGCCTCAACAACAAAGCAGAGGCCATTGTAAATGGAAAAACTTACCTCCTCTCGCAGCTTCGAACAAACAATGTCCATCACAGTATCTTTCTTGTCCTCAGCCACCAAATGGTTGCCAATAGAATTTGATTCAATTTCAAAATCTAATCCTAAAAGTGGGTCAAAAAATGGATCAATGGAAGGACTTGAACCTTCCATTGATACAATATTTGGTCCTTGCTCCTCTTCCATTGGAAAATTTGAGAGAGAGGAGAAAAGAGAATGAAGATTTAGAGAGAGAGGAGAAGAAAAGATGAAGAACAGATGTCTCTGTCTTTGGTCTGTTTTTTTCTTTTCATCGACTGATAATATTATTTTGGGGGGAAGATTTTGGGGGGGAAGGTGGTGGTGGGTAATTTAGGGGTTTTGGTCATAAGGGCATGTAGGTCATTTCATGTATAGGCATAAGGGTAAGGAGGTCATTTTGCATTAGGGGGTTATGTTGTAATTAGTTACAAATTTTTAACGGGGTACGGGAGTAAAAACGTGGCTGCGAATAGCTGGCCCCCTTTTAAATATGTCCCTTCAATTGTTCTTTCGAAAAACACAAAACAGTGGACTTATTAACCTTTTTGGTCCTCAAAATATTACGTTAGTCTCATTTTCGTCCCCAATGTAATAATTGAAGACATTTGGTCCCCAACGTATCAATTTTGTACCAATCAAGTCCTCAAGCCTAACACGGGCGTGAGCCTCATCCGTTAAAGTAAGGGGCATGCTCGTTATTTCACCAACCCTCAAATTTCTGCCTAACAAAAAAAGGGAAAAGAAAAATGAAAAGAGGAAAGTGCAGTGGTAGCCATGGTCACCACAACCATGGCCGCCAGCTACAGCTACAGTTGCCGCCGTCACCCTCATCTCTCTCTTCCTCTCCTCCCCCTCCTCTCTTCTTCTCCTCCTCTCCTCTTCCCTTTTATCCTCTCTTTTTCTTCTTTAGACGAGCACAAACTCTCTTCAGCAAGTACGATGATCAACCTGGAATTTATCAATTCGGAAATTATAAACGGGAGGGACTTGCAGATAAAAAAAAATGGGAGGGATTTACCCATGTCGATTTTCTCTTCACAGAACTCTCTAACTTCATGAAATATTAAAAATATCCTCTTGACTCTGCCATTTAAATTCCTCAAACACAAGTTTCTACCCGATGAATCATTGTCATCATCGTCGTCAACTAAACTATCCAATTCATCTTCTTCACTCAATTTGCCACCGTCCAAAACCTGAGTTTTTTATCAAAGTAATCTCATTTTTAAAACAATTGGCAGGAATACTTTAGTTTTCAAACTATTTTTAAAACTACTCGGTAGAGCCACTTCAAATGGCTCTACCCGAGTAGAGCCATTTGGATTGGCTCTGCACGACAAGTGGCGCGAACCCTTGTGCCATGCAACTGTATGACTTGTAACTAGCGCTTTTTCAAATAACTCTACTCAATCAAGTAGAGCCATTTGAAATAGCTCTACTCAATTAAGTAGAGTCACTTGGAATGACGCTACTTGATTAAGGCTGGAGACTTAATTTAAATCTAAAAATGCTATCCTTATTTGAATTTTTTTCGCATTTGTTAGTTTTACGCCAAATTTTTTTGGGGTATTAATTCGTCTCGACAAGAGGAACTGAAAAAATAAAATTTTGGCTCTTTTACCCAAGTATTTTGAGAAATAACCACTTTTTAGCTTGAAGTCTTGTGTTCGTGATAAGCTTGGCTTTACCTTTCTCCCGTCTTTCCTGTTTGCTGGGAAAATGTTGGTTGATTTTTCTGTAATGTGCTAGTTCAATGAATGTTACTTCCTCTATCCCAAATTCTTGGTCCTTTTTTTTGGAAGTTTAAAAAATTGGCTATATCTCTTAATCTATAATGTTTTTTACATCAAATATGCATCTTGTTTGATATATCTCAATGAGCTCTTTTATATAGAGTTTTTAAAATCACCTAAAAGATTATATATTGTAAGATATAATCAACAAAAATAAACTCATTTGTGGTGTAAAAACTTCTGTTGTTAAAACGTATTACCTTTTTCCATTTTCTTATTTCCTTTCTCTCCGGTTAGGGGAAAAAGAAAAATAAACATGTTATGTACATATTTTTGGAGCTTATTTATGTTATAATAAAAACCTATGGGCACGTCTTCTATGACAGATATTTCCATATGTATGCAAGTTAAGCTTTCATGGGTTCTACATGTCTGGTGTATTCCATTTACTATTTGAACAGAGCCAGAGGGCGTGAGTCCATTCCATTTGAAAAATAATTAAATGTGGTGTTTTTGGGATAGGGTGTAACATATATATGTGCATATTATGCTGTAGATTTTTTTGTTTAATATGAATAAAGTTAGGAGTATCTTTTATTTATTGTTAGATACTCCTACTTCTTAGTGTTTTCCTATTGAGAATTTTTTTTTCCTTTTGTTTTTTGATAGGCCATGTTGAGATTTTGTTACCCCACCGTGCTATGTGAATATTATGCTACTATAACGTCTTTTTTATAATTTTTGAAGACATGGAATAATGGTCTCCGGGCCTTCTTATCAAGCCATTGAGAGTGATTAGTTATAAATTATATTTATCCATGACGATACAAAATAACTAAATTTAAGTGATATTTATTATCTGCATTGTTGGAATTACAACAACATTAACATACTAGACATAAACTAATACATCAAAACTTAACATAGAAAAGACAAATCACTTAACATACTTAATATATATCCAATACATAACTTCAAATACCTAACACAGAACCAATAATGGGAGATCTACATGTCCTCATCAGACATAGCATAGTCAGATAGATATTTCTCATTATTCAAAGCGTTGTTACATTCATTTTCCGTTAGTTCTCGCTGATTTGCCTAAGCCAACCCTGTTGCTAACTGAAGCATGAAATATCTACTCCTGCGCATCAGTATTCTATTATTCTCCTCTTTGATTCGGGACACAGCTTTTTCATATTCACGCTTATTTGTTGTTGGCATCTCTAGAGATCGACGGTGTGGAATTCTGACTCCCATGTTATGCAAATCATTAACCAATCCCTCCTGCTATTCAACCCTAAATTTCCATTCTTGTCGAAGACCAACATAGTAATCTTTCGGGCTGGTTCTTTTTTCTTTCCAATACGGATCCTTAAACTTGGGAAGTATCCATACCCTAGAACTTGCTCCTCTGTTTGCCATATGATAGAACTATCTCACGACTAAGGATTATTACACAGAAATGTAGAAGTTGAAAGATAATTTATAGACAAATGTTTTGGCCGAATAAATAGCTCATACTCTTAATGGGTCCAATAAGACAAGAGCTAGTAGGAGACCACAAAAAGCTGTATATTAATGAGGCTGTATAAAAGCTCAATACAGTTTACATGGATAAAGTTGTATAAAATGACGAATAAAACAAAGATGGTTAAAAAAGTCTGTACGAATTTTTTAAGGCTGAAAAAGGTTGTATGAATGATGGCTGAAAAAGCTGAGAGAATCGAAAAGTCTGCAATTGAAAAGACTACACCCTTTGAATGAGACTGAAAAAAGCTCAACGATTAGAATAATGCTAAAAACAACTGTAAGGTTGAACATTGAACAGGGCTAAAAAAGTTGAAGAAATTGAATAAGGGTGAAAAAGGCTGCAGTAATTGAATAAGGCTGAAACAATCTGAAGTAATAGAGTAAAGGTAAAAAAAGCATGAACAAATTTAATAAAGCTGAAAATGGTGTATGAATTATAAATACACTTTATTTCAGTTAAGTTAAATAAAACCGGCATTATATATTTTGGACAATCATTTTTTTTTTCAATTTTAAGCAAAAAGTAGTTTCACGTTGTAACAGCCAAATTAAAAGATTTTTCACTACAAATGTGGTTCGCAATTTTTTTAAATGATTTTAGTTGTTTTAGTTTCTCACAAAACGTTATTTTATAAGGTAGAGCCAGTTGAAATGGCACTACCTGAGTAGAGCCACTTCAAGTGGCGCTACTCAAGTAGAGCCACTTCAAGTAGCGCTACCTATTTAGGTAGAGCTACTTCAAGTGGCGCTAGTCTAGTCCACGTCATACAGCCAACGAGCCAACGTAGCACATGGCAGAACGCCACATGGCAAATAGCGTCAATTGTAATGGCGCTACTTAGGTAGCTCTTTTTCAAGTGGCTCTACCGAGTAGTTTTAAAAATAGTTTGAAAATGAGATTATTCCGGCCAATAGTTCTAAAAAAGGGATTACTTCGATAAAAAAACTCCCAAAGACTTGCCGAATAGGTCTTCGTACTCGTAGTCGTCGACGCCACGCCATCATCCTCGTCGTCGCCGAGGTCATCGAAAAGTTAAGGCTGAGATGGAAAAAGAAATCTCAAGAACTTGTTGGTGGTTGGAAAGGTGCAGTGAGTGATTTGTTCAAGTTGATTTGCGAGATGGTTTGACGGAACAAAAACGTAGCTAGATCTGTAGTTTGAATAGGCGTTTGGGTTGGGTGGAGAAATGGGTTTGTTGGGATGGAATGCGGAGATGTGCGGAAGTGAAAGAGTGGAAAGGTCGGTCATGGGGGAGAGATTCAGATGAGTTATTGGGACTGAGTTTTGTTTTTTTATTTTTAAAAAAGGATAAAAGGAAAGAGGATAGGAGCAGAAGAATGAAGGAGAGAAGAAGGCGACGAGAGGAAGAGAGAAATGAGAGTGGGAGCACCAACGGCAGCCGGTGGCCATGGCTGCCACTGGACTTTCTTCTTTTCTTTTCTTTTTTTTGTTTTTCTGTTGATAGAAATTTTGGGTGAGCAAAATGACAAGAACACCCTTCATTGTAATGGATGGAGATCACGGTGTTAGGTTTGGAGACTTAATTGGTTCAAAATTGTTACGTTGGGGACCAAATGTCTTCAATTATTACATTGGGGACGAAAATGAGACTAACTTAATTTGTTGGGGACCAAAAAGGTTAATAAGCCCAGAACGGTGCTAACTACAAAGACAAGAACTTAAGGGGCCGGCTATTCGCAACCACCTATTTTCTCCCATAGCGCACTATATTTCAGTAAGTGGTTGTTGAAAATCATAAATAACATTTCGATAAATAGCTGTTGAAAATAAGATTATATTTCGGTAACTACATGTCGAAAATATATTCAATTTTCGGTAGACAACTGCAAAATATGCATTTTCGGTAAATAGCTGTTGAAAAAAATATCATATTTCGGTAATTGGATGCTGAAAATGTATCTCAATTTCGGTAACTAACTATCGAGTCTAATTGAAAATTTTTAACGGGCTGTGGGAAAAAATACGTGGCTGCGAATAGCCGCGCCCGAACTTAAACCATAAAAGATACTCCCTCCGTCCCTTTTTAAGTGTCCTACTTCGTAATTCAACTTATTAAAAAGACATCATCATTATACCTTTCACATCAACTTTTTCCTCCACTTTCCCTACTTACCCATCATCATTACACTTTTACTCACTAACTTTTCAAAAAGGAATCTACTTTTAGGGACAAAATAGACAATGCACCAACTTTTACCCTCTAACTTTACAAAATGGACACTTATTAAGGGACAACCCAAAATGAAATACCGGACTATAAAAAAAGGACGAAGGGAGTAAAATAATCTTCTAAATTACCCCCTTCATCCCAATTTGCGTGTACTTTTTAAGAACAGTTCATTTTGCGTGCTAAAAATAAAGTATTATAATGAATTTCCTTTTCAATATTTTTAATTTAAAGATCTCATTGAAAAGAGTAATTTCGTATATAAATCCCTGCTAGAAATTTTGTTTTTCTTGGCATTTCATAAATGTCGCTAAAAGTTCAAAAAATGCCGGTAAAGAGTATTACCGGCATTTATTACAAATGCCGTCTAGGAGTGTGTCGGTAAAGGTACAAATGCCAAGAAATGTCTCTATCAATGCCGGGAATAGTTGGACTCATTTGCGGCATTTGTACAAATGCCGGGAAAAATTGTATCATATAAGACAAAATGTCACATGGGCGCCCACGTGTTGAGCCAATTTTGTGGAGAAATTGTTTGCCCCAATATTCGAACTCTTGACCTTTGCCTCGCACGCGTGTAAGGCTACCAATTGGCTAGCCACCATATTGGGTCACCATGCACAATGAAAATATTTATATTATACGGAGATTTTTTCCGGCATTTTTTTCAACAAATGCCAGTAATAGTTTGGTGGTATTATTTTGGCGGAAAACTCGACTTTTGCTGGCATATTTTTAAACAAATGCAGGTAATAATTATTTTGTTTCGGTATTTCAAGAAATGCCGGTAATGGTGGCTTTTCCGGCATTAATTAAAATGCCGGGAATGACATTTTTCTTGTAGTGAATTTTTGCAAATATATATATATATATATATGATAAATACGCTTTATACGATATAAGAAAGTGGAGTAAAAAAATCATTGAGCTAACATTATTATTGTTAATGCAATGTCCTTTTCACCCATAGCGTAAAAAGAGAAAAAGAAAAAAGAAACGGATCATTTGATGAGGCTTGTACGTGTGTGGGGCTGCCAAACGAATCAAACTATTCGAGTTTAAGCTCGTGTTTCTTCGTTAAAAATTTGTTCAATATTGATTTGTTATATAAATAAATCAAGCTTGAATTTTTTTTTTGAAACTCGTTAAGATTTCAAGCCAAGTTTGAACAAACTACTCCTTGGCTCGTTCAGTTTATTATGTATCAAAATTCAAGTTACTTAAGATCAGTTCGTATTTTACTTGATTAAAACTCGTTTGAGATTGACTCGTCTCATAATCAAGCTAAACTCAAACATATTTTTGAAGCTCGTTAATTTTTCAAATCAAGCTTGCAGATTAACTACATGCTCGGCTCAGTTGGCTCGTTTATTACCCGTGTACCCCTACGTGTGTGTCTAGCAAGTTTGAAACTCCATTAATCAGTGGGAACCGTTTGAAATATTTCGGGTGTGATTTCTGGTGCGGACGTTTCACAGGTAGTCTTTCTCATCCCATCATCACACCACAGAAAAGTTACTATTACTATCAATTTAATTTAATTACTGTGCAAATGTGGGCCGTTCCTACAGGCTCATAGTGATCACCACCCGCAAACTAGGTCACAAGTCACATCGATCTCACACAATAGTCTTTGTTTTTAATTTGTTTTAATTTACGCACTCTTAATTCTTATTCTCAGTGGTTTGAGATATTATGCACCCCCGGTCCTCCTCCCACACTCACATACGCAAATTATGATTATGATAATGATTATTTAAGTTAGATAACCAATACACGCGCATAAGCTCTAGCTAAACGGCATGACAATAGTTCCCTTGCCTATTTTAGCCTAACGAAAGTGTGGGCTCATGTATGTATGTTGTTCATTGGTTCATGAAGATTCCCTAAAGTTGTTGGGGAATGAAAGAAAAGTATAAATAGGAATCTTAAGATTTTACTTCTTTTTTTTTATTATTTCTTTTTTGTTTGTCCCATTATATTAAGACTTACATTTTATAGTTTGTCATCGGGAGTTGTTTTTTTCTCCTCAAAACTTTTTCTGCAAAATCCACAAGCATCCAATTTTCAAAGTAGTTATCTACGCAATTTTACTATTATAGGACTATCGTTAATATGTTGCAAACTTTCCCATAATGAACATGGACTACAAAAACAAATGAACTTTTTTCCCTTAACTTCGCCAAACATTTCTCTTCAATAATTTTCTGCACCAATTTTTTTGCTAATTGAACGAAGAGGGCAATTTGATCAAGCTAGTATTCTAAAAATATAATTAAAAATTGTCTTTAGAGATATACACTATGATGCAGCGGAATTAACAAGAGAGATTAGTTGCGTACTAATTGTGCAAATAATAAACTAGAGTCCACGAGAGAAAGAGACAAAGTCTAAATATTATTAATAAAAAACTGCATAAACATTAAGTTACAACCCTTATATAGGCCTAAAACCCTAGAAACCCTAAAAATAAAGCCAGAAAATAAAAAATCCCAAAAATTTGGGTTTTTCCTAAAATTGAAAACGGGAAAGAAAGACAAGACTTTCCCAAAAAGAAGCAACTAGTAAGGAATTACAGTCTAAGAGTTATTAACAAATCAAAACTTTTCTAAAATGGCAGAATACGTATATTGAAAGCCTAAACGAAAGAATTAGGCCGAAAAGCACTGGGGCTCATGAACTTTGGGTCATGAGCCTTGACCGCAACACAAAAATAAGTCAGCCCATCAAGTTTGGGCCCGATCCGAGCTCGTCCAAAATTTGCCTAATCGAGTAATATGCAATTAAGCATCGTTTGGGCTTATGAGGCTTCGACCGGTCCAATTGATCATGAAATTGGGCATCCAGGTGTTCTACATCACACTATTACAATCTTATAACATTCATTTTGATAATTAATCAATTCGAAAAGTACTTTACGATAGAATCAATTCTGTTTATTAAAGACTTTCCTTTCAAATTGAAGTACACGAAATGTAGTACTAAAACCATTAATTTATGAGTCATGATGGACCATATTTGAATTTAACTTTTTTGTTATAGTTAGAGCATCTCAAACTATTGTGTCTTCATCCAACCAAAGTTAAAATTTGGCAAGGGCAATTCCGAGAATTGAGTTCTAATGGTTGTACAAGTTTGTACTGCCTCGAATAAAAAAAATTCAATAACCAAAATTAACTGAGAGAATAATTTTTCTTGCCAACTCAGGAATTTGTCCCATCCAAACTCAAAAACTCAAACAAAACCAAACCAAATTTTAGCATCGGAGGAAATCCATCAACGGCTGAGGTTTATAGGATACAATGATCCAATGTCCAAGATTATGTGTGATCAGTGATCTAAAATAGATATGGTATGATCCTACTAGTGAGATTATAGGTGAGTGACCTGACGGCAGAAAAGATAATTCGCTAGAATTTGGCTTAAATACCACAGGAGCAGTTTAATTATGAAACAAATGCAGCAAGTTAAAGAAATGACTTTTACTTGACTCCAATAATACCGATGCTTTTACTGTAGGTATATAAGTTTAGCAAAACAAAAGAGCCAGAATGTGAATTAAGTTCTAGGAGTGGAAAATTGAACCCAAATTCATTAATCAATCCAAACTCATCCACTAATATATAGACCAAACCCAACTCATTTGTTAGCTGGGTTGAAATGGGTCCAAATTCATTTACTAATGGATCTTAATTGGGTCTCAAATGGACCAAGTTAAATGACCCAATAGGCCTAGGCATTACCCACCACAGGAAATGAAAATAATCACCACGGAAAAACTTCGACGGTCATCTCCCCACTGTCCTCTATCTCTATCTCTCTAGCCTCAATTATTGGATCGACCAAAACTATTTTTTAATCTATTTGTATTTCATATATCAGATTGATTTCATCTTACAAAAGAATCGTTTGTAATGTTAAATGCAATAAAATTTCGTTACTAGAATTCAATTTGTAATGCGCTTTATCAACTGTAATTGTGTTCTCCTAATTGTTGCACAGGGCTCAACATTCTTAATTTTTTTTTTGTGTGTGTATTTTGTTCGTCTTTTCTAAATTTTGTTTGATTTGTCTTATAATTTTTGGATTAATCATCTGTCACGACAAAAAGAGTTTAAGAAGTACAAAATTATAGCCAAAAGAAAAAAAAATTCAATAAAGAAGAAAAAATATATCAAACAGCAATCTTTTTGTTTAAAGTGACATCTTACATGAATATTTTCAACATTGGTCCATAATTTTATACTTTTCCGATTCTTCTTGTCTAGACAAATAATTAATCCTAAAAAAAAGCTAAACAAGCAATTATGAAAAATAAAAATTACCGAAAAAAGTTTTCGACAAAAAAATTCACAACATTGCAACTTGAGCTTGCAGTAAGGGTGGGATCTGTGTAAACTTTTTTTTTTTTTTTTCATTTTGTCTTTTTTGTTCGTCTTTCTTGAATTTAGTTAGATTGACGTTATATTTTTTGGATTAATCATTCGTCTCGATGAGAAGAGTAAAGCAAAAAAAAAAAAACTAAAGACAAAAAAGTATCAAACAACTGTATTTTTTGTCTAAAGTGTCGTCTTACTTGCTCCTGGAGCACAAGAGTCCTCAATAAGCACTCATTCTGACGGATTGTGTTTGGATCTATAACTTGTTGAGAGATGTGACAACTGAAAAAAAAAAAATTTAATTTGGTCATTTTAGTATATATGGATAATATAGTAATTTTCGTATACATGAGGGTATTTTAGTCATTTAGATTTATAGGGGTAATATGATCATTTTAGTGTACATGGGTATTTTAGTCATTTTAAGATCTTAATATATATGTAATTGGTTTAATGGGGCGGGTCCTGTTTGATTTTAAATAAATGGGTCGGGTTCGGTAATGGGTGATTGGACTCATAACTAATGGGTTCTAAATGGGTCGATGACCCATTAAAATTCAACTCACTTACAACTTGCACAATTTGGCTCAAACTCGCCCATTTGACACCCCTAAAATTAACCAACAGAGTAAATTAAGGCTTCGTTTGTTTTGGCGTAAATTATTTTACTATTTCCTAGTGTTTGGCTGTGTAAAAAATTAAAAAAATATTTTACTTGTAAAATATTTTCTATCAACTGGATGAAAATGACTTACCTTTAAATATTTTGTAAGTTATTTTCCGAAATGGACCCGCTGTCTTCTACTGCAATTTTCACTGCTTAGTTTCCGCGTAGTCAGTCCTGACCTACGCTCAAATCCAATATTTTCAGACTTCTCCACCGTTTAAGCCTCCTTCTCTCTCTTTACACTATTTTGTTGATTTCTGAAAATATTTTCAAGTGCAAATCAAATACCAGAAAATAAAAGTTTAAAATTTATTTTTTGAAAGAACATTTTACATCTATCTATATAATAAAGGAGAATGGTTTTTAAATCTTATCTCTCTATAAATTCTAACCATTGATTTGCTCCATAAATCCTACGGTGCTCGCTCTCTCTCTCTCTCTCTCTCTCTCTCTTTCTCTCTCTCTCACTCAAACAATAGTAACTGCACAATTGTCACTAACTAGATCTCACGTTCAAAATTTATCTCACTCTCTCTCTCACACACACACACCTTCTTGTAGCTCTTCGCACCCATAGCCAACGCCCCCCTATGATTTTCTTGAGACCGAACACCCTTCTAGATCAATATTGGTCACGAATTCAATCAATGGCTCCTCCTCCTCCTCCTCCTCTCTCTCTCTCTCTCTCTCTCTCTCTCTCTCTCTGTCATTTCAATCACAAAGAAAATCTATTTTAGGTAAGGGTCATCATAGGGCCCGGCATGGCCGGCCTAGCCCGCAAAGTTGTTACCCAAGTTCGCCCACGGGCCTGGCCGACCAGGCTTTTTCTTTTTGGCGGGCCAAGCTGGCCGGGCCACCTACCATAAATTGAAGCCCAAGTCCGGCCCACGGGCTAGCCCAATTGGTGGGCCGGCGGGCCAAAAGTCGGGCGGACTTAAATTTCCTTGAGTAAAACTAAACTAAGGGAAAAAAGAAAGGGTTTTGTGAGATTTTGGGCTAATAGGCGGGCTCATTGGCGGGCTTTTCGACAGGTACCATGGGCGGGTAGAGTAAAAATTCATAGGTCCAAGCCCGCCCATTACAAACTACAGGCCGGGTAAAAGCCCGGCGGGCCGGGCAGGTTTTGGGCGGGTCGCGGGCCTCCGGGCTAATGATGACCCTTAATTTCAGGTTCTCTCTCTCTCTCTTGAATACACACACTCTCAATGACAACCGATTCGAAACCAAATTGACTTCATTTTTTTCTCAGTTTAAATGGCTATTGCGATTGCAAAGCTCCCACCATTGTCCAATCTGTAACAGGATTGTCTACCTTTAGGTCGAGATTTGATTTGCAATGATTCCCTTCCCCCCGGAAAAAAATAAAAATAAATAGAATATTAATAATAATAACCAAACGTTCCATATTCTCTCTGTGTGCTATTTTGAAATTTTGAATGATCTCTCGATGTTACATAAACAGGTTGATACTTTGTTCACGGTTACAGTGTTGATTTGCATGTATGCTGATTGTTCGATCTGCTTCTTTGGGCACGAGCATGCACTAAAAGAAATATGTTTGAACCTAATTTAAATCAGTTTCGTTAGCGGGAGTGGTCAATAATTTCATAATTCATTTTATTTATGTTCAAAATGTGTTCAACATCAAAAAAAACGGAGCCTAAGGATCGATCATTCTCCTATACGTACCATAAGCTGTTATTCGTCGAGTATTTCTGTAAAGAAATAAATACGTATTAGCTAGATAAGTTAGATAGATATATCGTAGATTACTACTTCACTACTCCAACTGAAAATTAATATTAGTATCACCTACTAGTCAGGAACAAAATCTCGCATCTATCACATGGCCGGAACTACGGTCTTACTCGTATAACGGACTCAAAATATATATGCTAATTAATCTATCTGACCTAGGGGTGATATTGGCTCGGTTTCGATCGGTTTTGGCATATTTTTCGGTCAAAATCAGTTATCCGGTTTGAGATTTTTAGAAATCAGAACCGGTTGAGATAATATGGTCCGGGTTTGACTGACTCAACCGGTTTCGGTCTGGTTTATCCGATTTTCATTCATAGGCCATATTTTGGGCCCAACACATCAAAAAATTCACAATTCAACCCATAAAATATCAACCAAAAACTCATAATTCAACCCAATTTTTTGAGCCCAACAAAAAATGATCAATTTTGAGCCCAGTACATAAAAAAATCAATAAAAATATAATTAAGCCCATAAAAACAGTTTATATATATACACACACAGACACATATATCTTATTGATTTAATATAATAAATATATTTATTAAACCAATATATACCAAAAGGGAGTTGGGGGCGCTGCTGTCCCGGCCAAGGGAGCCCCGCTCCGGTCTCTCTCCGACTATTGAAAACGTTCACTTCGTAGAGCTTGTCGAATTGAACAAATATATAAAAAAATCAGCTCGATTAGATATCATTAAGTGCCTAATCGAAACCTTTTTGTCTTGAAAAGAATGGATCCGAAATACTGGATCAAATCTATTAGAACCCATTATTGGCAAGTTATATATGTTCCGATCAGACACTTAAAGATATCCGATCAAACTGATTTTTTGCATTAATGTTCAACTCAACGAGCTCTACGAAGTAAATGTTTCTGATCGTCGGACCAAGACCGAGTGGGGCCACCTCGGACGGGACAGCACGCTGCTGTTCCTTGAAAGGACAGACCCCCCCCCCCCCCCCCCCAAAGGTGGGTAGCTTAGTGGTAAAGAGAGGAGAGATCCTTCTAGCCTTCCAAGATTTGATTCTCCTTCCGTATGTTTATATATATATATATATAATTGGTCTGGTTTCGACCGATCTTTAAAACACAAACCGAATTGAAATTATTCGATCGGTTTGAAAAATTCGATCCGGTCCGATTTTTCCGATTTCAATCGATTTTTCGGTCTTGACTAACAACCCTAATCTGACCAAAAGACTCTACAAACTAGAACCCAAACAACATTTACACGCGATGCACGACCTACTACTTGAAGTGATCATCAATTTCAATTACTGTGTACCAAAAAAAAAATTACTCCCAATTACTGGAATACTACTACTAATTAGTAGTAGTACAGTAAGACACACGAGATCAGATTCGAATAGCCCTTTTTTTTTTTTTTTTCTAATCATTTATTGGAATAGCTGAGCTCTTTCTTTTGAAAGGAGGACGAAACTGCCCTCCTGGCTTTAACAAAAAGTGCAGGCTAGAGTCCAAGAACTTAGAACGACAGAGACGAGTCAGTTTGATGGCCCTTCTCCAATGGACCAACTGTCCTCTATGGTCAAAACCCTCAGTCAAAGCAACTTTTTTGTGCCCCACCCCTGACTCATAGGCAGGCAGAGGAAAAAGGAAGAAAAGGTGTATGACGTGGCACCTCAGGCTTTGAATGCCCACTGATTTTAAAAGGACGTAAAATGACATCAGGATTTTAAGTTACAACCACACACAAATATTTATGAACCTTCTACCACTACACCCATTTACACATTCATTCACACATCTACACTCATAATAAGTGTGGGACCTGTATACGCTACACACCCAATGTGTGTGGAGCCCACCTTTATTGTGCGTGTGGGTGTGATATTAGAATTATTGAATATTTATAGACATTCATAAAGGAGGTGGGCCTCTGTGCAGTCATCTAGTGTGTGGAGGGCTCATCTCCTTCGTAAGTGTATGTATAATGTTTGTGTATTTGTGTTGTAAAATTATTGTTTCAATACACATTCATAAAGGAGCTGTGCTACGTGCACAGCAGTTCGTACACAGCAGCTTAAATTCTGAAGTCATTTTGGATGTTTTGTTAACGCCTCTAACGATATCGAACGAAGCTCATTTTTTACAGAGACCTTAAACGACGTATTTAGAACAAAATGAGCGGCTCCGATCATCTTTGTACAACCCGAGTCTGGAGAAAATGGGATCTGTGCACAGCTGCTGTGTACGAGCTGCTGTGCACGTAGCTTTTCTGTTCATAAAGGAGGTGGGCCTCTATACAGTCATCTAGTGCGTGGAAGGCTTACCTCCTTTTGTAAGTGTAATAAGTATTTATTTAATATTTCTAAATTTAAAAATAATGTAAATGAAAAATAAATTTTTAATTTTTTTCAGCGTATCAAAGATCTAAATGAGATCTATCAAATAAGATCTATATTAATAAAAAAATTATTTACGTAAGCACATAATTTTTAAGCTTAAAATTATCTTTTTAAAATAAATACTTATTTATTGTTCTAGAACAGGGCCTAAATGTTTGTGTATGTGTATTGTAAAATTATTGTTTCAACTAACGGACAAAATCGTCCTCTTCTTCAAAAGTGTTCAAGTCTTGGTCTCTGATCTGATCTGAATCTTGTAGGAGTAGCTAGCATTGTTTACTGCAAGTTCTTGAAAGGGAGCTTGTAATTACCGGAATCTAATCATCATTGCATTGCATGCATGCATGGGATAACTTTGCTTAGCCAAATGATTAACTAGAGAGGGGTGCTAGTCACTTTCACTTCTTTTTTACTGTAGTACAGTACTTCTTCAGTCTTTTAATAATGTGGATTAATTGCTCTCCTTGATCTTGTTTCAGGAGGGAGCTTGTGCTGATCAACATACCACCATCCTCCTCGAGCCTCTCCCCTTTTCTTCATTTTTCCTTTTTAGACTGTATATGGTAATTTAATTTCTTCGAATCTATGCGCGTGCAGATATTTCAACTCATAGATTTGGATAAAGGTGTGTGTGGAAGTGTGCACACAAATGAGTTCAACAAATATCATCCTTTAAACATATGCTCCATCAAACAACTTCAGATACCGTACAATTTTGTTCAATTTGTGCGCGAAATTCGTGCATATGATATATATATATATATATATATATATATATATAGGGTATCTGTGAAAAATCAACAAAAAAAATTCGGGAAGGGTTTCATCCGAGTAGTTTTTATTGAACGGTTTTTATTCAAATCAAGCATTTTCTGATCATTGTTTTGCTAATTTATCGCGGGTACTCTTAAAATAACGTTCTGACTACATTGAGCAGCTGGAATCATCGAAACTCGATCGAAAAATAAATGAAATAAGGAAATCCACATTTTAGTTAAAATAAGGTGGTTCTTAGGAGAGAATGACAATATATATATATATATATATATATATATATATATATATATATATATATATATATATATATATTAAAAGTTCCGTTTCACTAAGAGATCCCTCAACTTGCTAAGTTAAGCACCTTCCCTTTCTCAATTAAATTTTGATAATCTAAACTGTTCAATGTATTCAGAACGTGATTTTAAAAGTACCCGCGTGATATCAGCTTAAAATATGACTGAAAAGTGCTTGATCCAAACAGCTTTTCATAAAGCTTGACAAGAACTGTTCTATGTAAAAAATATTTGGATCAAACACTTCTCGGTTATATTTTGAGCCGATTTTTAGCGAGTACTCTTAAAATCACGTTTTAAACAAGTTGAACGATTTTAATCTTAAAAATATGATCCATAAGGCTCTAAACTATGAGGTCCTTAACTTAGATCTTCAATTTAAGGTCCTTATTTAGAAACTCAATATATATATATATATACACACACACACACACACACACGGGCTGTTCCGCTGACAACTAATTAAACACCTTAAAAAATATCTTAAATCTCAATCTCATAGTTTTCGATCAAATTTTTATTATCTGAACCGTTCAATGTGTATAAAATGTGATTTTTAAGGGTGCCTGTGCGAAATTAGCAAACAATATGACTGGGAAGTGTGTTTTGAGCAGTTTTTAATTGAATCGTTCATCAAATCTAAACCAAAAACTGTTCGATCAAGCCCTTTGTGGTCTTTTTTTTTGGCTGATTTCTCGCGGGTACCTTTAAAATCACGTTCTGATCACATTGAGCGACTCGAATCATTAAAATTTGATCGAAAACTATGAAGTATTTTTTTAGGTGTCTAATTAGTTATTTCTGAAACCGCCCTAATATATATATATATATATATATATATATACACACACACACACACACACACACACACGCATACTCCGTATCAGGTATCAAGTAAGGGATTTCAGATTTTGTGTTTCGTGCGGACCTTAATCTCAGTCGTTGGATTGCATTTTCAATGGTCCGAATCTGCTGATGGTCATAAACCATTTATGATTGGTCATAAGCCATCAGCAGATCCGGGCCATTGAATATACAATCTAACGGCTAAGACGTGAGGTCCACACGAAACGCTCCGTCCGGGATCCCTTACCTGATCCGAACTATATATATATATATATATATATAGTGGCGGTTCCAGAGACACCTAAAAAAATAATTAAAAAAATACTCCAAATCTCAATTTGATAGCTTTTGATCAAATTTTTATAAAGATATGTGGAATTGTGCACACAAATGAGTTCAACAAATATCATGCATTAACAGATGCTCCATCAAATGACTTCAAATACATTTTTGTTCAATTTGTGCATGAAATCCGTGCATGTGAGATATGTGTGTGTGTGTGTGTATACACATACAATCCAGATCAGGTTAGGGATCGCTGACCTAATTCCGATTCATACCTCCCATTTTCTGATTGAATTTTGATGATCTGAGCCGCTCAATGTGATCAAACGGGATTTTAAGGGTAACTGCGAGAAATCGGTAAAAAAAATGATCGGGAGTACCCTTAAAATCACGTTCTGATCACATTGAGCGGCTCGGATCATCGAAATTTGATCGGAAAAGGGCAGGTGCTGACCGTAAGAGGTGTGGATAGTAACCAGACTGCATATATATATATATATATATATATATATATATATATATATATAGACACACCCACACATAGAGTCAGTCTCAAATGAGGAGGTCACTGACTGTATATCGGTCCGGCTCTTATGAGTACCACCTCATTTTAATAAAATATGGACCTCTCTTTCCCAATCGAATTTCGATGATCCGAACCACTCAATGTGTTCAGAATATGATTTTAAGGGTACCCGTGAGAAATCAGCAAAAATAAAAAAAAGATCGGAAAGGGCTTCATTTGAGCAGTTTTTTTTTTTATTGAATGGTTCAAACAAAAACTGCTAGCCAGTCCTGATTATTTTGCGAATACCCTTAAAATCACGTTCTGAACACATTGAGCGGCTTATATCATCGAAATTCGATCGGATAACTAATTAAACGCCTAAAATCTCAATCTCATAGTTTTCGATTAAAATTTTATGATCCGAACCGTTCAATGTGTGCAAAATGTGATTTTAAGGGTACTTGCGAGAAATTAGCAAAAAAAATGACCGGAAAGTGGTTATTTTGAGCAGTTTTTAATTTAACCGTTCATCAAATCTAAGCTAAAACCTGCTCAATCAAGCCATTTCCGGTCTCTGTTTTTTTTTTTGGCTGATTTCTCTCTAATACCCTTAAAATCAAGTTCTGATCACATTGAACGGCTTAGATCATTAAAATTTGATCAGTAACTAAGAGGTATTTTTTAGGTATCTAATTAGTTATCCGGAACCGCCCTGTATATATAAATGTGTATGTATATATATATATACTATATATAGTTTGGATCGTATAAGGGATCCCGCACTCCCATTTCCCAATCGAATTGCGATGATACGAGCCGTTCATTGTGATCAGAACGTGATTTTAAGGGTAACTGCGAGAAATCAGCAAAAAAAATAATCGGGAAGGGCTTGATTTAAACAATTTTTTATTGAACAGTTCAGTAAAAAAACTGTTCGGATCAAACTCTTCCCAATCATTTTTTTTGCTGATTTCTCGCGGGTAAAATTAAAATCACATAAGTCCCCTTCCACTATGGGATCCCTCAACTTGCTAAGTTAAGGACCTCCCTTTTTTTGATCAAATTTTGATAATCCAAGCTGTTCAATGTATTCAGAACGTGATTTTAATGGTATACGCGAGAATTCAGCTCAAAATATGACTGGAAAGTGCTTGATCCAAATAGTTTTTCATAAAGCTTGACAGGAATTATTCTATGTAAAAAATATTTGGATCAAGCACTTCTCGGTTATATTTTGAGCCGATTTCTTACAAGTATCCTTAAAAATTTGTTTTAAATAAGTTGAACAATTTTGATCATAAAAATACTCATTTTAAGGTCCAAACTATGAGGTCTTTAACTTAAGTACTCATTTTAAGGTCCTTATTAGAAGCTCAATATATACACATACACACACACACACACACATTGGGGTTTACTCATACCTGAAGGCACGGTGCAACGCATTTTAAACATAACTAAAATGAATTACGAAACTATTGACCACCCCCACCATTGAAGCTGATTTATACAGGAAGATTTTTTCTTAATTAGTATAGACATCCCAATCCTGATCTCATGAGTTCTTTTAACGCCCCGATGATGAAATAAAGGAAAAAATATCTTTGAGAGCTTGAATAAAGGACAACCCAAAACCCCAGGCAAAACCAAAACCTTGACCTGGACCTATAATACCGCACGGAACACCTCTACACCGCGCGGCATAATAAAGCTTATTATGCTGCACGCGGTCATGAGGTTAACAACACGACATTTTATAGAAAAGTTTCGACTAACTCAGTTAGCTGTCGGCCACACTTGTTTGAGCCACAACTACAAAGTGGCTTAGCTGAAAAAGCACTTCTATCCTGCCTAGAAAACACTTCGCTCATATGAATTCAAAAATTCTTGGCTATTTTCTATAAATACACCCATTCACTCAAGAGAAAGGGGTTCTTGGGGGCTCCTATGTTCCCAATCTCTCTCTCAGTTTGCCCATTCTCTATTTTCAAGCCTTGAGAATGTTGTCCTAAAAGACATTCTCTAGGCAAAATGCTCCATTCTTCGTTTTACCATTAAAGTTAGTCTTATTTTACTCACTTTGAGGTCAGGTTTAACCCCCTTTGGGTTAAAAGCTGACTTAAAAATTACTTTCCAAAACCAAAGCGTCACTGTGCAGGACACACCATGCCGTGTGGCGTTTTGATCAGTCGCACGGGGTAGTGTGTTCAGGCGCGCGGCCTTGTATTTGCCGTTGTTTACTTGTTTAAACAGTCTAGATCGTACCCATTTTTCGTCAGGCCTGCTTGTACTGTCGAAAACACCGTTGTAGATGCTTTTTAGAGTAAGATCATATCTACAAGCCATGTTTTATATCTAAAATAGGTTTTTACGCTGAAAGTCACTTTTTACCATCCATTGCCTAATGAAATGGTACTATTCTAAGATAGATCAACGGTGGTGGATCTTCTGATATTTTTTTAAAGAAAAGGCGCATGGGGAATATAATACGCCATGCGTTGTCCTGGGTATTGATGACGGTCTGATTGCAAAGCAGAAAGACCGCACGGCATACCATAAGGCTGTGCACGGCATTATGATAAGCCGCATGAGAATGGCTTTGATCCGGACAGTTTATTGATTACTTATTTTGTCTCATAACATCATACTCTAATTATTTCTGCACAATATGCACGCCAATGTGATATATTTTCTCACGTCCCTTTTCCTCTTACTTGTTTATCAAAGAGTTTCATTTTCTAAAAGATGTACGAAATTTTTCCCCTTTGAAAATATTTAGTAGAGACTGGTTTTCCCAGGCGAGCGGGGTGCTTTTTATTTTCTTTTTAACAAAATCTTTCCCGTTCGTAACGTGGGTCCCATATCCAAAATCTCAACGTTTTTCACTAGACCAAAAGCCTTTCTTTTCAAAACAAACTCTCGGTTTCTCAGATCAGCCAACTCAAAAATCCACATGGTGACTCTTGAGCGCGCCAGTTCGGGGAGCCCAAAGTGGCAACTCCGCTAGGGACATTTATTATTCGAAACTTTGGAACCTACGTATCTCAAAGAATCAAATAAATTCGAGAGCCAAGCTTAAAAGGCATTTTCAAATGGGGATTTTTAATATCTTTTGCAAAATAGAACTCTTTCATTTTGTGCACTCTGCATCGCATAAGCTTCGCTAGTGTGTTCTAGCAATCTTGTCCGGTTCGCCGGCGACAAGCTCTCCCGGGATGCCTAGCAACTCTGGACCATGATGAGCCATCGTACTGCCCGACCATTGTCTTGCAATATACTTGATAATGGGAAGTACATCTTGGCGCTAGTCCGGGGAACCCTGCTGAGACTAAAACTAGCCTTTGCACTTGTTCATAATCATAAAACCTTCCCAATTAAGACAGGAACCCGCGGTTAGGACCTATGTGATATATCTTGTTTATGTGCACCTCTTTTCTGTACGTACATGCATATCATTCATGCATCATTGCATCCTACAGGCTAGAGGACAGGGCTCCCTTAGAATTCTCTATTTCCTCCCAGTTAGTCCAAGAGACTTTAAATCCATGGAGTTTGAGATACCTCTGGTGTTTGTCGTGCCCGAACGACTCCTTTGATCTAGGACTGACCTTAAGTGTGTGTGTGTGTGTGTGTGTGTATCTGGATTCTGGTAATCGTATTGCCCTGCCTCGGATGGTCAAGGTTAGGAGATTGGCTCTGGTTCCGAAATGTTCGAAATTTAACCTGTCTGACAGCACCTACCCGGATTGCCGAAAATCTTCTATACCAACACCTTAAGTGAAGTCTGGGTCGCGGTAGGTCTTAGGTTTAGTCTCTAGAAGGCACGTAGAAGGCAGGATGAGCATTCGATTTTAGTTGAGAGTTGATCCTTTTTGCTTTATTGCCAGCCCTGAAGCATTGATCGCTTGCAAGAAGAAACTATACTTAATTGGTTTCGTCAGCACAAAAGATTGGTTCGCACAGACACCCTGAAAGGCACTCAGTTATTCGAGGTTTAGATAGTACAAGAAGGGTAGCCATCAACAGAAACATCACGAAAGTCATTAACAAAAATTCCGCTTGAAAATCCCGTAACAATGGCTGATCAAGAACATGGGGTAGAAGAGCTCAGGCAAAACATGGCCGCCTTAAATATTCAACTTAAACAGTCCATTGCCAATATCGATGCGCAACTCAAGGCTTCCATCGCATCCATGAAGAATGACGTGATTATGGTAATGGAGACTATGCAAGAAATTAGTGATACGTTTCAAGCCAAACCTCCTCCACAGTCTGAGCAGCCCAAAGAAGAAGCGTCCACTACAGATCCTAAGATGGCTACTCTTATGGCCAAAATAAGTCAGTTAGAGGAGTCTGTTCAAGAGACTAGGCGACTTGGGAAATGAGAGGTCGACATGAACAAGCTGTGTTTATTCCCTAACGCCAAATTACCGAAAAAATTCAAATGCGTGGACTTTGCGAAGTTTGACGGCACTGGTGATCCAAAGGCACACCCCTAGGGGTATGTTAGCTCTCTTTCCATGCGAGGAATCGAAAAGGAAGCTATGACGCAATTATTCCACGAGTCTTTATCTGGTCCTACCTTACAATGGTTCCTTAGTCTCGAGCCATCTAAGAAAAGTACTTGGGAAGACATTGGGACAGCCTTTGTAGCCCAATATGACTTCAATGTCGATCTAAAAATGACCATCAGGAAATTAGAAAGTACTAAGATGAGTGAAAAGGATAGCTTCGCTGACTTTGTCCCGATCACTAACTTAACCGCGGGTTAATATGAATTAGAAAAACTATCCGTTACCCCCTATTCAGACTTTTGGGCCTTTCATATTTTTTAAATCGAGGCCCGGTCCGGCTCGTGTCGTTCCAACAACCGATGGGGAGCCCCTCAGTATACGATCGCGCCCTATCCCTCTGAGTTCTTAAAGGTAGGCTACTTTTTCCTCCTTCATGCCCCATTTAATAGAAGTTATAGATTGCCCGAAGTCTCTTTTGTCCTACAAGGTGTAGTCTTAACCGTTTACTCTTTCTGAGGTAAATATCAATATAGATGGAACAATAGAATCTCTCCTCTCCTTAAGCACTGAAAGAGTGTTAAAGTCAAAAGAAAGAAAGGGACAAAAATTAGCGACTGAACGAACGAGTGAAATGGAGTTCACAAGGGAAGAGTGATGGCATGCCATGCCGGGCAGGTGAGATCAAATAGATAATAAGTACTTAAACAATGGGGAACCCCTATCTCCAACTAGTGAGGGGTCCATACTAGTGAGATATTTGGGAGTTTCTCGTCTTTCTACTAGACTCAGAGCCTGATCTTAAGGAACATATACGAATCATAACAAAGAACCTGCCAAGCTCCTTTACCCCTTTCATGGTTCTCTCCCAAGCCGCTCCAAATTTTAAAACTTTTTACGACTCTGGATTAGCCGTAGAGGAAGCTTTACAGGATGGTACCTTGGAGAAAAAGGAAACGGGGTCAAAGTCCAAAAGAACATATTCTGGTAGCAGCAACGTTCTTTTTGGGAATACCAATCAGCCCGGAACCTCATTTGCGAAGCCCGCAGAAGTTAACCAAAATTTCTGAAAACCAAAATCCCAAAACCGAGCTTTCACCCAATTTAGCACCCCCAGATCTGCATTACTTAAGACGCTCATGGAAGTTGAGGTGTTGAAACCTCTTCAACCACCACAAACCATCCCACCAAACTTAAACCAAAGCGTTTACTGTGAATTCCACCAAATGCCTAGCCATACCATCGACAATTGCATTCGCCTTTGTCATGAGATCCAGAATCTCATTGACAATAAGGTTATTGACACCCCCCTCCTCCAGATAAACCAAATATCATCTCAAAACATTTGCCACAGCATAACACCTCTTTTCATGTCAACCAAATCGCTTTAGCCCTAAATCAAACCACCTAAGATTTTGATCCAACCCTTTTCATCACACCTAATACCGAACCTAAACCAATTGTGACAATCCCTAAGGAAACAGCTCTTTGCTTTATGTGGGAATGGCAAAGTACGTGGGGAGACCTCATTTTCGATTGGGAAGAATTCGAAGCAACCAATATTCAGAAGAACACTGAACCGCCATTCGAGCCTGGATGGGAAGATGATTGGCAGAATGTTCATGCTGACCCCCTTGATGGACTTTCTCTATACATGATGTTCGAAGGCCAGAATGATCTTATCCCTCAAGAAGCTCCTAAATGGGAGTGGGACCCAATCCCGAGTGAGTATCAACTTTTAGCCAAAGATGATCCGTTGGATATGTTCTCTCTGCTTGCAATGTTTGCTGAAGGATACCAACCCGAGACGATAGCCTACGGTTGGCCAGAACTTGCTCCACTTCACCCGAACTTTTGCTGGCACAGTGATACCCCATGGCATCTGAATCCAGGATTCCCAGAGCCTGAGGAAGAGGTCGCCAGTAGTAGGTTTAACCCCATGGACTATATTGTGAAAGAAGCAGAATCAGAATCATCGGTCACCTTCCCTAAAGACGTTGATGTTGCCATGATGAACTTATGGGAAGATGAATTGGGAGCCAAAGCAAGTCCACGGACTGGCCCCAAAGTTGTCAACATAAAAGTGGGAAATGAGAAATGGACTGTGAGCAAGGCAATAATGGAAGCTGAGCAATGGAAACCAGAGGACCTTTGGGAAGATCTGGTTATTGCTGATTTAGCATCCAACCTCCAAGATACCATTATTGGAACCAAGCGCAAAGCCTCCATCGACTTATGGAGTAAGGAATCAAAGTACTGCCAGATAGACCATCTGACCAGAAGTCGCCGTATCTATCAGCCTCCCAACCTCCAAATCGGAGAATCCTTTAACCCCACGGCTCCATCAGCCAATGAGCTTTCAAACCCTTTCATAACCCCAACCAAAAACACTTTCCAACCTTTTGCTCCAGCCAAAGAACCCTCATGTCCTGAGAAAACCCCCGAAGGAATGATTAAACAACAACTCGAGCAGACTCAGGCTAAAATATTTGTTTGGGATGTACTTATTCACTCTATTCACCATCGTGAAGGACTCATTCAAGCCCTTTCCCACCTAAAAGCTCCTTCCACAATAACTCCCGATGAGCTTGTAGTACTTATCAAAACCATACCCATCAAGCATGCCATAACCTTCACCGATCGAGACCTGCCCACTGAAGGAACTAATCATAACAAACTGCTCCATGTTACTATGAAATGCTGCAGTAAATGGGGCTCGATAATCCTAATCGACAATGGGTCAGCAATCAATGTTTGCCTGCCTCGTGTTGCTTACTACTTGGGGTACAAAAATAAGGACTTCTCTCCATCAAAAGTCAAAGTCCGAGCATATGATAACACTCGCCAAGATGTAATCGAGACCCTTATGCTTCCAATGACCTTTGGATCATACCAAATTGAGGTGGAATTTCACATAGTAAGCATCCCTGCTTCCTTCAACTTGTTGTTGGGTAGAACTTGGCTACATCGACCCGATATCATGGCTATACCCTCCACTCCCCATCAGAAAATTCGCTGAGGACTTAAAACGGGCATGCTTACTATTCACAGAGACTCTGGGATTCGTGCGCCTACTGAAGACAATGCCCCACTCTTGGAAATCCAGAATGGGGAGGAAGACATCATTCTGGGTGGCTTCTCGCTATATACCTCTAATTCTGTCTTTTTAGTCAGAATCGATAATGACTTTATCATTAGCAATGTTGCCATTAAGATAATGAGGAAGATGTCCTACATGCCAAGTCTAGGATTGGGAAAGAACCTGCAAGTACCTACAAAGTTTGAAGGCCTCGAAACTCTGATGCGCACTACTGGCCTTGGCTATATGTCCTCAAACGACAGTAAGGTGAGAAAAGGAGACAGATTGGAAGACTATTTTGTTAAAGAAAAAGCAAAGTAGGTCTACCAGGGGCAGCCTGAACCATTTTGGGATAAAGAAACCAATACTCTGCTACCAGGATTCGAAATATTTGCCAACTATGTCTGGCAAGAAAGTGAGGAAGAATTGGAGGCTGCGGAGGAACCAACAGAGCCAATTGATTGGGTTAAGGTCTTTAATATAGGGAGTCTAGCGAGCCTGTTTAGAGAGGATGAACCAATGAGTACAGTCATAGAAGCTGAAGTGCTGATGCTGGGACAGGAGGTCCTCGAAGACCCAACTTCGCTCATCATGGATGCCGCTGGAGACTACAAGAATTGGATTTTCTTATAAAGTGCAACATGTTATGGGTCTGATTTTGAGTCCGAGTAATCCGAGCTGTTCGAGTCTTCGGAGTTTGAGTTGGCGGCTCTTGGCCCAACTCCTCATAATCTGTACTTCGAGTTTGAGACCACCCGTATGTACAGTGCCCCCAAGGCCTTTGTTGATAATAAAATAAATGAACCTAATTCCGCTTACTTCCCTGATTTTGAAGTAAATTGCGTCAACCCAGACGATGAAAGGATCGATTTTAATGGGGACATCCCTAAGGAAATTCGATCCCTAATTGAAAGGGAAGACGAAAGACATGCTCTGCCCGTAAAGGAAGAAGTTGTTTTAATAAATCTGAGAGATGAAGGGAATCCCCAAATGATTCAGATAGGTTCTGTGTGCATGCGGATGCCCGATTTTCTTTCTCCTCTGTGAAGGGAATTCATTCCCCCCCTGTTTTGAGAAAAGAGAAATGCTGCTGGTTCGTGGGAGCGCCCTTTTAAAGTTGGACGACAAGCGCTCGCGAAGATACAGAGTCGCCACTTGGGTTTGAAGGTCCGACACCCAAGGAACTGTATTTCGAAGCACTTGTCGCGCTGGATTGATTTGAAAAAGTTAGGAACCAGTCCGTCATAACCATATCTGGGTTCGGGAGCCAAGTTACGAGAGGGGAAGGGTTTTATGGCACCCCTCTCGCCCAATCCGGAGATCGGTCTCTACTTAGGCATTTGCGAAAATGTTTGTTTTGAAATTCCATTTAATTAATCAGTTTTTTTAGCCAATTAGGGTGGAGGAACAGTTAATCAGGGATTAAAATTGTAACAATTTACAGGATGTGATAGATAATAACATAGATGAACGATATGAGAAGGAATAAATGAGATAATATTTAACAATGGTTTCAGGATACCAAAACAGTGCCTTGGCTTAAGTTTGTCACGAACAGTGGCCAACTTGCATACACGGAAGTTCCTGCATGCAAATCAAACCATCGCGCGACACTCTCAGACCATCGCGTGAGTATTGACATCCCACAAACAGATTAAATTTTATACCCTTCAAGGCTCTGGAAGGACCAGTGCACACCCAGGGCCAAACCAAACAGTTCATATGTACTGAAAGTAAGTCATTGTTACAATCTAGATTAACTGGAATAAAATACAACCCATAAACAGTGAGGGTATCAAAATAGAGGCCAAGGGCCTAGCTGCCGATGCAAGGGCAATCACTGGAAATAGACAAACCGTCACGCGATGGAGTCACATCATCGCGCGAGTGTTCTGACTGGACTTCCAGGAATTGCTTTACATGCCTGGGCTCTGAGACATGTTCAGAAGCAACCCAGGGGCATTCTAAATCAATTAAAAACATAAGATAAGCTAACTTATTGATTTTTAACATGCATGATCAGTGAAATACACTAAGTATTTTTAACAGAAAAGCACAAAATCATATAAATAGGTATGGATCAGGATCCCATCCCCACGAGAACCTTATCACACAAATGGTGGACTGTCGGGCGATGGAGTGGGTTACTCGCGCGTGGGTTTGCCTGTCCACAGTAACTTGTAAATTTGCTGGCTTTAGGACCAAGACTGGTATTGATTACCAACCTTGGCCCTGTCAGCCCCCCTCAGGGATCAAAACAGTAAACCAAAAAAGGTTATACCTTTGCTTGAGTGTCTTGAATGAGGTGATATGACTTGACAAATGAGTATATGGAAGTGATTTTGAGTGAAAGAGAGTATTAGAGCTTGTGTTCTTGTTTCTCTCTTGAAAATTTTGGTAACCCTTTGGAATGAAGACCATGGGGGCTTTTTATAGAAAGAGGAGGGTTTGTCGGTGGTGATGCAAGGCAATGCAGCTAGCCAACAAGGCTAACAGCACTTACTTAGTGGAGAAGAAGGGTATGAAGGTTGATAGGAGAGTGGGGGAGACGTGGTGCAAGGGTGGCCCTGCAAAACGCTGTTCAGTCGACGAAACGAGGTTACACAGGCCTGTAGACCCCTGATCATCACAAACTCCAGCTTGAAAAAGGTGGATATGACAGGTATTGACCATCGTGCGATGGAGTGAGACCATCGCGCGAGGGTTCTAGCTTCCCCGCGACAGTCAAATAGTCAAAGTTTGACTTTGACCACCACCTGGTAAGAAGAGCATCACGCGAGAGACCCAGTGGGTCGCGTGATGGTCAAACCTTTAGTCAAGGTTTGGGTTGAAAGGTTTTGGGGTTAAGGATGGGTTCCACACACACTAAGCTCAAGCCATTCCATTCTCTCAAGACTGTTTTTGACCTGATTCATCATCGGGGGAACAAGAAACTAAAAAGAAGTAAAACAATTGGGAAATCAGATTGGGGTGTCTACAGTAGTCCCTCTTTGACGGCACGCGAAGCACCATTGGCAGGTACGGGTAATGTCAAAGATTTCTAGACACCCATCTAATTCGCCCAAAAGCCGATTAAATGAAAAGTGCAAGCTGGAATATACAAATACCGTGCACCAAGGGATCAGAGGATCGGTCGATTGCTGAATTTGAGTTTGGACGGATGGATCGTCGTTGCTAATTTTGAAATTGGACGGATGGATCGTCGCTGATTTTGAAATTGGACGGATGGATCGTCGCTGACTTTGAAATTGGTTTTATGGGGCAGACCACTTTGCTTGGGATATAAGGCACCTTTGGTTACGAAAATCATCAAAACTGTTGCGGTGTTATAAAGATGAATTCCAGGCCTTTGAGACATGACCCGGCTCGTCCAGAGACTGGATTGGGCTAGAGGCCCAAATGAAGCATCGCGCGACGGTATCACTTCGTCGCGCGAGGGAGTGAAGTTAGGGCTTGGATCTGGAAAGAGTCCAGACCCGGCCCATATCTGTCCTTCTCTTTTTAAACGACGGGGACGTTCTGAAACCGCTCACAGCAGTTTCGAACTCCTCTTAACTTTACTCTTTCTCAAAAATCTCAACCCCAAACCTTGATTCCTTCACAAGATCAGCAAACCCACGTGTGTGCAACCACCCATGGCCGAACACGGCAATGGTGGTGGTGGAGGAGAGGTTGTTGATCGTCCGGGGGACGAGGGAGGACCAATGGAGGTCGAAACAGTGGATCAACGGCCGACGGAGGCTGTTTCGGATGTCGGTGCAGCAATAGCAGGCAGCGGTGATGGCGTCCAAGGCCATGCATAGGCGGTTGAAGGTGATGGAGAGCATCGCGCGACAGAGTCAGATCGTCGTGCGACGGAGTTGGTCGGGGCAGTGCGTTCTGTTGTTGAGCCATTGGACCAGAGCACAACGGTGAGTGGCTTGGTTGTAGTCGGTGGAAGTTCCAGCGGCACGGGCAGTAGGGGTGCCAATGGTGATGATGTCGGGTCAAGTGATATTCCGCCAAGGGATCCGGCGAAGGGCAAGGATGTAGCGACCGAGGAGGGGGGTGCTACGGAGGTTCCATTCGTGTACCGAGAGGAGGATGTGCTTTTTCGGCCAGCGGCGACATCATCGGGTCATAGGCCGATCATAAAACAGGATGTCACAGAACTCTTGAGCGACGCACAATTTGCACGGCTTTTGGAGGATAACCCCGCGATAGGGGTTGCCGTTTTGGAGGCTCGAGACGAGCGGGAGCAAGAGATAGCCGCTTCGGAGGCTGCGGCGAGAGCTGAGAGAGAGAGAGAGGGCTGCCGAGGAGAAAGTTCTGAGAGATGCAAAGACTGAGGAGAAGGTTGGTGCTAGGGTGCACGGCCCTAGGGTGACAGAGGTGTTGGAGGCGGAGAGCTTGACTCGGGCTCCATTTTCAATAGAGGGGTACAGGCTGCTTGTTCCTCACTTGTTTGTGCTGTCGGGTTTTACGGCATACCGGCCACGACAGGCGGAGTATGACTCCAAGCTCGTTTTGAGAGACCCCAACACTCATATCTCGAGCAGTTGGTCTGAGGTAAACTTCTGAAAATCCCCCTTTTTCCTTGGCAAATACCTTTTAAATACAATGCATGCGTTCCAATACCAAGAGTAATCCTTTAAAGTAGGCTTGAATAGCAATGTCATGCTTTCACGTTGAATGTCATGCATGAGACATAATAACTTGAACCAACCATCTGTTGCCAGGCTGCATTTGATTACCAAGAACTTGAAAATGAAATTTTGTATGCTGATATGATCCTTGTTGCTTGTTTTCGTGTTTGATGCAGGAGAGAGCGAGACAAAGAGACATCCACGGCTTTGGGGGCGCATGCAGCTCCTTGGCCCTATACCAGAGCTTGCCTGAGAGAGTGAAGCAGTTAGTAGATGAGGCAGGTTTCAGGGAGTTCATACAGACTCTCACTCCGGCGAGGAGCGACCATGTTGTCTTACTTGCACTTGCAAAGGTGGAAGGATACCACGAATACCTTCCACCTACCGGTCGGGGAGATGACAGTGACGCCCACCGACTTTGCGGCGATCACGGGCTTGAGGGTTGGGGGCGAGCCCATTCCGTTTGACTCGAGCATTCAGGAGGATGAGGCAGCCCTGGAGTGGTTTTTGGGTGAGGTGCCCAAGATTGAGGAGGGGATGGCGAGATACGGGCAATTCGTCCAATACCTTAAGAAGAAGGTGACGACTGATCAAGAGGCGGAGCAGATGGCCCCGGGCATACCTGTTGTACCTCTTCGGCGCTACCCTGTACCCAAACAGGCGTAGAAAGGTTCACCTATCTTACCTGCTTGCGTTGAGGGACTTGAGGACAGCTTCGCGCTTTGACTGGGGCGGAGCAGCACTAGGTGCAGCTTATGGCTTTTTGGGGGATTCGTCGAGGACGGAGATGAGTACTGCTGGGTACTGGCGGATCTGGGAGGTATGATTCAAAATAGAGTAACGCGCACTTTTCAATTCATGCTTGCATTCACTTTAATTGCACAATCTGTTCAATGGTATTCTTGCATGTACTGATGACTTGACTCATCGATAACCGTGCAGCTCTGGGCCTACGAGGTTTTGAACATGTGCCGCCCGGTGACAAAGAGCTTAGACTTGGGGATCCTCCCACGTGCACACATATGGAGCAGGAAGAATATGGGAGAGAAGAGAGGCAAAGGTGACCTGAATGGCTTCAGGATATACTTGGACGAGCTTCGGCCTTCGCAGGTATAACATGGCACTTTGTAAAAATGGCAATGTGTATTCCTTTTTATTGCTTCAATGCTGTCGTTGACCGATACTTGCATTGTTTGCCTATGCAGGTTGAGTGGGATCCCTGAAGGGTGGCGGAGCCTGAGCCTGAGTACTTGGCTCGTAGCAGGGACGTCACAGCGAGCAGAGTGCTGCTGGAGTCGGCCTTTGGTTGGCAGTGGTACTTGGGCGACCGAGTGACACGCCAATCACTTGGCTATGCCGCGTTTCAGGTGCCTGGACCGCTTCCACCATGGGCTTCGCACACAAGAGAGTACACGTTGGCTGAGCTGGAGGTCTTTACACGGCCGATACCGACTTGACACGCCATTTGCATCCTGACATGGACTACGTGACTTATCAGAGGGAGCGCTTGGCGGGGCCAATGGGAGTACGAGAGTTTAGGGAGGTTCAGAACCATCCCGCGGAGCTGCCGAGGAGAGGAGAGCCGTTTCAGGGAGACCAAGTAGTGGTGAGAGTCGCGCGAGGCGAGGTCCGAGTGGACCGGTGAGGGGTGGGCCACCAAAGCTGACGTGGCAGATAGCAGTGGTAGACTCTCAGGGCAATCCGGCTAAGTTGCACCTAACCCCTGCGAGAGTCGAGCCAGCGCTCGTTACCGTGCCGGTAAGACATTGTTGCTTTCATTACTGTATCTCCATAAAGCTTGAAATTTCATTCAATTGCTTATATTCAAATCATCCTTGCAGGTGCCCAATGAGTGGGTGAACGAGGCTGTTCGGCGCATGCTTGCATTGGAGAACGTGATAAGGAGGGCAGCGAGCGGCCTACCATTGGACTTACGCTATCCCCAGCCGGCGGCTCGGAGATCTCAGGTATATTCTTCAGAAAACGATACATTCCTGCTTTAGATACATTCCTGTATTCGATACGTTCCTGCATTCGATATGTTCTTGCATTCGATACATTCCTGCCTTTGATAATTGTTGACTGAGAATTGATGATCATACCTATCTTAAAACATGTAACATGCAAACATATGCTAATGTATACAAAATTTACAATGCAGGCACAGGGACGAGCGGTTCCTAGGAGGAAGAGCGTTAGGGATCCTCCACAGAAGAAACTGGCTACTAGGGTTCCTACTCCTACGCCTACCACGAGACCACAGACACGAGGCTCACAGCCACATGTTGCAAGCGAGGAGGCGGCCCGAGAGGCCGTGGCGCGTGCCGAGGAGAGGTACCAGCTGAAGATGCGCCAGAGGCCCACACAAGACGAACCGGTCTCTGAGGATGAGGAGGAAGAAGAGGAGGAAGAAAAATGAGAGGGAGAAGATGCGTCCGAGAGTAGCGATTCTGATGACTCAACGGACGATCCGGGCTTTAGGATGGATCCCAGAGAGGGAGACAATGACGACGACGACAGAGAGGGTGACTAGTTTGGAGAGGACTGAAGGCTGTTGAGGAGCCTTATTCCACTTTTTGCATTTTGCTTTTTGCTTTTGGGCTTGCGTGCCCACGTAGATAGATAGAAAGCCAGAGTGCCTTAGCTGATACTTTGACCGATGTTTTGAGGCCTGCGTGCCTTTTTGACTTGATAGGCGAGTGTGCCCGGGTTGACATGATGACTTGCAGGTGGCCGATGTGCCGCACACACAGTAGTTTCCTTCACTTTGACATGGATAGATCATGGCTTAGCTATAAAATTTGCGTTTTCGGTTTTTTTCATTCTTGTGACAAATTAGAACAAATAAGCATTTGTCACTAATACCATGCTTGCATTGATAATGTACTGAGACTGCTCACAGGCACACGTATATGTATAGAGGGGACTAGCTCAGAAGAAAAACGAGAATATACCTTAGGACACGGCCAGCATACGAGAAATACCATGAAATTTTGGACATTCATAAGCCAAAACTCAAAATACCCTAACTTGGATGAAAGTGATGCTTCCGTAAGGTCATACACGTGTAAAATGACCTACAAGAATTGACGGAATCGAGAAACGTATCCCAAAACCCAACTTTGACCGAAAAGTGTTACAAAAGACACAAAATGGACGCGAGATGGAAAAACAAGACTCTATCATGTTCCGGACTGAAACCGAAACCTCCGTACAGTCATACTAGGCTACCATGACCTGTACGGCATGAAAGAATGGGGTGTAACCCTCTGGAATGAGTTTCGAACTCCTGAAATGGCTATTTGAACTTGAAACAGGCCGTCAAGGGTCCAAAATCTTCATTAAACGCAATATTTCGAATCCGATGCTTGGACACGGTCATGTACGCTCATAGTGACTTGCTGGAACGATAAAAATTGCAAAATAGCCCTTAGAAACGCAAGTGACCAAAACTGGACAGTAGCTGGTGTAATCTGTCAAAATGCAGGCTGAACCATCGCGCGATGGAATGGACGCTGAATACTCGCGCGATGGAGTGAGATCATCGCGCGATGGTTGATCCGTGCCAAGCCACCTTTATTTGACCATTTCAGGCTTTTTGGGGGGATCAGGCCTTGTCATCACCTTTTAACTGTTCAGAGTACTTCAGGGGGCGGTGCAGTGATGCTTGCACTTTTGAGGGAAAGATGGCACGTAGTGGATATTTGCTGTGGGAAAGAAGGATGCCTCGCGCATTCTGATTATACAGAGGCCGACGTTCTGCTAAGAGAAGACATCCCTCCCACAGCTTGAGATTCCTACGAAAAACCAAAATGGCAAACAACCTTCTGGTTCTGATTAGCCCATGGCTCACGGCTTTTGTCGCTGGAGATTGGCTGTCATTCCGGTTCCACGGGCTGGCCGCATTCCGTTTTCTTCGCAATGTGAGGGTTCGTCTTGAACTTCTGAGGGCGGCCTTGCAATTATGGGATCCCAATGTTCACGTGTTCAGATTTGGGGTGAACGAGCTGTGCCCAACCATGGAGGAGTTCCAAGTGTACCTCCAAGGTGTTGCTTCGAGTGTGATTGTCGTGCCACCTTACAGGAAAAATATACCAAAGCTCCTTCAGTCAAGCTTTGGTATTACAAGGGGAGCGGCCGAAAGTCTGTTAACTGGAGGGCAGATCAACATCATGCGTCTAATGGAGTGGTACGGGCCAGAAGGGGACATAGAGGATATGGCCCTGCAGGCCAGGCGCCGCTTTGCTCTGTCGATTAGTGTGTTGGCTGCTTATTTACTGGTGTCCCCAAGTGGAGAAGTGAATCTCATGCTGGTAAGCGTTGCTGCTCAAATGGGTGCTTGAAGAAATGTAGTGCCACTTGTTCTGGCTGAAACACTCATGGGTTTGAATTTGGTCTCTTCGGGCCAAACAAATGTTTTTGGCGGTAGTCCGCTTCTATTACAGGTAAGGTCTCACTCAGCTCACCTTTTTTCGGTTTTCGCACATTCTATTTTTACCTCGTCTCTCGGTTAAGGATGTATCGAAGTTTCTCACTTGTTTTTCCGCTCAAGCTTTATATGACTTCTGACTTGTTTTTCCGCTCATGTAGCTCTGGCTGTCTGACAAAATGGGATTGCTTACTGCGCCGGAAGCAAATTGGCCCCATCTACCCGGTCGAATGCATCAGCGAGGCATGATCTACCCAGAAATGACCTTGCATCAATGGTACATATTCATGAGAGAGATGCTACTGAACGAAATCACTTGGAGGCACGAGGCCTTAAACATTCCGGACATGGCACTGAATTCTGTAAGCTTTGAGAGAATGGTGGTAGCTGGACTAACCGCTTTCACGTTCTTCATCTCTGGCCGCATTCTTCGTCAGTTAGGGATAAGCCAAAGGCTTCACCGAGCCGGGGTTGAGGACTTTCAAGTCCCTGCTTTTACTGCCCAGAACTTGAGAGGATATGAGCACAATTGGGGTCTGAGGCAACTTGGAGGAGCCGATCCAGATTTCAGCACGGAGCTTACGCATCGATATCAAGTATGGTTAAAAAAAGAGGTTGCGAGCAAACAAAACAACAACTGACTCTTTGACTGGCCTCAATGAGCTAGAATAAACTATGAGCCTGTTAAGGCCTCAAGCGTTTTATTCTGTTTTTATGTTTAACTCTTTTTAAGATTGCTCAGCTTGTGTAATAGAAGTTATAATTTAAATAAATATGAAAATTCGAGAGTTCTCCCCTTTTGATCCAAGTGTTGAACACCGCATTGTTTCGAGCATTGAGTGCACTCCTGGTCAAGGAATCATAGATCAAGTTGATTGATTGTGACCGAATCTCACAGAGAGATTGCCTACGTATCCCTTTTCAAGGAATCAGGTCAGCACTTAGTTCAGGCTAAGGTTCACTCGGGTATTATTTTGGCTCTCCTTTTGTGCTCTAACTTTTGCCTAGAACCACCCGTTCGGGTTTTCGGTCTAGCGAGCTTTGATTGATGCCTATTTATTTTTGCCTAAACCGCCTTCTCAGGTTTTCGGTCTAGCAGACTTGCTCTAATTTTTGCTTGGAACCGCCCACCCTTGTGGTTTTCGGTCCAACGAGCTTCTCTCAGGGATAGTAACGCTTGAGTTGATCCAGGTTAACCAGAGTGTTGAACTCGTTGCCGTCGAGATCGATGAGCTGAGCTGCTCCCCCAGAAAGGATAGTCTTAATGATGTAAGGTCCGGAACGCTTAGGTCAGAATTTGCCGCTGGGGTCGAATACCGGTGCTCGAATTTCCGTTGTGACCATGTCCCCTTCAACCAAGTCTCTAGACTTCACTTTTTTGTTGAATGCCCGGGCAATTTTCCGTTGATACCCCTGGACATGGTACAAGGCTCGGAGCTTCCGCTCATCAAAAAGCATGAGTTCAATGAATCTTCCGCTGAGCCATTCAGATTCCGAGAGTTCCGATTCTACCATGATCCTCAAAGATGGTACCTCGAGCTCTATATGGAGAACTGCTTCCATCCTATAGACTAAGGAGTAGGGGGTTGCCCCTGTTGACGTTCGGATCGATGTTCGATATCCCCAAAGAGCTAAAGGCAGTTGCTCATGCCAGTCCCTGGCGGATTCCACGGTCTTTTTGATGATTGTCTCGACATTTTTATTTGCCGCTTCGACTGCTCCATTTGTTTGAGGGCGATAGATAGTTGAGTGATGGATTTGGATCTTGAATTCCTCCAAGGGCTCCAGAACCCTACCTTTGAAATGATTCCCATTGTCTGATACAAACACCTGCAGAACCCCATATCGATAGATGATGTTTTTCCTGATGAAATGAGCGACTTGAACTGCGGTTAAGGTTTTGTATTACTCAGCTTCCACCCACTTGGTGAAGTAGTCGATCGCTACAAGGATAAAACCATGACCATTCGAAGCAGAAGGCCTGACCATGCCGATGACGTCGATACCCCATATAGAGAAAGGCCAAGGCGAAGCCATGCCAAATAGGTTAGAGGGTGGAACATGCATCAGATTAGCATGGATTTGGCACTTGTGACATTGCCGCACGTAATCCACACACTGAAACTCCATAGTAGACCAGAAGTAGCCTTGACGCAAGATCTTCCTAGTGAGCATGACGCCACTCATGTGAGGACCACAGACCCCTTCGTGGATTTGTTCCATAATTCTGACAGCCTCGGTGCAGTTTACGCAGAGCTTGTGCATTCCACAATGAGATCTCTTGTACAATTTCCCTCCACAGATGATGTATTGAGCAGCAATCCTTCGCAACGCAGTTTGATCCTTTTTAGAGGCCTCAGCCGGATATAAGCCACTCTCGACGAAGTTCCATATATCATGGTACCAGGGAAGGCCATCATCAACATCATCGATGGCGTTCACGCATTGATACGCAGGGCAGTCTCATTGTTCAATCAAGATAGGGCGGAGTTTGACTCCCAAAGGCAATTCGATCATGGAAGCCAAAGTAGCAAGCGCATCGGCAAAATGGTTCTTCAATCGGGGAATTTGAGTGAAGGTCACTTTGTTGAAACGAGGAATTAGCCCCTCCAAATCCTGATGGTACAGTTTCAACCTCTCTTCGCGTACCTTCCAGTCTCTATTGGCTTGAGACACAACAAGATTAGAATCCCCGATGACTTCGAGTTTCTCAACGCCGAGTGCGAGCGTAGCCTCCATGCCCACAATACAGGCCACATATTCAGCTTGGTTGTTTGTAACGTCGAAATTGAGCTTAATGCAAGCGGGATATGAGAACCGTCAAGGGTGACCAGCAAGACCTCAATTCCGAACCCTTTCTGGTTGGCTGCTCCATCGAAGTAAAGAGTCCAAATGTCTTTGACAACTGTCAGCACTTCCTCATCCGGAAGCACAAAATCCGAATCCTTAGGTCCATCCATGGGGTGATCAGCCAAGAATTCTGCAATGGCACGCCCTTTTACTGACTTCCTCGTGACATACTCAAGATCGAATTCTGCAAAGAGAAGCAACCAACGTGCTAACTTACCAGTGAGCGCAGGTTTCTCAAATAGATACTTGAGTCACCAGCAGAGTCGCCACTGTGGGCATGCGGATGCCCGATTTTCTTTCTCCTCAGTGAAGGGATTTCGTTCCCCCCCCCCCCCCCCCCCCCCCGTTTTAAGAAGAGAGAAATGCTGCTAGTTCGCGGGAGCGCTCTTTTAAAGCTGGACGACAGGCGCTCGCGAAGATACAGAGTCGCCACTTGGATTTGAAGATCTGACACCTAAGGAACCGTATTTTGAAGCACTTGCCGCACTTGTTTGATTTGAAAAAGTTAGGAACCAGTCCGTCATAACCATATCTGGGTTTGGGAGCCAGGTTACGAGAGGGGAAGGGTTTTATGACACCCCTCTCGCCCAATCCGGAGATCGGTCTCTACTTAAGCATTTGCGAAAATATTTGTTTTGCGATTCCATTTAATTAATCAATTTTTTAGCCAATTAGGGCGGGGGAACAGTTAATCAGGGATTAAAATTGTAACAATTTACAGGATGTGATAGATAATAACATAGATGAACGAAATGACAATGAATAAATGAGATAATATTTAACAATGGTTTCAGGATACCAAAACAGTGCCTTGGCTTAAGTTTGTCGCGAACAGTGGCCAACTTGCATACACGGAAGTTCCTGCATGCAAATCAAACCATCGCGCGACACTCTCAGACCATCGCGCGAGTATTGACATCCCACAAACAGATTAAATTTTATCCCCTTCAAGGCTCTGGAAGGACCAGTACACACCCAGGGCCAAACCAAGCCGTTCATATGTACTGAAAGTAAGTCATTGTTACAATCTAGATTAACTGGAATAAAATACAACCCATAAACAGTGAGGGTATCAAAATAGAGGCCAAGGGCCTAGCTGCCGATGCAAGGGCAATCACTGGAAATAGACAAACCATCGTGCGATGGAGTCACATCATCGTGCATGTGTTTTGACTGGACTTCCAGGAATTGCTTTACATGCCTGGGCTCTGAGACATGTTCAGAAGCAACCCAAGGGCATTCTAAATCAATTAAAAACATAAGATAAACTAACTTATTGATTTTTAACATGCATGATTAGTGAAATACACTAAGTATTTTTAACAGAAAAGCACAAAATCATATAAATAGGTATGGATCAGGATCCCATCCCCACGAGAACCTTATCACACAAACGGTGGACCGTCGCGCGATGGAGTGGGTTACTCGCGCGTGGGTTTGCCTGTCCGCAGTAACTTGTAAATTTGCTGGCTTTCGGACCAAGACTGGTATTGATTACCAACCTTGGCCCTGTCAACCCCCCTCAGGGATCAAAACAGTAAACTAAAAAGGGTTAAACCTTTGCTTGAGTGTCTTGAATATGGCTTGAATGAGGTGATATGACTTGACAAATGAGTATGTGGAAGTGATTTTGAGTGAAAGAGAATATTAGAGCTTGTGTTCTTGTTTCTCTCTTGAAAATTTTGGTAACCCTTTAGAATGAAGACCATGGGGGCTTTTTATAGAAAGAGGAGGGTTTGTCGGTGGTGATGCAAGGCAATGCAGCTAGCCAACAAGGCTGGCAGCACTTACTTGGTGGAGAAGTAGGGTATGAAGGTTGATGGGAGAGTGGGGGAGAGGTGGTGTAAGAGTGGCCCTGCAAAACGCTATTCAGTCAATGAAACAGGGTTACACAGGCCTGTAGACCCCTGATCATCACAAACTCCAGCTGGAAAAAGGTGGATATGACAGGTATTGACCATCGCGCGATGGAGTGAGACCATCGCGCGAGGGTTCTAGCTTCCCCGCGACAGTCAAACAGTCAAAGTTTGACTTTGACCACCACCTGGCAAGAAGAGCATCGCGCGAGAGACCCAGTGGGTCGCGTGATGGTCAAACCTTTAGTTAAGGTTTGGGTTGAAAGGTTTTGGGGTTAAGGATGGGTTCCACACACACCAAGCTCAAGCCATTCCATTCTCTCAAGATTGTTTTTGACTTGATTCATCATCGGGGGAACAAGAAACTAAAAAGAAGTAAAACAATTGGGAAATCAGATTGGGGTGTCTACAGGTTCCGTGCTGTCTGCAGAAGAGCGTCGAGCTTTCATAAGTTTGCTAAAAGAATTTGAGGATGTTTTCGCATGGTCGCATGCTGATATGCCCGGAATCGATCCTGAAATCGTGGAACACCGAATTCCTATTCATCTCGATGCAGAACCTGTAAAGCAAAACTTGAGGTGTAGGGGACCTGACTGGTTGTTTAAGATATAAAAGAGGAAGTCACTAAACAGATTAATGCAGGATTTCTAATGGTAACTAAATACCCTCGGTGGGTCGCAAACATTGTCCCTGTCCTTAAAAAGGACAGAAGAATTAGGGTTTGCGTCGACTTTAGTGACCTAAATAAAGCGAGCCCGAAGGATGACTTTCCACTTCCACACATAGATGTACTGGTTGACAATACCGCTGGGCATGCTTTACTTTCTTTCATGGATGGATTTTCGGGATACAACCAAATCCTCATGGCCCCGAAAGATCAGGAGAAAACCACATTTATCACTGAATGGGGAACTTATTGCTACCGGGTGATGCCTTTCGAGCTGAAGAATGCAGGATCCACTTATCAACGAGCAGCTACGACCTTGTTGCACGACGTGATTCACAAGGAAGTAGAGTTTTATGTTGATGACATAATTGTCTAAGCAAAGGCGTGGGAAGGACACTTACCTGCACTCAGGAAGTTCTTCGAGAGAATCAGAAAGTATAGGATGCTTCTTAACCTAGCCAAATGCACGTTCAAGGTTGCAGCTGGAAAAATGCTTGGGTTCATGGTCACCACTCCAGGAATTGAGTTTGAACCATCATAGATTAAGGCTATTCTAGAAATGGAGCCGCCTTGGTCCGAAAAGGATGTAGAAAGTTTCCTCGGCAATGTGCAGTTTATCAGTTGGTTCATTGCCAAATTAACTTCAATCTACAAGCCAATCTTCCACCTGCTAAAGAAAGGTGTGCCATTCAAATGGGATAACAAGTGCCAGAAAGCCGTTGAGGCAATTCGAACTTATCTGCAAAATCCATCGGTATTAGCGCCCCCTGTGCCGGGAAACCTTTGATCCTATACCTGTCAGTCACTTCGTCTTCTATGGGGTGTATTTTGGTACAGGAAGGAGACAATGGGGTTGAAAGGGCTGTCTACTATCTAAGCACAAAGATGGTTGGATGTGAGGAGCGTTATACTCCACTGGAAAAGATGTGCTAGGCGCTTGTCTGGGCTTCCAAGAAATTGAGACATTATATGCTAGCCTATCCAAGAAATTGGAATCGGTGTGTTACTAATAGCGCCTGATGGATCCCACATTTCGCTCGTGTTCAAGCTAAATTTTGAAGTCACTAACATCAAGCTGAGTACGAGGCTTGCATTGTAGGTATGGAAGCAGCAATCAAAATTGGTATAGAGAAATTGGAAGTGGTAGGAGATTCCAACGTGGTGGTGTCATAGGCCAACAGTGATTGGAAAGTTAAGGAAGAGAAGCTAAAGCCGTACCATCAAGATCTTGAGGACCTCATCCCTCATTTCAACAAGGTAACCTTTACTCATGTACTGAGGCTCAAGAATCAATTCGCGGATGCATTGGCAACACTGGCATCCTTGGTCAAAATTCCTATCTGGGTAAAGCTAAGGCCAATTGTGATTGAACAAAGGGATACACAGGTAAACCGGCATGTCATGATCGTTGATGAACTCAATGATGGTCACCCTTGGTATTATGACATTTGGAGGTTCGTGGAAAGAGGAGAATACCCCATTAAAGTAATCAACAAAGATAAAATCGCTATTCAAAGGATGGCAGCTCAGTACATCATTTGTGGAGGGAATCTATATCAGAGGTCGCACTGTGGCATGCACAAGTTATGCATCCATCTTACAGAGACTAGAAGGGTAATGGAAGAAATTCACGAAGGAGTGTGTGGCCCTTACATGAACGGCATGATGCTCGCCAAGAAGATCCTCAGGGAGGGGTATTTCTGGTCCACCATGGTGATAGAATGTGTAGAATACGTGCGGCGATGTCACAGGTGTCAGATCCATGCCAACCTCATGCATGTCCCACCATTTGAGCTACATCAAATGACCTCACCCTGGCCTTTTTCAGTATGGGGAATCGACATCATCGGTAGGATCGTGCTAGCGGCCTCTAATGGTCATAAGTCCATCCTGGTGGCCGTTGATTACTTCACGAAATGGATGGAAGCCGTTTCGTACGCCACTCTAACCGCAGTTCAAGTTGCACATTTTATCAAGCAAATTGTTATTTACCGATATGGAGTCCCTCAGGCGTTCGTGTCTGACAATGGGGTTCATTTCAAGGGACGAGCCATAGAAGTTTTGGATGAATTCCAGATCCAAGTGCATAAGTCAACAACCTACCGGCCAACCAACGGAGCCATGGAAGCAGCTAATAAAACAATTAAGACCATTCTGGAAAAGACCACTCAATCCGCGAGAGATTGGTATGAGCAGCTGCCGCTAGCCTTGTGGGGACATCACACGTATGTACGTACACCAACAGGGGCAACCCCTACGACTTAGTCTACGGTATGGAGGTTATGCTTCCTATTGACTTAGAAGTTCCATCCCTTCAGACTATGATTAAGTGTGAGGTTCAGGAGGCAGAATGGCTGATTGATAGGTTTGAGGAGCTCATGCTGTTTGATGAACGTCGATTGAGTTCTCTCTATCACATTCAAGGATACTAGAGAAGGATTGCATGTGCGTTTAATAAGAAAGTAAAGCCTAAGGACTTGACAGAAGGTGATATGATTTTAAGAGAAATCCGGGTACCAGTTTACGATCCACGCGAAAAGTTTCGACCAAAGTGGTCCGGGCCATACATCATTAAGACCATCCTGTCCGAAGGAGCTACGCAACTTGTTGACTTGGATGGAAATGAGTTTTCAACTTTGGTCAACTTGGATCAACTCAAATGCTACTATCCCTGAGAGAAGTTCGCTAGACTGAAAACCGCAAGGGCGGGCAGATCCGGGCAAAAATTAGAGCAAAACCCTGCTAGGATGAAAACCTACAAGGGCATCCTAGGCAAAAATTAAGGCATACAACAAATTAGCTCGCTAGACCGAAAATCCGAAAGGGCGTTTTTATAGGCAAAATTTAGAGCGCAAAAGGAGAGTGTCAAAACCAGAATAAACCCTGCCTTGAACGACGTTATGACCTGATTCCTTTATTGTAAGGATACGTAGGTAGCCTCACTTTGAGGCCCGGTCATAATCAATCAAAATGAAATCCAAGTTGAATTCAAAGCGCTGAATCAAAGAGGGGGAAACCCTCCGCAACTCATTTTATTATAATAACTGCTTCTAATACATATGGCTGAGCATCAAAAAACAAAAAGAGTAACACAATGAAACTGGGTCCACGATTTATTCCACGATCAGGGAGGTAGGATCGAGTTAGTTTCCTCGAGCCCCAGCTCTCTTGGCAATGTCTCTTCTAAGCCACTTCTAATAGTTCCTGCGTGCCGCCACGGATGGGTAAGGATGCGAGTCGGTCACCTCGCAAGTCCTCCAGAGTCGCTAATAGTTGCAAAGAATAGAGTGGCAAAAAATAGGCAAAACAACATCGATCACAACTTCTGTAGGGGCCTTTTGTCTAAGGCCAAGCTGACGCTGAATTCATAGGGAATATAGAAGGTGAAAGCCTCCAAACCAGCAAGAACAACCCGCTGGGGGCCCATGAAGTGTACTGTCATAGGCGAAACGTCTAGCCACGAGCACCTCCAAGAAATAGTCTCAGCTCGCAAGCGCCTGAAGAAGTTAACCCATTCGGAAACTCGCATATCCGCAAACTCAAAGCATCGCAGGGACAGTAGCCTAGCCTCATACACCCAATTGCCAGGGGGGATGGTTAGCACATTTACTTTGTCACAGAGCCAAATCTGCAAAAAGAGAAAGACAAGTAAGAAACTATAGAAAGCCAAACCGAGCACCGAGGTAAAATGAGACTTTGAGACAAATTCGAAAAAGCAGAGCTAAGTGAGAAGCTAACCTGTAAGAGGAGAGGACTACTTCCGAAAGTCTCAGTCTCTCCAGAGCAAACCTTGTCCAAACCCATTAATGTCTCGGCTAAGACCATTGGGATCACGTCCTTCCGAGCTTCGATTTGGACGACAATGCTAACCAATGCCGAGCTAGCATGGCCGATTGAAGGCACCAAAAGGTAGGCTGCAAGCAGGCACATGCAAAGACAGATGAGTTTGATAGGTCATGTCTGCAAGATCACCAGAAGGAGAGAACATCTCAATAAGTCGCATTGCGTTGAGATGACTATCGCTAATTAAGTAGTGGGCAGCACCGCTACTCAATCCAAGGACCGCGGCCAAGACCTTGTAAATGTTCTCACGTACAAGAGGGACAATGACTTCTCCTGAGCCGAAGCTGCCGAGGTAAGCGAGAAACTCCTCCACAGTAGGACAAAGCTGAACACGTGGACTTCCGAATCCCAGAAACTCGCAGCTGCTCTTAAAGTTCGAGACGGAGACGGATGTTGCGAAGGTACCTCATGGAATAAAGACCATGAGCCCAGAAGTTGAGCCAATCGACACCCTTCATCGAAGCCAACCATGGACGAAGCGAACCAGTGAGCGCAAGAGCCATTAGAAGGAAGAGAGAACTTTGGAAGGATGAGAGTTGACTGGGATGGGAAGAACTTAAAGATAAAGGCCTGAATATATAGGAAGGATGAAAGTAGACAACTTCAACTTTCAAAGAGCCTCGGGTTTCAAAAGTGCAAATTTTCTATGAGTCTTGCATAGGAAAAGGCTTGGTCATAGCATGGAAGCACGATGCAAACATGCATTGGCTCAAAATTGCCATTGCACAAGTCAAACCCCAACCATCGTGCAATCTGCCTTGGGAAACAACAAAATGTAGAATGACAGAAAAAACCATGTGCGGTGTATTGAATCTGGGAAAATCAGCATGGTATAGCATTAATACCCCGCGAGACCTTATGACATGAAGCACAGTGTTCTGAAGAGACACACGGCATATTATGTATGCATTTTTGCAGTTTTTGACAGCAAGGGTATGGAATGAATTTGAGGTATCATGGGGCATCGCCAACCACCAAAACATGCTCCAACAAGTATTTGGTACTTCAGGGATGTTTCACCTCGGGTCAACTCTTAAAATTCAAAGTCGTGATACAAAAAGGCAATAAAATCCCATTCAAGATGTCAAATCGTGTTTTGGGATTTTCGAGTCGTTTCTTTGAATCAAGCAAGTCACAATGGTCAAAAGTGACTTAGTCCAAGTTCTAGTTCGAGTCTCAAGTCAAAAATTGGAGTTGCTACCTTTTAAAGTCAACATTTTGCCTAGTCTAGCTACAGATATGTTCCAGGCATAAGGTCGAACTTTCGAGTCGCGTATCAAGTTTCAGGATCGTCGTTAAGCTCACAACATAGCCGTTTGTGTAAGTTCTCAGATATAATGTCAATTCTTTGAAGTTTATTCAATTACTTCTTTGATTTTTATTCCTTCGTCAATTCATTCCCCATTGTAGACCTTATGTCGGGCTTAGTTTCATGATCAAGGACTAGTTGTACATTCGGGAAAATTGTCTTAGTTGCTCAAACTTTCTTTGTACAGTAGCAATAACAGTAATTGAATAGCAAAGACATTGAAAATGCATTAATGTAAAAATCTCTGGGCATCCATGAGTCGAAGTATACAGCAAATAAGGCTTGAAGGCCTGATGCTCAAAATCCTATTTATCAAGGGTAAACAGGCACCCAACAAAAGGAAGCACACAGGCTCCACTAAAAGGGCAAAAAGCAAAAGAGGGAACTCAATCCTCATCCTCATCGCCATCTTCTCCTTAATCCTTGTCTTCTTCAGAGACCTCCTCCTTTGCCTCAGAGCTGGCAACCTCCTGAGTGCGAGTAACCCCGGGCACAGTACTTTGGAAGGTATCCTCCAGATCGATATCTGTAGGCTCCTCGGTCTCGTCCTAAACGGCAATGGGCTCCTCCTCGGTACCGCCAGAGTGTCGTTGTCTCTTTGATGGTCACTCCTCCCGAGAGCCAACAGAAGAAGCCTATTGCATAGACATGCGAACAGACTTCCGGTGTAATCCCCATGCAGCCCCTCCTTTAACCTGCAATAGCATAACATTCATATAGTATTTGCATTATGATCATGAATAAGGGATAATGAAAATGGGATAAGTAGCTAAGACTTAAGAGTTTACCATCGTTCCTTCGACATGAGTCAGCACTAGTGGGGAATGGCCCACGGCATACTGCCACATGAGCTGCTCCAGGCCGGTCATGGCCGCCGCCATTTCCCTAGCACACTTCGGAGTCACCTGTGCGATGAAAAGGTTAATTAAGACAGGCTGTGCCAATGGCAAACATACAAAAAGAAGAAAAGCATGTCATACTTGAGCAAGGAACTCTAGAGGCTCAACTGAAGGACGTGGAACCTCCACCAGGCTAGGGACTCCCAGAATGGTCACCATGTCCACTGTCCAAGAAAGTGTGGGCAACTTGGCTCCACTCTGACCTGCGCCGCCATCGCGGCGGCTCTCACCTCCTCTTCTTCCATCTCCTCTTTTTCCTCCCCTGCCTCTCCTACCACCTCTACCACCTCGCACCTGCTGCCGCGCCTCCCAAGCAGCGTGAATCTCAAAACTCTGCATTAAGTACCGAGCCTGGTACTCTGCGTAGTCAGCACTTGCCTGGAAGAGCGGCTACAACTGAGGATCTGGCCATGTGAACCGCTCAATCTCCTCCAGCGTACATTCGCTCGTCCTCTGCAAGAGGGAAGAGAGTGGTCTAGGAACCAAGAAGGGGTTTAGCCTTAATGACTGACATGATACTCGGTCACCCAAGTACCACTGCCAGCCATAAGGAGACTCCAAAAGCACTCTCCCTCTCGTCACCTCCCTGCTCTGAGCCATGTATGGGATGTTGAATCGATCCTAGATACGCCAGTACACCTACAGTCAAAAGTGATATCAGTATGCTGACAAGAAAGCATGAATTAAACAGTCAAGGAAGTATGGATACCCGATCAGGACGCAGCTCATTTAAGTACAACCGATAGGCGTTCAAGTCGCCCTTTCCCTTCTTCACCCCTCGGTATTCCTTCGACCAACGGAGGGCGCGAGGAAGAGTGCATCATTCGGGCACGACGGCGTGGGAGGGTACATGTCCAATACCTCGTACGTCTAAAGCTACAAAGTTCAAAGCTAAGAATTAGCACAGGGTATACAAAGGCTAATGAAAAGCTAACTGAAGGCTAAGGAAAAACAAGGTTCTAGACCATACTTCCCAAACTCGCCAATAACCACCGAGGCTCTTCCCCGCTACTCGAGAAAGAGACCCCATAAAGGCGTAGCACGTCCCTAAAGCTGCACCGCCCCCAGTCAAAACGGGCTATCTCTCCAATGTTCCTTAACGCCGGCAGGAAGGAGAGATGTACTCAATTATGCCTATTGGGAAACAGAGAAGCACCGAGCATGTACAACAAAAAGAACCACACCATATGCTCCTCCTGAACCCTATCCTCTGAAGGCTCCTTCCAAAAATCTAGAAGCTCAGCATATGGAGCATCCCTTTTCTCCGCCCTCAACACATATCCCAAGAGAAGCCTCTGTAGGCCCGGATCTCTCCCCGCTGCAGTATCTTAGGGAATAGGGTCACCTCCGACCCTTAGACCGGTCGCTGAAAAGTCTAAAGGCGTCACTGTCATGTCACCAAAAGTGAAGTGGAACGAATTTGTTGTATCCTATCACCTCTCGGCAAGAGCCCTCACCACCTGGCGGTCATTGCTCGCCCACTTCAGAATACTGACAAAATCTCTAAAACCTACTTCTCTCACCATCTCATTCACCGTCTCTGGGAGCCTGTCCCAAAATTTTGGCACGTCTACCGCATCACCATAGCATGAGATCGTTATTTCCTGTGGCAAAAAGGAGATAAGATTCAATAAGCAGGCACGATACTCAAAAGTAAGAAACTGAGAAGCATGGTACGTTATATTAAAAATGCAAATATTAAAGGCATAGCTCGTCTCGTCGCACCGACAAGTGCTGCTGTGGGTCCCTTAGGACTAAGGCCTCGTCGTAGGCAGTCCTCTTTGGCCTATAGGCATCTAGCAGCGAACGCACCACCATGTGCCAAAGAGGCCTGTAATTTGCCCCGGCAAAAGCTCGGTGGCTACCAAGGACAGGCATCACCTCGTCCACGACACTCGTTTGAGGGGCTACCCCACCCCCAGCATCCTCCTCGCCCTGTGGCTCGCTAGGAGCCCCAGCCTCTAGCTCTGCCCGAAGCTCTCTCTCACGAGACTCTAGCAAAGCCTCCGCCAGCCTGGGCACCCCCTGTAGGGTCTCAACCAAGTTCTCAAGGGATGTCGCCTTTAAGTAGTCGCCCATTTCAATAGGCCGCGACGACCCCGCACCCTCACCATTGCCTACAAACATGGTTGGAGTCTCCTGTTCTCCGGCCGACTCCTCGATAATAGGGTCCTTCCCTAAGTTAGTCCTAGGCAGCCTCTTGGGAGAGGCCTCCGCTTCCGCTAAAGCTCCGCCATCTTCGACCTCCATGACCCTTTCCTCCAGGTCACCTGCAACCTCTGATTGGCCCGCAGCCTCGTCCTCACCCCTTGGCTCCATTGCACCTAAGCCCTCTATACCTTGGCCATCGTCGCCCACTCTTCCACTGCTACCACCATCGCCGCCCATCACGTCAGCCGAGGCCATGGCCTCTTCGGCCGTGGCTGCCAAAACTGAAACCCCCGGGGTCTCCAGCACATCCCCGATCGTCGCATCACTCTCCAGAGGGACCGGGGGCGGTGTAACATCAACCCTTCGTGGTTGATCACCACTGGGTGTCAGTATTATCCATGATTGCAATAGGAAGAGGGTACTAAGAGAGAGGGTGTCGAGAGAGAAAGAGTGATTGAGAGAGAGAGAGAGAGTGTGTGTGTGTGTGTGTGTGTGTAAAGAGATAAGAGAGAGGGGGCATGAGATTTCAAACGGTGGGGCGTATTCTGTACGACTCACCCGTATATACCCCTCGAACCGGTTCGTCTGGAATTAAAATCTGGACCAGGTTTAAAAGCCATAGTGCCCCACGGCATTTCAGGACGCACGCACGGCATAACAACCTGACATGAAGAATTCTTGGGTCCTAAACCCTGTTCGAATCTTGTTTGGGATTCTAAAAAAATCATTTTTGGCCCTGTGATCATTTAAATAGTTCATTTTTTTAAACAAGATTTGTTATACCGTGCGCTATTGTATTGCCATGCACGACATTATGATTGTCTCAAATTCTGGACAGTTCTTTACATTCGAAGATGTGATGCTTGGTTTGTTCAAGTTTGTTCAGAAGCAAAAATAAAGACGAGATTAGATGGACAAAAGGAAAAGGGGGACTTTCATTCATAAAACCAGGATGAGCCCCGGTGGTTCATAAAAAAAGAGAGAGAGAGAGAGAGAGAGAGAGAGAGAGAAAAAGACAAAAGCAAACAAAAAGATCCTACTGCCCCCCTGGTTTTTCTTCTTCTTCTCAATCGCTCCCTTTGCCGGACGCGCTGTTTGCTCCATCCGAACGGTCTTCAGGACTGTTCGAATTCCCCTCAGAATCCTCGGCGGTATTGTCCGACTCGTGTTGCAATGCGTACTTAGGGTCGTGTTTGTGGTCCAATTGATCGAAAGCAAAATTCTAGAGGTTGGAGATAGCCCGACGAAGGGTGCAGATCGTCGAAATGAGCCTTGCGATTTGACGGTTGAGTTCCTCGACTTCCTCTCGATAAGAGGCCATCTTGGCCTCCAAGGAAATAACGCGCGCGATGAGGCTGTTGTCTGCCATTCCCGTGCTCGTGAATCTGGTGTATATACTATCCTTGAAAATGAGGAAGAGGTGTGAAGAGTTTTAGAGAGGTTTTGTTGGTGGTGCATGAAATGAGGCACCACCCCCCTTTTAAAGAGGCTCCGGCCGTCGAAAGAGCACACTTGTATTAATGGGCACCCTTAAATGATAAGCACCCAATAATGCATATTCTTGGTGCTTAAGTCCTCTAGTATATTGTGTTTGTACATATATGTTGTCGTTTCTATGCGATTTTGCACGTAAGGTTTGTTTGAGGATGTTTCAGGTAAAACGTGCTAATAAGGCGTGTTTGAGCGCTAAGAAATACACCAGGTGCAGCCTAGCATCCAAGTGCCCGGCGGCATACGTTTCATTGTCACCGGAGCCTAACGGTGTTGCAAGAAGCTTCGGTGGACAACCGGTGGTCAAGAATGTCACGAAGCATGCCAAGGCTTCGAAAAGAATGCAAATGCATCGAGGATGGCCCTCGAGGGTATCCAAGAGACCAAGGCCACAAGGCACACCTCTGCCAAGTCCCGTTGATTAAGAAATCAAGCATTGAAAGGCCGTCGGGACACCACAAGAGCTCAAGTACCAAGTTGACCCTGTTCTGCATTTTCTACACAGAGGTATTGGTACCTCGTTTTTGAGGTACCGGTACCATGTCACTGAAATTGAAGACAGTTGCATTGGTACCAATACCTCGTTTTTGAGGTACCGGTACCAATGCCCTTCGACCAGCACTTTTTGCTGAATATTTCAACCTTCCATATATAGAAAGTTTCTACTTTAGGCATATTTTTGGGATATTTTGGGGGCCTTTTTGTCCATTGTAAGGCTGATTTTATAACCTCTATAAATAGGCTTGTATGCCATTTATGGAAGGGAGAGGCCATTAGTTAGTTTTTAGGCCTAGTTTTCTAGTTTTTGCTCTAGGATTTCCATTGTTAGTCTTTCAAGCTTTTCAAGTTATTTCCTTCAAGAACTCAAGTAAGTTTAAGTGTTTTGATGTTTTCTCAAGTATTAATGTTATAGCTTTGGTTTGGATCTTCTTATAATTCAAGTTTATTTTCATTTTTATCGATGAAATATGTTTGCTATGCTTAACTCTTTTTCTAGTCTTTTTGCTATGTATGAGTAGTATATAGGTTTGGTCATGGGGTGAGGTTCACCCTATGAATTAGTCGATTAAATGGTTTCTCTTAATCTTTAGCTTAATTTCAAGGTTTTGAATGAATTAAACCCATGATTTCTAGTATTGATCATGGGGTTGGTGGCTTCTTTGATCAATGAAGTCTATCGCCTTATGCTACGTACTTGATAATCCTACGCGTGCGAACGATTCTTTTTTGTCTCTCACTTGCATTAAATGAGTTCAATTTGAATTAGAGCTTTCAGCTTTTAATTCTTCAAGTGGAATCCGGACGGTTTCGGTTCACTCATGAGTTAGATGAAGGAGCCATTTGACAGTTAAGTCGTGGGTAAATCAATCCTTATGACTCGACCATTTATCATCTAGTTTAAATTCCAAGTTTTAATATCGTCATTTGAATCGAAAGTTGGCTGCTTGAATGCCGTAATGCTTACACAACATCTAATCCAAATTCGCTAAAGAAAATTTCTCTGTGGGAATGATTCCGGTCTTACCGGTTATTATGCTTTCAACGACCTAGCCCTACGCTTGGGGTGTGAACCTTTCTAAGAGGTTAGGTCCAGACAGACGCATTAAACCAACCGACTATTCTCGAAAATCGAAGAGTTGCATGGAAAGTTGAAATACCACGCGGTACCATGCTAAACCGCGCGGCATTATAGTGTCATAGGATTAAATCATTTTTCTTAAAAATTGTTCAAGCCAGCCACCAATATCCTCCCAGGGAATTAAATATTCTAGTCATTTTGCAGAAAAATCTGTTAAAATGTCATGCCTTGGTCAAAAGGTGTATTTTAGTCCCCTGAGGACGAGTGTCAAATTTTGCCCCTCCGAGGGCTCGTGTCAAATTTTGCCCCTTCGAGGGCTCGTCTCAAATTATCGTCCTCCGAGACTCGTCAAATTATCGTCTTCTGGGACTCATCAAATTTTTGCCCCTCCGAGGGCTCGTCTCAAATTATCATCCTCTGGGACTCGTCTTAAATTATCATCCTCCGGGACTTGTCGAATTATCGTCCTCCGGGACTCGTCGAATTTTTGCCCCTCCAAGGCCTCGTCTCAAATTTTGTCTTCCAAGGGCTCATGTCAAATTATCATCCTCCGAGACTCGTTGAATTATTGTCCTTCGGGACTTGTCGAATTTTTGCCCCTCCGAGGGCTCGTCTCAAATTTTAGTCACCTGAGGACTTGTCTTAAAGTTTTGTCCCCCGAGGACTCGTTTGACGAATTTTTGCAAACAAACAGCATTACAGGCACTCAATCTTCTCAAGTTTATGGCATGATTTCGCAAATTGTCCTCTGGGATTATTTACATTGTCCCGATTGAACTACATTGGTCTGATCCCTACAAACGGGGTACGTAGGCAGCTCTACGAGCGCGTCCACCATCGTTATTTGATTGCATTTCGGTTTTCATGTATTTTTGTCTTTGTTCAAAGACTTTAGAGCAATGGATTGGGATGCCTATTCTTTAAATGTCACTCGCGCCAACCAATGGTTTCCGAGTTCCGTTAAAGAGGGACTACTGTAGACACCCCAATCCGAACCTCAGGGGCTCTTTGAAGGCCCCGATGATGAAATAAAGGAAATAATACTTTTGAGAGCTTGAATAAAGGACAACCCAAAAGCCCAGGCAAATCCAAAACCCTGAACTGGACCTATAATACCGCACGGAACACCTCTACACTGCGCGGCATAATAAAACTTATTATGTCGCACGCGGTCATGAGGTTAACTGCACAACATTTTATGGAAAAGTTCCGACTGGCTCAGTAAGCTGTCGGCCACGCCTATTTGAGCCACAGCTACAAAGTGGCTTATCTGAAAAAGCACTTCTAGCCTGCCTAGAAAACACCTTCCTCATTTGAATTAAAAAATCATTGGCTCTTGCCTATAAATACACCACTCCACTCAAGAGAAAGGGATCCTTAGGGGCTCCTATATTCCTAATCTCTCTCTCACTTTGCCCATTCTCCATTTCCAAGCCTTGAGAATGTTGTCCTAAAAGACATTCTCTAGGCAAAATGCTCCATTCTTCTTCTCACCATCAAAGTTAGTCTTCTTTTACTCACTTTGAGTTCTCACCTACCAAAACATCCAACAACCATTCCCACTCATACTCATCCATACTCCCCAGATCCCATCCACACTCATATACTATCACCCATCTGCATTCAAGTTCGACATCAAAGGTAAAAACAAATTTCCTTGGGCTAGGCCTTGCCCTGGTCCTGAGGGGAACTTTTTTCACAATCACGTTTAACCCCCTTTGGGTTAAAATCTGACTTAAAAATTACTTTCCAAAACCAAAGCGTCATTGTACAGGACACACCACGCCATGTGGAGTTTTGATTAGTTGCACGGCGTAGTATGTTCAGGCGCGCGGCCTTGTATTTTCCCTTGTCTACTTGTTTAAACAGTCTAGATCGTAGCCATCTTTCGTCAGGCCTACTTGTACTGTCGATGTCATAGATGCTTTTTAGAGTAAGACCATATCTACAAGCCATGTTTTATATCTAAAATAGGTTTTTATGCTGAAAGCCATTTTTTACCATCCATGGCCTAAAGAAATGGTACTATTCTAAGATGGATCAGCGGTAGTGGATCTTCTGATATTTTTTAAAGAAAAGGCACACGGGGAATATAATACGCCGTGCGTTGTCTTGGGTATTGATGACGGTTTGATTGCAAAGCAGAAAGACCGCACAGCATACCATAAGGTCGTGCGCGGCATTATGATAAGCCGCGTGAGAATGACTTTGATCCGGACAGTTTATTGATTACTTATTTCGTCTCATAACATCATACTCTAATCATTTCTGCACAAATAGCACAATATGCATGCCAACGTGATATATCTTCCCATGTCCCTTCTCCTCTTGTTTATCAAAGAGTTTCATTTTTCAAAATATGTACGAAATTTTTCCCTTTTGAAAATGTTTAGTAGAGACCGGCTTTCCCAGGCGAGAGGGGTGCTTTTTGTTTTCTTTTAACAAAATCTTCCCCGTTCGTAAAGTGGCTCCAGAACCCAAAATCTCAAACATTTTTTGTTAGACCAAAAGCCTTTCTTTTCAAAACAAACTCTCGGTTTCTCGGATCATCCAACTCAAAAATCCGGGTGGCGACTCTCGAGCGCGCCAGTTTGGGGAGCCCACAATTAGGTTCAAACAGAGTTATTTTAGTGCATACCCATGCCCGAAGGCACGGATAGAACAATTAGCATATGCAAATCAACACTACATCCGTGAACAAAGTATCAATCTATTCATATAACACCGAGAGGTCACTTAGTTTCATATAACACCGACACTTCTAGATATCGTCGTACCCGTGTCAGACACTTCGGAGACACATGACACGACGGAAACACTTTGCAAGACCCTAAATCATATGAAAATAGTATCAATGTGTTTATGTTACCACATGCAGCCAATTTTTTCGTTACCATATTAGGGACGAGAAATACAGATAAGAAAAAATTACCAACTATCAAAAACTGATTAATAGCACTCAAAAAAATAGAAGAGAGAAGAGAGAAAATAGGAAACACAATGAGAGAGAGAGAGAGAGAGAGATTGATTTGATTTAAAACATCCTGTCTCTTAGCCCATTACACATCTTTAGATTAAATTAGTTTGGAAAAATAAGAACCCTTGAATTTATGTAAGACATAAGATTTAAAAATTGAGCTCCCTTATTGTATAGCCAGTTAGTATTCCTTTCCTTTTACTTGGCTGTAGTTATTGTGATCCATTGAGTTTCTTGACCCATTCTTGTTAGCTTCATTTCTAACAAACAAATAGCATTTCAATTCTTACATTTTTTCCCTTCTGCTAGATTAGACGATTTGATTTGTGATTGTTGGACCTTAAGGAGACAAAAGTAGCAACTACGTAGGGTCGATGTTCAAAAAAAAAATACGCAGGGCCAATAAAGTGCAGCCAATTTGTTTTTTGTTTTTTTTTAGTGCAGCCACGCTGGGTATTGAATCTATTGATCACGAATGCAATAAAATCTTCCCAGAGTTCAAAACCTTGAATGCAACATAAAATTCCTAGAAACTAAGGCTCCGTTCAGTTGTCGAAAAAGTTGTGTGGAAAATTGGTTCCCAGAAAAAGTGAAGTGAGGTGAAGTAAAAGAAAAAGAAAATTATTTTCCTGTAAGTGTTCATTTGACAAAAGAATTTTTCAAGAAAAATGAACGTTTAGTTGTTCATTTGTCAGGAAAAAGAAACTTTCGGGAAAATTTTGTGAGTGTTCACTCATTTTCCTTTTCCCGCGACTCAAAATCCTGTGTTTTTTACAAGATCACTTTTGCAGGAAAGTAATTCCTGTAGGAAAACTTAAATTGGCAAGTCCTAGAATTTTCCTGCCAACTGAACACTAGGAAAGTTATGGGAAAATTGATTTTTTCATACTTTCATGTTCTTTCCTGGCAACTGAACGGGGCCTTAGAAAAAGTCAAGTAAAGTGAAGTAAAGGAAAAAGAAATCTATTTTCCTGTGAGTGTTCATTGGACAAAATTTTTTTACAGGAAAACTAAAGTATAGTGGTTTATTTGTCGGGAAAAGACACTTATGAGAAACTTCTTTATTTTCCATAGCTAAAAGTAACTTTGAGAGCTACTAACACATACGGGAAAATGTATTTTATCTCATGCAAAACCTTAACATGAAATGAAAAAATCGACTTGCAATTTCCTTGTCATTTTGCTATTTTCTGAATGGTCATGCAAATCCCCCATTTAAATTGGCATCATCTAATAATCAATAGTACAAATGAAGTTTAAAAAATAAGTAGATGATAACTAAATAAACAATTATGTTTGATTAGTTGCCGATACAAAAACTCATAGATAATTAGTAAGTACAAAACAAAACTGAAGACTAATGCCAAGATAAATCAATACTTCCAAAAAAAATCAATTACCAATTTTTTCCACAACAATTATCTCATAAAGCACCAGTCATCGAAATTGTTGTTGGTCACGTAAATCTCATAGTGCCTTTCTAAGAACCTAATTCGCATTTTTTTGGAATTGGCGTCATTCGCTTTTTTTCTTACCCGCAATGGAGAAAACTTTTTCCATGAGGCAAAATCCTATGCTTTTGGCTGAATCACTTTTGCAAGAAAGTAAATCTTGCATGAAAACTTAAGAACATGTTTCCCACTACTTTCTTAGCAACTAAACGCTATAAAAATTATGGAAAAGTTGATTTTTCCATCATTTTCTGTACTTTCTTGACAACTAAACGATGCCTAAGGTTTAATAAAAAAGAACTAAGGTCAGAACCCCTAAGAACGGCAACCAGAATTTAGGAATCCAATCAGGGATATGTTGCCTTTTCTTTCCCTTTGCGTGACATTAGTTTTGCTTGAACTATTAGACAATCTGATTTGTGATTATTGGACCGCAAGGAGACAAAAGTAGCAACTATGTACGGTTGATGTTCACCAAAAAAAAATTACGTAGAGCCAATAAAGTGCAGCCAATTTGTTTTTGTTTTTGTTTAGTGCAGCCACACTGGGTATTGAATCTATTGATCACGAATGCAATAAAAAATTCCTAGAGTTCAAAACCTTGAATGCAACATAAAATTCCTAGAAACTAAGGTTTAAAAAAAAAAAAAAACTAAGGTTAGAACCCTAAGAACAACAACCAAAATCTAAGAATCCAATCAAGAATTCTCCACGTCGGCATTTAATCAAACACCTGGAATGCGTTCTAAAAAATGAACGGGGAGGAGGGAGGGAGAGAGAGAGAGAGGGGAGTTTACCCGAATTGAGTTTGGAACTATATTTGTAGCAGGTTCAAATTTCGGTGGTGGTTGCTGTAGTAGATTTTAGGGACAACACATTTACTTCAACATGAATCGGTAATAGTTCTATAGCACAAAATTCTTTGCAGTAGCTACTGGGTTTCCTCGGGGAATTGTCGGCAGCGGTTCGCTGAAGAAACTAAGGTCAAAGAGCTAGAAGATCGAATAAACCTAAACCTAAAAGAGAAGAAAGGGGCAAAACAGATGAAGGCGCGGTGTGAAATTGGCGAGGCGAATTATTTTTTTCACGGTACTTTTAGCTTTTGAGAGAAGGGTTTTTTTATCTAATGAGGGAGTCTCCCAGCCGTTAGATTAGTTTAGAGAGATAACAGCAGTTGGATTTATGTAGACATAAAATTCAAAAATCCTCCTTCCTTATTATGTAGACACACACACACACACACACACTCTGGATCTGGTAAGGGATCCCGAATTTTGCGTTTCGTGCGGACCATGATCTCAACCGTTGGATTGTGTTTTCAATGGTCCGAATCTGCTGATGGTCAAAAACCATTTATGATTGGTCATAAGCCATCAGCAGATCCGAGTCATTGAAAACACAGTCTAACGGCTAAGACGCGAGGTCCACACGAAACGCTTCGTCCAGGATCCCTTATCTGATTCGGACTATATATATATCGGGGCAGTTCCAGAGACACCCTAAAAAACAACTAAAAAAATACACCAAATCTCATAGTTCCTGGTTAAATTTTTATGATCTGAATCGTTCAATGTGTGCAGAATGTGATTATTTTAAGAGTGTTTGCGAGAAATTGGCAAAAAATATGATAGGAAAGTGCTTATTTTGAGCAGTTTTTAATTGAACCGTTATCAAATCTGAGTTAAAAACTGCTCAGATCAAACTCTTCCCGGTCATTTTTTTGCTGATTTCTTGCAGGTACCCATAAAATCACATTTTGATCATATTGAGTTGCTCGGATAATCAAAATTTGATTGGGAACTATGAGATATTTTTATAAATATATATAGCAATGTTCAATTCTATTTCTTATTTTTTCCAAAATAGCCAGTAAAGTAAAATAATAGAAGTATAAACCTCATACCTTCTGTTTGGGAGCTGGTGAAACATTATCCCTAATACATCAATGGCACACCTTCCATGGGCGGAGGCACTACGGGGCAAATGAGGTCTGATCTAGTAATCTCACTCACTTTGATTTTTCACAAGAACATTTGATAGTTTGCAACCAAATTTTGCTATTTGGACTTCACAAAAATCTCTAAATTGTGTGGGCAAATGCGATTTGCCCGAATCTTTCTTTCCTCCAGGAAAGGGATTCCGTTCCCCACCCTTTGAGAAAGGAAAGATGCTGCCGGTTCGCGGGAGCGCTTTTTGTAGCTGGACGACAAGCGCTCGCAAAAATACAGAGTCGCCACTTAGGTTTGAAGGTCCGACACCCAAGGAACCGTATTTCGAAGCACTTGCCGCGCTGTCTAATTTGAAAAAGTTAAGGAACCAGTCCGTCATAACCATATCTGGGTTCGGGAGCCAGGTTACGAGAGGGGAAGGGTTTTATGGCACCCCTCTCGCCCAATCCGGAGATCGGTCTCTACTTAGGCATTTGCGAAAATGTTGTTTGTTTGCGATTCTGTTTGATTAATCAATTTTTAGCCAATTAGGGCGGGGGAACAGTTTAATGGGGATTAAAGCTGTAACACGTTTGCAGGATGTGATAGATAGCATAGATGAGTAGTTAGTATAGGATGAGAACAAACTGCTGTGGGAGTTTAAACAAACTGGGAAGCCCATGTTTTGGAGTGACGTGCGCAGGAAGAAACCAGCATGCACTGAACAAGTCACTGCATGTTGTTTACTCATGCGCACACAACTCTAAAACACGCGCTTACCGGTGAGTTTAAACCCACAACTCTTATTCTCAAACCCTCTGGGCTCTGGAAGGACCAGTGCACACTCAGGACAAACCACGCAGTTATAAGCAGCATAATATACAGTTTAAAGGCTGTAAAGCCTTACAAATTAATAAAACACCCCATAAATAGTGTGGGGACAAAATTATGGCTTAAAGCCAAGCTACCCGTGCAAGGCCAGTCACTGGTCGGAGCAGACTATCGCGCGATGGAGTCACACTGTCGCGCGAGGGTGCGCCCTGGCGCGCGATGGTGCGCCCTGGCGCAGGATGGTTGCGCCCTGGCGCGGATAGACCAGTGCTTGGTTTACACATTTCTGGGTTCTGGGACAGGTCCAGAATGATCCCAGGGGTACTCCAAAATAACAGAAATACAAATCAACTATAAAGCTAACAGTTTATATTAAGGAAAACAATAAACTGGTTTTTAACATGCTTACAGAGTGATCTATATACAAAATAAAGCACAAAACAGTAGGACACCAATCCCCACGTGGTCCATCGCGTGCAGCACCGAAGTGTCGCGCGAGAGAGTGGGACCATCGCGCGCTGGTTCCTACCATGACGGTTTTTGAAAGCTCGCCAGCTTTAGGACCAGAACTGGTATTGATTACCAGCCTTGGCCCTGCCAGCCCCCCCTCAGGGATCAGAACAGAAACAGAAGGTATGCTATACCTAGATCGAGTTTGAACGGATGATTGAGCTTTGAGGTTTGAAACTTGGATGAGGTGTTTGAATGGTTGAAAGAAGAACAAGCTATGTTCTTTGAAACTTGGGGTTTTTACTAAGCCTTTTGAAACCCCTTTTTTTGTTAACCCCTTTGAATGGATGAGCAAAGGGGGTATATATAGGGAGAGGGGGCAAATCTGGTTGGAAACAGAGGCCTTCAGCCAGTCCACGAGGCCTGGCTGAGACTGCATCGGTGGCCAACTGTCCTCCTCAGGAAAGGTCGGTTGTAGGTTGGACCATCGCGCGATGGTGTCAGTCTGTCGCGCGATGGTGCCCCCTGGCGCACTGTCGCGCGATGGAGTGACACTGTTGCGCGATGGTGCGCCCGGGTGCGGGATGGATGCACCCTGGCGCAGACCAGCAAGGTTTTTGGTTTTTGAAGTGGCTTAGGCTAGGTTAGGTTCAAGGGTTTTGCAAACACTCAAAGCTTAAACACGCTATCATTCCCGGGGTGTTCTTGATCCATTTCATCATCGGGGAATCAAAAACCGTAAGTAAACTAATCTGGAAGCCCAGATTGGGGTGTCTACAAATTGCCTCAACTTGTTTTAAATGCATAGAAATCTCAAGCGTTTTCTTCTTTTCAAGAGTTAATAGTGCTAGAAATGAGATTATCATGTATTATTTTTCGAATATAACAAGTCTTTCGGGGCCAATTATGAGGCAAAAATGAATTATCAATGCATTTCGATCTTATAATTAACCTCTTAATTTAGTTATTTTTGGACTTCTGCGGAGAAAAAATATACTGCATAGAAATCTAATCTTTAACCCCACTAACCAAAATTCCTGATTCCGCCCCTGAATTGTCATATTCTCTCCATGTGTCTGTGTGTGAAATTTTTGGGGGTTGTTGCTCTGCTAGTTTGAATGGCTGTGCTTGGCCTCTTTTGACAATGGTAAGCTTTTCACCGCAAAAGATCCCATTTCTCTCTCTTTCACACACACGTACACATAAATTTTAGCTTTCTTCAATTGTGCCCCGTTGCAAAAATCTTCTTAAAAAATAAGTAACTTATTTTATATTTTCAAACTCAAAAATAATGTAAATGAAAAATAATTTTTTGATTTTTTTTGCCCCGTATAAAAGATCGTGATGAGATTTATTAAATAAGATTTATACTGGTAGGAAAATTATTTGCATAAACACATTATTTTTGAGCTTGAAATTGTCTTCTTAAAAAATAAGTATTTATTTAAAGTTCTGGAACGGAATCTAAGGCTTCAAAAATAAGTACTTAGTAGTGGCTTGAATTACTAGTAGATTTGGATATGAGCTTTATACTTTGAAGATTTCTGAAGATTTTAAGGGGAAGTGGAGATCAAAGTAAACCTCAGCAAATTTTAAGAGAGGAAAGTGAAAAAGAGAAGAGAAAGATAGTGAAAACATGGATTCGGGGATTCTGCACAAGGGCGCCCTTGTAGGGTGCATCACAATCGTCGTGAGTCTTTGTAATGGTCCGAATTCAAATGAATTTCATTTGAATTCGAACCATTCCAAACACTCACGAAAGATTGTGATGCACCAGGTCCTGTAATGCACCCTGCAGCCCTGTAGTGCACCCTGCACTACAGGGTTTCTGGATCCTTGAAAACATGCAGTTTACCTTTTTATTTTGGAAAATGATATTGTCACACCATTTTTTGACAATGCCACACTCTGCAAGTGCATTTTTGCACCAAAAAATACACTTGCAGGGTGTGACATTATCAAAAAAAGGTGTGACAAAATCACTACCCTTCATTCTTCTTTGTATCCCGTATCTGCATTTAAAAAATATACTACTCCTAAACCCGAATAAACAACTTTAGACAAACACGTGATAGGCTGATAGCCTTGGAGTGCCGCATCTTCTCCTTTTTTTTTCTATTTTATCTCCAACATTGTACGTATGTTAAGGTGTGTTCTACTAACTCAAATATATACTTATTTTTGAATTAGAAGTGATCTATTGTGAGAGAATAACTTATTTCGTAAAAAAAAAAAAAAGTACTCACTCCCTCAATCACCATTCTATTGTCTTTCGTTCTATCATAACCGGATAGAAAATTAATTATAATTTTTAATTGGTAATACTATTTGTATGCAAAATGGATTTTATTTTATAGCTCTTAATGAGCTCTTTTAAACAAAGTTTTCAAAATTACCTAAAATATCATAGATTACAAGAAATAATCAATTAAAAAGTGGCACGAACTTTCAAAAAGGACAAAAGAATAGGGAGTAAAAAATAAAAACTTTAACGGAACGAGACCAAATTTGAAAGTACAAGAATGTGGACCAAAATTGAAAAAGTGTATTGATATTCAAATTATACACACCAAAATATTAGGCTGCTAATTTGCCACTTTTTTTTTGTTAACGCCACTCCCCTGCAAGTGTATTTTTTGTGCAAAAATACACTTACAGGTAGTGACGTTAGCAAAAAAAAGGAATGGCAAAATTAGTCTCCAAATATTATTGGACAAAATTTGAAGTACATTTGTAAAAAAATGGAGTGCAAAAACCCTTTTAGGCATTCCAAAAAAATAACTCACCGTGCTTGGACAGACCCATTCGGGACCTTTAGTAGCATTTTCTTGCAACCTTTGTTTGTTTGTTGAGATTAAATTCTTTTCACCTTATTGGTGGAAAATCAACAATTTCCGACACCCATCCAATCGTGTCTTTATTGCAGTAAGTAATTTGAATGGTTTATCTTGCAAGACTCCAAAATGATATATTATTAATTTTTTTATCAGCAAAAATAAATTTTATTAACTTAATACCAAAAATACAAAGATAATAGAAAACTAGGTACATAGGCCTGACCATCCAAAACCCTCTTCTCCAAACACATAGAGAAACTAATTTAGGCCTAATAGGCTGAGCCCAAATTAGAAGAGAGAAAAAACCTAAACAACACCTAAAGGTTGGTAAGGTGCCAACCGACTGAGCCCAAATATACCCGGCCCAAAACGTCAACGAACTAGCCCAAAACCTGAAACCAAAACCCTAGAACAAACTCATTTGCGATAGCCACCAACACCCATCCACCTTCAGAATGATATATTAACTAAAAAAAATTGGTTTGATCAGATATCTCTATTATAAAACAGAAAGGTGTGGGGACAAGTTGTTAGAACGGCTTAGATTCATTTGATCTAAGGGCTGTAGTGCATCCTTCTATTTTTCGGTTAAGTGCCCATGATTTTCACCTGAATCACACAACTGCTATCCCCTTCCAACATGGACGCGTAGTGCCATAGGCAAAATATATTACAAATGGAATTTAGTTTATAAAATAGACGGTCATGGATAGTTTAGCTTTAAAGAATCAGATCATCCATTTTACAAAATCGAAATTCAATTATTTGGTAAAATCTATCGATGTCCGATCTAGCTGATTTTTTCTGTGGATATATTACTTTGCGGGTTTTATAAAATGAATGATGTGGTCCATAAATGACGGTGATGGAAACACTGAATTTTCCACCAAAGGTGGAAAGAATTTAATCCCTTTTTTGATATTCGACTCCTATGAAATTTGAATATCCACATCAGTTTTAAGGAAGTTAAAAAAATGGATATGATAATGTCAAAACTATTTTTATTGGTGCCAAAACTCTAATGCACAAAAGGTTTGTACTATGTGCAATGTATAAGACTTCTATGCATTGGAGTTGTGGCACTAACAAAAATGATTTTGGCATTATCACTACCCTAAAAAATTAGAGAGATATAGGCCGGCCTATTGAACCAATTTTCTTAACCATAGAGCTTCCTCACTCTTCCTTACTTCAGCTTCTTCTTCTTCTCCTCTCTCTCAACCATTTCTCTGGTAGCATGCCTTGCTAGGTAGTCTCTTTTCATGACCAAACCATTTCTTTTTGAAGAAATGGCTAATCAAGGAGGAAATAGTATTGTTTCAAGGGACTACAGGAAAGGGAACTGGACAGTCCAAGAGACAATGGTGCTTATAAAGGCCAAAAAAATGGATGATGAGAGAAGAATGAAGAGAATAGGGGAAATCACTACTGCTACTACTAGTACCACTAACACTGAAGGGGGGAAGAATATCATCATTAACAAACCAGCAGAGCTAAGGTGGAAATGGGTAGAAGATTATTGTTGGAGAAATGGGTGTTTGAGGAGCCAAAACCAGTGTAATGACAAGTGGGATAACCTCATGAGAGATTTCAAGAAAGTTAGGGATTATGAAAGGAAATTAAGAGAAGTAGGAGATCAGGGGGGGTCTAGTTCTACTACTAGTGCTAATGACCATGGTTATTGGAAGATTGATAAGCATGAGAGGAAAGAGAGGAATTTACCTTCGAATATGTTGCCGGAGATTTTTCAGGCGTTGGTGGAGGTGGTGGAGAGGAGGGAGGGGTTAAGAGTGGTGGCGAGCGGTGGTGCTGGTGGTTCTATTGTGATGGAAATTAGATCTAGCGGTAGTAATGATGTGGTGGTCCAACAGCAGCAGCAGCCTCCTTCAATATTATTGCCTCCTTTATTGCAATATCCTATTTCAGCTCCATTAGCTGCATTACCTATCCCTCCTCCACTACCACTACCGCCGCCGCCTCCATCGGCTTCAGCTGCACAACCACCACATGGTATTCCACAATCTCAACAGCCATTGCCAACAGTAGGTACTCTCTCTCTCTCTCTCTCTCTCTCTCTCTCTCTCTCTCTCTCTCTTTCTATTCCTAGTTGCCTTGGATGTTTAGCCCATTAACCATTGGACGGAAGAATGATTTTACTGTATTATATATGAAGGAGTCAAATTGTATGAGATTATACTCCAACTTTTTGGAGTGACAACCTCCGTGATTTTTGAAATTTTTTATTTTTTATTTTTGTGATAAATTTGTCTAGACCACTTTATGCACGTTGATGACCATTAATCACTACCAATGGTGGATGTGCATACAATGTGATAAATGTACGTTTCAGTTTGTATGTTGGCTTTGGATTTCTAGAACCAACGCCTCTTTCTATGCGCAGTTCCCAATATGTTTTCTCTTCGATTTCCTGTCTTACGGAACCTTTGTTTTATTGGTTTGGTTGCCATTGTTGCATGTGACTCAAATCTGATCATGAAACATTTTCCTAATGGATTTTGATCATCTGTACAATTAAAAAAGGAAATACTGAAAATAATGGTGCGGCAACAAAGCAGTTGATGATGTTTTGGACTTGGCCCATTGAAGTTGAGGAATGTCAAACCCGAATAACCCCTTCCCTTTTTCCCCTAGGTTAATTAGAGTAAAATTAATAGGAATTCCATTGTCCAAATAAAAGACTATATACAGACGTAGTATTTTAGTGTGATTATTGCTAAATTAACAGCTAGCGTCACTCTGATTTTCTTTCCTTCTGGGATATAAGCTAAAATATTACTCCACTACTATGTAGGAGTATTTGTTATTCGGTACGAGTATTTATAAGCGTTTAACACGAACAGGCTCGAGTATCTAATTTCTAAAGATATATACATATATATATATATATATTATATATATATATATATGGATATGGGCTAAACGTTTTTAGCCGAATGGTACTAATGTACCATTAAGTGTCTTAGAGGGTTGGATTTGATCGAACAGAGATTTGGATCGATGCTCTTTGTGTATATTTTTGTTTCACACTAACCTACTAACGTCGTTACCTATGGAGAGGGGGGAAAAACCCTCGCTATCTGGTAAAATGAACCAGTTGGAATATGGTCTTCAACAATTATTAATATTGGTTGGTAGACTCTACTTCCAACGCATAAATTAATGGCAAGACTGCAACCACAAGCCTCTTCCACGGACTTGGATTGTTTGTCTTTTAATTTGGTGTCTAAAAATGGGCTAAATTAAACCCAAAAAACACAGATTTTGAGACAGGTTTACTCTCCTCACGTACAATTAAAAGTCCCTTACAGAAACAAGTCTTTAAACTACAGACCAACTTTTTAGAGAAAATCCACCATTGATCTTGTGTTTATAGTTTAATAATGGCACATGCATACATCGAAAAAGTGGTGGGGTTTTTTTTTTTTTTTTTAACAGCCATCGAAAAAGTGGTTGGTGGGATAATGATTGCGAATGAGTTATTTGTAATAAATAGTATCTTTATTCCAGCTTAAAAATATTTTAGGGGGTTTGATAATTGAGTTTTATGTGTAGGATAGTCCGAACACCCTAAACTATAAAAGAAAGACTTTAAAATGTGGGGTGTTGATTTTGAGTTTTCTACGATTTGCTGCAACCTTATATATTGAAATATCTTGCATAAGACCTAAATTTGCATTGTTTTTTTACCGGCCTCCTATTTCACCCTCTTGGAAAAGACCACGAGTGACTGTTAATTAATTTTGAATTGTCATTAATTCCCATTTCAATTATTTGATACAGCAGTTAAATTTCAAAATGTATATAATGATTAATTTTCATTTCCATATTTTTCATGTCATTAATTCCCATTTCAATTATTTGATACAGCAGTTAAATTTCAAAATGTATATAATGATTAATTTTCATTTCCATATTTTTCATGTTTTTGAGATGTGTGTGATAGCTCAGATTCTGATACAAGTGAGCATTCAGACTCAGCAGCAAAAAGGAGGAGAAAAGGAGGAGAGGGAACAAGCGGTGGCGGTGGCGGTAGTAACATTTCAAATGAGGTACTAATTGGCTCAGCAATTTCCAAAAGTGCATCAATAATAGCAGAAGCTATACAAGCTTGTGAGGAGAGAGAAGAGAAAAGGCACAGAGATCTCATGAGTTTGCAAGAGAGAAGGCTGCAGATTGAGGAATCTAAAGCTGAGATCACTAGGCAAGGCATTAATGGCCTTGTTGATGCCATTAACAAGCTTGCCAATTCCATGCTTGCTTTGGCAAATAATTCACAAAGTAACCAAACCCCTCCTAGTCCTAATTGAAAACCAACATTAATTAATTAGTACATATACACTTAAGTTGGGATTTATTTACATATTATATACTCCCATTTGATGGAGAGATATATGAATTTAAATGACCTTGTTGATGCCATTTGATGGAGAGATATATGAAATTAAATGTCCTTGTTGATGTCATTTTCCTGTACGTAAATGATGAAGTGATGATCTCACTCTTATTAATTTCTGGTGCATGCCATATTGCCATGCTGTAGGAATTTTTTAACCTAAACAATCGTGGTAACACCATTATATACTCCCTATTTCAGACACTGTAGGTCAAAATTGTTTTTTTCTAGCAAGTTTTTTTTTTCCAGTTAGGATAAGAATATGAATTTTATGGGACCTGTTTATAACTCTCTTGGGGTAATTAGGATTAGAGTACTGAAGGGGATTGGTAACCCCTAGATCCCGCGAAGGATTCGTTTCACAAATTTGTTCTTTGTTTAAATGTTTTTAATTTTTTTGTTTGATGACCCTCTTCGAGAGGCTTAGGGAACTTAGTGTTCCCCAAGCACAACAAACTCTGCTTGACTCTAATTAGGATTTTCTTGGTATCTAAGAGTGATTCGATCATTTCGTTTTGGTCAGTAGAATGATATTCAGACATCGTGATTAATAACTTGGGTGAAATATGTTTGTATTGAGAAAAATTAAGGACTTGTATGAATATATGCGAAAAAATGTAGTAAAAAATATGTCTCAATCATATCACTAACAAACACGACAAGAAGAACAAGACACGTAGCTTGAATGACTTTCTTGGGTGCAACATTGGGTTCACGAGGAGGCATGTTGTGCCCTACCCACGATAGGCCTCCTCTTTTTAATAAGAATTGGAGTTTTGATAGGAATTTTGTTTGCAAATTTGCATGTGTGTTTAAAAGAATAGGCGATCAGATATAGTTACAAAATATTATTTTCTTTCTTGTTTCAATGATTTACTCGGATGATCTCAATGAGCAGTTTATAAAACCATAAAAGTTGTCTAAGAGTGAGTTGAGTACTCATAAAGAACTAATTAACCTGCTTCCTAACTGAAACATCTCATCCATAGCATATGATATTTTTAATAGAAAGCAAAAAATAATCATTTTTCTCTGCATGAATTCATTTTTTCATGTAAATGATATACGTAGTATACTAGTATACTAGTATAGTGTAGTATACCCCTACTAGATCGATCGAGCAGTTACTCCATACACATGTAATATATATGTAAGCATTAATTTAATTGGCAGGAGAAATGGTGAGAGTACATTACTGCAATGTGGGGGCAGTACTGACAATAGCAGCAGCCTGAACTTCTGAATAAAAGGGTATGGCAAATTGGCATCCAAAAAGGCTGGTCAAAGGCGACCAGTCAGTGATACGCTTTGGGTTGGGTTTCGGGGTGGAGATGCTATCCTGTGCAATTACCAAACTGCCACTTTTCCATGTCATTATTTGTTGGCAGTTTGTGATGAAAAAATGTTGGCCTTTCCTTTATTTTCCCTTCCACTGAAACTACTCAGAACTCTGATAACCCTCACCAGTCCAGTTATTATTGCCCCATGTTGGTGGCCCCTTCTTTCTTTCATTTTTTTCTTTTGTTTATGATAGAAGAGTTTGAATTAACGGGTATTTTTCCCGATGGTAGGGAATGGATGTTTAGATTAGTTTACGTGCACCTCAATTATGCATCTTTTTTGTTCGGTCAAAGGCAAACTATCGACAACAAAATTAGGGAATTCACAAAAAAAATTTCTCTTAGGGTACAACTCCAAGAGATTATTAAGTTTCGAACTAGGATGTGTGCATTTACAATTCATCATCCTTTGCAGTTAAAATTGATTGTACTGTACTTTACTTGTTGTCCTTATTTTTATTTTCTTTCCCTATCCTTTGGGGATTAAGGAAATTTTGTAGGTGTATAACTGATTGAATTTCATTGTTTTTGGTTCATTTGATTGGGGTTTGAATTACTTTGAATCGATTGATGTCCAATTGTGGCTCTTCGTTCTGTTTTCTGAGGATGATAAGCTAGTCGAGCATGTTTTTTTTTTTTTTATAGTAAAATGGAACTAATTTGGATTTTTGCTTATCCAACATCATTACTGTTTTCTGAGGATGATAAGCTAGTCGAGCATTTTTTTTTTTTATAGTAAAATGGAACCAATTTGGATTTTTTGCTTGAAAGTCAGTAATTTACTTGTGAAACATATAGTATATGGGAAACCCACCTTGAATGTGGCAATTGATTAGAAATTTTTAGTTTGTAACTTTAGAAACTTTGCCAATCAAACCCTAAAATGTTGATACTACTCAGTTCTAGATTTCCCCTTTTTACTTTGTTCTGTAATTCTTATCCGATAAGATTTATTCTTTTGCTTCACCTTTTCTCCTCATTACTATTAGGTTTAGTTTGGATGACCAAAATCTTCAGTAGAAATAGGAACGTGTGGCAACTTAATCCCTTAAGTTGTTGTCCCACATTGGGAAACAAGTGAAGATAGAAATGGTATATAAGGAAACCCAAGCAGTTACTGTATAACTTGAGGTTAACTTTTTGAGCCACGTGGTTAGACAAATGGTTAGCAGGTCAATTGAGGTGAGTCGTTACAGTTGGTATCAGTGCCCAGCCCTAATCTACATGGTGGGGGCTACCTCTAGAATCTGGTACGAGCACACTGACTCTGCTGTGCTGAACTAAGTGTCATACTATGACCACTATTGGAAGGTTGTTGGGCCAATGCAATGGGGACGTTGTATCACAAGGTAGGGAGATTGTGGCAACCCAATCCCCCAAGTTGTTGTTCGACATCGAGAAACAAGTGAAGATAGAAATGGTATATAAGGAATGTAATGACTCTGATTTTCAGTAAGTAAAATTTTCATTAAATATTTGAATCCTATTTTAATTACTTGGTATTGCTTTTAAAATTTCTTTTAAATTTCTATTAATTCGTCATAATTAGATTTAAGACTTATAAAATTATATTTCTTGGCTAGAAATCCTACATAGCAATTAAAATTGGCTTCCAACCGATTAGTTAGAGAAACCTAACTACCATTTCACCTACTTACATTTTCCTAACCCTAGATGAACCTTTTTAACTACCTTTGAGCCTTGTGAACCCCTGCCAACCCTAATTGAACCATTAGACCATTAGGAGTAATCATTATACTTCATGACTAGTCATTTCAAACCTTACTTATCATCATTTCCTCTTTATCCATTGGATAATAATTCTGAAATTTTTATCTCTTGGATAATAGAAATAAGATGTGCCAATGAGTATATAGATTTGACAGGACAAATCATTTAAAAACTCTTGGACCAAAGGAAGCAATCATTTGCTTCCAAAAGAAGCAAACTTAGCCTTGCCATGCATGCAACCCTAAAACTAATAGCCCTAAACCTAATTACCCTCCAAAGTTACTTTCCTAGATTTTTCTAATTGCATACATATACTTATATAAATAGGTATATATATCTCTTAGCCTATTATAATCATGCCTATATGACCATATATAGACTTTCTAGGAAAATCTTAACCATATCTCTCATGGTGTTGTCATTTCAAGGGAAAGACTTGCCTTTCTCATCATTTCCTATTTTCTAGACTTAGTAAGACTACTCAGTCTTTCACATACATACTTATATATATATATATATATATATACACACACACACACACACATGGTACTAGAGAGAGAGAGGGAGAGAGAGAGAGAGAGAGAGGCCGAGAGAGTGAGTGTGTGCTTGTGTTTTGGACACTCCCACAAGCTACCTTTTTAGCCAACTTCACACTCAAGGCCTAGAACTACTTTACAACCCATTTTTAGGCTACTTTAAGCATAATCCTAGCCATTCATTTTGTTCTTCCTTACAAGTAAGCCATCCTAAGACAAGACCAAAAACCCTTCATGATCACATAGGTTATGGCCTAAAATGGAAATGACAAGTGAGTGAAAGCTTGGCATGCTTGATTTGACAACTCAATGGAACAAATCCATGGGAAGGAAAGAGAGAGAGGGGGCCGGCCATGAGAGGGAGAACCAAAATTTTGCTATAAATAGGACCCCCTCATGCTATTCAACTCACACTTTCAAGTCTTCAACTTCTCTCTCTAGAAATCTTGTGTTCTTACTTTGTTCTTGCCTTGTTCTTCATTGTTCTTGAGTTCTTCAAGAAACTCATCCAAGACCGCCACTAAACCACCACTCGACCACCCTTTCGATCCAAAAAGTTTAGTAGATTAGTCAAGAACTAGTTTCGAGAGAAAACTTTCTCTTTCAAAACTACCGAAAGCTCACCGTAGGAAGTCACTCCGTTCGATAGTCGACGTACGTACTTTTTCCGTAGCCGCCCTACCGCTAAGAAGAACGGTAGAATATTCGTACCCCTATCTTTAAGTATAAGTAGAATACCTCTAACCACTTTCTCTAGTAAAAGGAAGATCTTAGCTATTTTTAAGTTTGAAAAAATATGTTAAGGTAAAGTACTAAAAATAGCTAGCAAACTTGTTTTACTAAAATTTTGAAAAGTGAAATATGATCATGTTGAATAACTCGACCTTATTTTTCAGAAAAACATATGTTTTGAACTTCCCAAAAAGGAAGAGAGAATGGATTTTGGAATGTAAACTTGAATGAAAGTATTCATATTTTGATTTTAGGGATGGTTATGAGAATGTATATATGAGTGCTAGGATTTCTTGTTTGATATATGATAAAGCATAAGTGGTATCTACTCTAAAGGTGTCCGTTAATGTGACACTATGCTTTATATTGTGTGCTAAATGTTTGAGCTTGACTACATGATAATATGAGCATGATAAAGTAATATAGAGTTGGATAATCTTACTAGTTTAGTTTCAAGATTACAATGAATGATTTATGATTACTTACGTGGAAAGTTCTACCGCGAAGTTTTTGCATGAAAACTAAACACATAAATTGAGAAAATAGAAATATGACACTTAGGGTGTTGTTAATGAAAGGTGTGTTTTGAAAAAGAAAATGTTTTGAAAACCGCAATGCCGGACGTGGTAGCCCATTGTGGGGTGTGTGTGCGCGCCAATGGGAACCCGAAACGGTGGAACCATTGTGAGGATACTCGAAAACATGGAGCGGTGGAACCAAGGTTGGGTGTGTAGCTTGGTTATCCCCGGAGAGGAACCAATGCAAATTGTGTGTCAATGGGAACCCGGAGCGGCGGAACCAAGGTTGGGTGTGTTAAAACGATTTTGGAAATGTTGATTTGGTATATAAAAAATGGTGACACGGTCTACGACAAGTCGCGTAGGAGAAACTCATAAAATCATGGACACCAACGTTAGATTGGCTAGTGAATGTGGATGTGTCATTGTTAACTTTGTTAAATATACACATACTATGTGGAAATCGTTAACTTTACGATCTATTGTTTGTAAGTTAAGGGTTAGTGGGTATAGATTATTCTATTGAGCTTTTATAGCTCATGGTGTTACCTTTGGTGACCCTAACATATTATATTGGTGATGACGCTGGTATAATGTGTCAGACCTTGTAGATGAACAGGGTAAACTCTATACTTTGGAGGCTTTCAGAGCCGAGGAGCTCGCTAGGATGGAGGAGCAAGTGCAGCAGTAGATAGGAACCCTAGTTTCTCTTTCCGTGTTTAATAAAAGTAATCTTGTGAGAGTTATGATGTAATAATGAGCCAGACTCTATTTAAGTTTTCAATAAAAATGTTTATTAAACGTTCCCAAAATTAGGGACATTACAGATGGTATCAGAGCCCTGCCATGTGCAAAGTGGTAGGTAGGATGCCCTCTGCTATAATGAATCCCAAAGGAGGTTACTGGGCCTGTGCAACGAGGACATTGCATCCCTAAGTGGGGTAGATTGTGACACCCCGCTTTCCGATGGCCGGCAGTACTACAGAATAGCAGGCTCCGTCCGGACGGGAGGGGGCAAGTCATGGTTTATAAGAAAAGATCCCTCTTACTTGTACAAGGCCTTTTAAAGCCGTGAGGGCGAACCAAAGTGCATAGAAACTTCACAGTTAAGCGTGCTCAACACGGGGTAGTCCAGGGATGGGTGACTGCTTAGCCTCCGAAAACCTCGCCTCCAAATAAGGTTGAGAAAACCCCAAGCATAGGGCTAGATCGTCGGTAGCATAATAAACCGGAAAGTCCGGGATCGTACCACAAGGAATTTGCAAGATAGCTCAATTGGATTGTAGGTTATAATGGTAGAATGCGGCGTTCAAGGCGGCCAACTAGATTTTGCTTTGAAACGGAGAAAAATGCCAAGGCGAGAGACTAGGAAAACACTTAATTAACTTAAAAGAGGCAAGTCTAGGGATTTTCTAACCCTTGACAAAGGATGTTACCGGTTCTCAATATAACTCAGGTGAAAGTCACGACCGCGTGCTCACGCCCAGGCAATTTAGCGTTAACGAATATGTTTAATGAAAGATGTGATTAAACGGAGGCGAACCAACTTGTTTGACAAATTTATCGAACACATAGGAGGCCACAAGCCCTCGGTGAGCCGCTTGACAAATGCCTTACCAAGTAGTTAGCACCCCTTGTTTAGACCAAATACAAGTTAAGCCCTATTCCGAGAATCATGATTTTAAGCCCTAAAATTTGAGAACCAAATAACCACCTAAGTCCTCGGGAAAGATTATCCCGAGACTTAGCCAAACGACTACTCACACATACTTAAAGCATAAACCAAAGCATAAAAATAAGACATAAATTTTAACCGATAGAAATGAAAATAAACTTGATTTTATAAAGGATCTAGTCCGCGGCTACAACATTAATAAACGAGAAAACATTAAACGACAAATACCTTGAGGAGTTCTTGAAGGATTAAACACAAAAGCTTGAAGAGCTTTAATGGAGTTCTAAAATTAAAAAGACTTAAAGTGATTAATGAAAAAGATGATAAAGAAGAGAGAAAGAGAGAGAGAGAGAGAGAGAGAGAGAGACCCTATTTATACAAGGTGGTCTTTCTCTCACAAAATATCCCAAAAAATATCCTAAAAGTAACCAAAAGTGAAAAATATCCCAAAAGTAGAAAGTTGAAAAGGCAGCATCTTTGTGGCTGAAATCTGCAGCATGACCGGTACTGGCAAAATCTCAGTACCGGTACAAGATCCTTAAATAATGCTAAAAAACACCAACTGGACAGCATGAACCGGTACTGGCCAAATCCCAGTACCGGTTCATAGGTGGCAGAACTTTGACTTTGGCTTCGCTTTGGTCCAAACAGCCCGACGACGACCCGATACCCTCTCACCACTAGATTAATCACCCGACGGGACTTGGTGGGAAGTTGCCTCACTGCCACAAAGCCTTGGATACTTCCAAATACGATCCTTGGCGTTAAGAACCGCCTTAGCACCACGTATTATCTGAAACAAACAAAACAAAACCTTACGTGCAAAATGAGATAAAAATGATATCTAAGGGAATCAAAACGCTACAAATTAGGGAACTAGAGCACCAAGATTTTGCAATCTTGGTTGCTCATCAGTGACCTACTGGGAAGTTTATGGGCTTTGGGTGTCCAAAATGGACAATATTGTACAAAGATGGATCGGGTCGTTACAAGGAAACCTAAGTAGTTACTGTATAACTTAAAGTTAACCTTTTAAGCCACGTGAGGTGGGTCATTACACGGATCACCTCCCCCCTCCCTCGCGTCTTTCTCTCCCTTTTCTTCTTTCTCCCCTCTCTCTCTTTGGCCGACCCTTTCCTGTTTGGCCATCAGATCCATTCTCCCTTTACTCATTGCTTCCGTTAATGGCTGGCTGTTGGTGCTGGTAGTGGTGCGTTGCTGCTCTTGGGGTTCTGGTGGTGATGTGGTCGAAGTGGCTGGTTGCGGTGGTGGTGATGTAATCTGATCTAAGGTCAGATCATCGGCTAGTATTGGTGGTGGTGGTCAGATATGCGGCTGGTGGTGATGGTGGCTAGATTTACGATATTTGTTGGTGGTGGTGCGCTTCACGGCAACTGGTGGTGAGGGGCAGTGGATGGTGACTGTTGTGGTGTGACGATGGTGGTGTTTTGAGTTTGTCAAGGTTAGGGTTTCAGGGGTCATTTTCTGATTTTTTGTTATGTTTTTTGCTAGTGTTCTATTTTTTTTTTGTTGCTTCTTATTTCCCTCTCCCCTTCGGAAGTCTCCCTAATTCCTTCGAGGGTGTGTGGTGTTTGATGGTGATTTTTTTCTATTTTTGTGGCTTTGCTTTGTTGTCTCACTGCGGTCATGGGCTGCCGACAATTTGTTGGGCCACGGCCAGTGCTCGCCGTGATAGCGGGGGCTCGTATCGAACTTGCGTCCAGATACTCCTGTCTATGAGGATTCTTCTGTCAGCGATTTCTTGCTTGTGATTTGGGTGCTTCAGATAGGGGCGTGTAGGCGATTGACGTTCGTCGACTGCATTTCCATAGTTTTGGGATTTCCATCGGGTATTGCTATTTTTGTCACACCCCAAGATGGTAAGTGACCGGCGGTGAACCATGAGACTAATCCATGGAACACACAGCCTAAAAAGAAAATAAATTAAATGCTAAAGCTTTGAATCACTAAGTAAATTTAATTCAAAACAGTTTTAGCCAAAAAGGTTTAGACAAAAGCATGTGGCACAAACATTCCACGGACCAAATAATACCAAATGATCCACCAATAATAAAAAGAATTCAATAACTGACAAATGTTTCAAATGCGGAAGCGATTAATAAAATAAAAATATGATGAGACACCCTAAGTAGGTCAAACTAAAAGAAGTCCCCGAGATGCCGCCAGAATCCTTGCCTAAATCCCCGACTAGCCTGAAATAGAAGTTTGAATAAATCCATCAGCTGACGAGCTCAGTGAATGGCAAAGCATGTATATTAAATACAATTCTAATATACAATCTCCAACAACAAGAAGGAACCATAACCAATACCAATTAGTACCAAGTGCTAGTGAAAAAATCTCTCAAAAATTGGATCCAATATCGAATCTTAGAGTCACCAAGAGTAGGTAGCCCGTGGAACTTTTCCCTCAGAACGATCCGGCGGAAGAAAGCCGTTGAGCACTAGAGTCACCGGCCTAATCCAATCTCTTCCCTAATGGCCAGAGTCACCCGCACACAGAGGATTAATTTTCCTGGACTTCCAGAATATGTTCCCATCAATATCCACAAAGTTCTTACCAAAAGATTATTCGATCAACAAATGGTTTCACCTATAACGCATGCCAATTTAATATAAACAAATATAACAATGTGTTTCCAATTTCAATAATAAATTTTCCAAAACAATAATTTAAGGGACACGAGAAAGTTCAAAAGTATGTAACATGTTTAACCACTCACCTGAATTCAAAGGTATTATAACCGAACAACGCAAAACGAAGTTAACTTGAACAAAAGAATAATACAAAATAATTATCTAAACTGCATATACATTGACGACCATGAAACTAGCTAGGAAACAATGTATCAATAGACTACCCAAACCCCAATCTAGGAAACTAATACTCAGTGCCAACCCGAAACTACAAAACCCAAATTGATTTTCAATTCCAACAATATTTCTCCCATGTAGCCACCTGTTTCCCTTCCAAAATCCACTTGTCCACACATGACCTATGTAAACAACACATGTCCGTACAAGTTACAATATAAAATCAAGGTCCATTGTCATGATTCCTTAATTTCACCATTGTTGTTAGCAAAGTCACAGCCCCATACCATGGCCAATATTATTCAAGCCAGAACTGCCTTGCACACAACTCGATCGACGCATGGAGCCACTCATTATACACAACCCATGATAGCACCTGCACACCCTCATCTCCTGTGCGCGCGCTCTCTCTCTCTCTCTCTCTCTCTCTCTCTCCAAAATACAAACTAAATAATTAAATTAACTCAATATCAGTATTTAATCCATGCACCCCATTGCTATGTGAAAAGGTAGATGAACATAACGAGAGAGATGGAGTGTACTATTACCTTAAGAGAACTCCAAGAAAACCCTCCTTCCAAGTTCGGCTGTTGCTCTTTCTCATAAGTCAGAAGTTCTTTTAACATAATCAAGTTCTCTCAACTTCTTTTCCCAAATAAAATTCTACACCGTGAGAATATCTCCTAACTTGGTAAAACTACCCACTATATTATAGCTAATTAGTTAAATGAAAAAGCTAGACCGTAATAGTTCCTATTTAGTACTGCTTTGATTGAGATTTTCTTTGTCTGCTTGCGCACTTGGTTGTTTGAGGTTCTGATTTTTTGTGACTTCAAGAGATTAGGCCTCCTTTGCTGGTTGCTTTATTCCTCCAGTGGGATGGCTGCCCTTTCGATGTATTTCTCCCATTATCAATAAATTATATCATTTTGACAACCAAAAAAAAAACAATGGACCATCTCTCTACCTGTAAAACCCAATTACCCAAATATCTCTTAAAAATAGGGCAGCGATAATGCCACGAGACTTTTTTTAGAGCCACGACAGCTTACATGATTTCAGAATTCTACCCCTCAGTTGGCAAACAAACAAACACTCACTCTCTCTCTCTCTCTCTCTCTCTCTCTCTCTCAAGAACTCTCCGTTTCTTTGGCAACCAAATCCTTTCTTCTACCTCTCGTCAATTGGAAATCCTTTTGATTTAATTCTCCATTAGAGGCCAAAACAACGGGCCATTGCCAGATTTAACTCTTTCCTTGACAATTGTAAGAGTCCGCTACTCTTTCTTGTTCCACAACAACTGTGCAAATTATGATTGGATGAATTAATCGGTTCAGAGTCCAAAATTTGGAAACGAAAAAACTCTCTCAAACATTCTGAAGAGGAGAAAGAACTCCCATTGAAAAACTCTCGATTGAAGGATAAGCCGCGTCGGTGAAAATCAAAATCTGGTGGATGCAACTTGAGTTCAAAGTCGTTTCGCGCCTTTGGCCCCACTCTGAGGATCGCACCCAAATGGAAGAAGAATTAGAGTGAAAGGAAATAAGAAAGAACATGAAGAAGAGGTAGCAAAAGATTGAGAGAACTGGGCTTGCATGGTGTGGTTTGAGAGAGAGAGTTAGAATGTATTGACTTTGCAGCGAGTAGTTGAGGAGCGAGATTGAAAGAGATCAGGGTAGAATTGTCAAACTGCATCAAAATGTCGTGGCCTTAAAACAAAGGCTCATGGCATTATCGCCACCCTAAAAATATCTTTTAAAAATTGAACAACAAAAAATCTTTTAACAATTGATTCCATAGACACTTATCAATTACAGAATAGTATCTTTTAACAATTGAACAAAAAATTCTTTCACGTAGAACATCTCTTCCCTTTACCCAAATCTCAGAGTCTAATGAAAGACCAAAACAAAATCTCAGAATAGTCAACAGATAAAAAAGTTACCATCGTGTGATACAAAGATCAATCACCGATCAAATTTCGTTTCTAGCCGAAAATTAACACTAGTTCTTTCCAAATTTCTTTCCCGTTTGAGCCACAGTTTTTTCCCCTCTACATATGAATTAGGGGTGAGCAAAATAACCGTCAATCCGCAAATCCAACCCAAACCGAATGGTTTGCCGCTGTTTTCCGGTAATATGGTTTGGTCCTGGTTTTATAAAATTAGAAACCATGTTATGGTTTGGTCTATGAATTTATGTTAACGGTTTCCATTCCAAACTGATCAGATCCGAACCAAACTGTATATGATATATATATATATAATTATGTATATGTATAGGTATAGAATTTGTTTAAATTAATACACTAAATAAACTTGTTTCCCATAGTCAATTAATTTCCTAATCTAATGCTCCATTAGTAATCCTAATGTAGTCGGATTTGGTCGGGTTTCCACCACCATATCTTTTCATTTGCAAGATTAATTCCATAAACTTTCTATATATGTTAACATATTCCTATAATTTCAATACACTAAACCTGAACAGCTTGGGCTTAGTCAATTAATTTCCTAATCTTTTTGCGGTAACTAATTTCTAGGGGTGTACACGGTCCGGATTGGTCCGATTTTCTAGAAAACCAGTAACCGGACCATTTCAAACGGTTCTAGGAAATTGAGAACCAGAACCTAACCAATATATAAGTGGAACCTAACCAGAACCAAACCGTAAAATCGGTCCGGTTTTGGTTCGGTTCCAGTTCTATCCAATTAGCATCCAAATCTATCACCGGTGCGTCAGAAAGAGAGACGTGAGATTGAAATTATAAAGACTAATCTGTTAAATAAGGTAGCAAAGAATTGAAAGAATAGGAAGGTAAATCTTTTAGAATAGAAAAAGAAGGAAGAAAATAAAAACTTTTCTAACAAATGAGATTTCATATAAAAATAAAGTAAGTTTAGTAAGAAAGAGATTAACCTACCAAATTACACACATATATTTATTTTTATATAATTATATATATTAGTTCTAAATGGTCCGGTTCGGTTCTAACCACGGTTCTTTAATTGAGAACCAGTAACCGAACCAAAATTAACGGTTTTTATTTTTTGGAACCATAACCTGACCGCAGAAAATAGAACCGGACCAAATATGACGGTTCAATCCAGATCGGACCGGTTTTACGGTTCGAGCGGTTTCCTTAAACACCCCTACTAATTTCATAATCTAATACTCTATTCCATGCCCCTTTTCTTTCATTAAGTATAGGTATTCTACTCCTTTTAGTTTGGTAAAATTTTGGTTTAACTTATTTATGTAATTTTAAGTACTTTAAATAATTTTTCGAGATGATCCTTAATTTCAAGCAAACCGTGATTCAAAACTGAAACTAAATCGTGTTTTAATAGTTTGGATTGGTTTGATCATATAAATTTTGTGGGTTGGTTTGATTCACCAAATTCAAAATTCGTAGATAATGGTTTGATTCTTGGTTTACTACCAAACCCGACCAATTTTGTCTATACTCACCCCTAATACGAACAAAATAAGAGAGAGAGAGAGAGAGAGAGAGAGAGAGAGAGAGAGAGAGAGAGAGAGAGAGAGAGAGAGAGAGCATGCGCTTAATCTCCAGCACAGATATCCAAAAACCTCCAAAGTGCAATTTTGTTCACCCTTCTTAAAAGAAGGTGAACATCACGCTCATTCTTATTAGTTAAAATGGTGTAGGTTCCACCTCTACAATATACTTTTTGGAAAGTATGATATCACTTTGTGGTGAGATCCCCATAATTTCAACAAATAGGAAGAAGGGTAATGTTCACCTTCTTAAGTGGAGGGTGAACAAAGCTCAACTCAAACCTCCGGTTGTCTCCTCCACTACGTCTTCGACCCTTCTCCTATGGATTTCAAGGGGCATTTTCGTAAAGCAAGTGGTGTAGTACATGGCAATTAAGTAATGCAATAAAAAGTAGGCAGAGGTTCGAGGCCTCTTGGGGGCGGTTGGGACTCAGGGCTATGGAAAGTTACTGGACTCTCTAGTGCTAATCTAATTACCCCTCTAAGGGCCTGTTCGAGAAAGTGAATAAGAACTTATTTTTTGTTCAATAATAAGGCTTGTTCCACAAAAATAAGAAGAAGGTACTTATTTTTTCAGAATTTATTGTAGGGGGATGAAAACAATTGGTGCTCTAAACAACACCAAACTGTAACGGCTTCGCGTACCTCTACACCGGAGCCCTAGTTCTTCGCTGGAACCCTAATCTGCAAAAACAGATAAGGGGTGAATGCACCTTTGCCTCTCGTTGCAAAGGCCCTCCGATGCCTAATTAGTATCACGTACTAGTAAATAACCCTAATTATCAGTAGGAAAGCGATAAGTGATAGGCAAAAATTGCGTACCTTTTTCTTCCAGGTTTATCTCGTATTTATAGACTCATAGATGCTTGCTCACAAAGCATCCCTATTATTCTAGGATTCTCATCACGTACAGAAATCCAGGATATATTGGGCACTTCTTTCATTATCAGTTCACCAAAAGAGTCATTTCAGGACTCTCTTTCATAACTGGCCAAACCTCCCACTCACGTTGGGTATCTATCCAAGATCCTACATATTCGGGATCTCATCCCTTTACAGAATATTACCATTCTAGAACATTCCTGTTACCTCATGCTTCAGGGCAACTTGTTCCCCTGTTCGGCTACCTCGTTACCGAACAATCCACATGGACCAATGACCGCACATGCAACTGGTTCATGTCGCTACATTTGGACAAGGGACTTCTCATGTCTTTTGTCTTTATTAGCCGAACAGATAGCCTGGGTTAATGACTTCTCGTGTTAATGGTCCACACAGCCGTTCATCGCACCGCCCGGAGATAAGCTTATCACGCCTATCACGTGCCCCCGATACATCACGTGCTCGGTGACTAATTTTACCTGTTCGGGAATACCTCCCTACATTTATATAGGTACTAATGGGCGCTGGGGAGGGAAATCAGATTGACGGCCACGCCGGGCCGTCTCCGGCCACCGAATGGCCGATCCGAGCCATTCAAAAATTCTATAAAAAAAACCGAGGGGGCCTTGGCGGGAATCAACGACATCCGAGGTGTATAGGATGCTTAATTTGAGCACCCCTTTTTCATGTATATGATTTCACACGAAAAAGGGGTGCTCGGATCAAGCACTCTACACACCTCGGATGCTGTTGATTCCTGGGTTGGCCCCCTAGGTTTTTTTTTTTTAGAATTTTTGGACGGCTCGGATCTGCCGTCCGGTGGCCGGAGAAGGCCTGACACGGCCGTCGGTACGATTTCCCTCCTCGACGCCCATTACTCATAGCACAACTCCTTATTTTTTAAGAAGGCAATTTCAAGCTCAAAAATCATTTGCTCAAAAATCATGTGCTTACGCAAATAATTTTTTTTATCAATATGGATCTTGTTTGATAGATCTCATTGAGATCTTTAATACAATGCAAAAAAAATTGAATTTTTTTTCATTTACACTATTTTCGAGTTTGAAAATGTGATAGAAACTTTTTATTTGAGTTTTGTGAAATGACCCTTCTTATTTTTCTTTGAGAAATTTCAAAATAAATACTTATTTTTTAAAAAGGTTTCCGGAATGGGGCCTAACATGGCCTAACTCCTGTTGACTATAAAATATTGCAAAAAAAAAAAAAAGTAATGGCAGGAAAAAAAAAAGTTTTGCATTGTCAGCTCCCAAATTCATTTGTCAAATTAATAGTACCATCAATTGTGATTATTTTCACCTAATTTGCTCCAATTTTCTCTTTTATTTTGTAGGAGTATCTATTTTCCAAAAGTTTCTACTGGTCATAGGGAAAAACAGGTGTTTTTTGGGAGCGTTTTTGGGAGAGAGAGAGGGGGGAGAGAGAGAGAGAGACACTTTTCCCGTCTTGACTGACTTTTCTGTACGCAAACCCTCGATACACCGCCTCTTCCGTGACTTCTCACCGGCAACTATTTCTCTTCTTGATCTTTTAATCTGTCTGTGTATTATTCAGATTACAGCTATGGCCACCAGTGGAAATAGAAACATGAACGCCAAATTGGTGGGTACTTTTTGTTTTACAATCTTTTTCCGGCTTCTATCCTTTCCGAGTAAATTCTCAACTCGATTGGTTTGCTAATTTTGACATGGGTTTGTTTTAAATCGCGATAGCTTTTATGTTTTGCTGAATTCTCTTAGTTTCGTGTTTGATCGGTTGATATATTTTGCTACTTTCATGTGATTTGGTGATAGGACCACTATAGAGATTTCATAAGCCGAAGTACTCCTATTAGTTTCGTAAGCCCACTAGTCCACTAACCTAAACTGTAGGTTACCCTGTGAAAGTGACTAAAATCCTAAACTCTATGAATGTGCCTAAAACACTAAAATCATATGATAGGAAAATGCACCCTAAAACCAAAGTGCCTAAATCTTAGGATACCCTACCTTATAATAGGAAAGTGCACCCTAAAATCCTGTGAAAGTCCTGTGAAAGTGACTAAACCCAAGGGCACCCTACCTTAGGGAGTGGATTGGGCTTATTATGAACTTTGTAAATTGGACTTGATATCTTACAAAACTAAAGGTGGATTTGTGGGCTTATGAAATTCACATAATGGACCTAAGACCAATTTTTTTTTTTTATAGATTAGATGATTGTAGTTTAGATTTTATTCAATTATGATGGGATTTTCAGAAAAATTGACTATTTCCTCATTTGATGCGTTCATACTGGTTTCTGTTTGCTGTAAATCACAGATTGGTTTCAGGCTTTGCCTGAATTTTTATTTTATCATTCAATGCTGAATTTAGATAAGGTTTTCCTTTATTCGATTTTCTTACACTGGCTAAAAAGTTGTACTGTGGTTATTAAAAATTTTACTCAACAGATTAACTCAGGTTTCAATGATTTTTTGTGGCTTCGAAATTTATGCCCGAATATCCATCTGTAGTTTAGATGAAGTTGAAATAAGGAAGTTAGGACTCCACATTACTATGTAGATAACTTGTGCAACTAGAGTTTTCTGAGGGACTGTAAGCAATAAACTCTAATTATGCTTTTTCAACTTTGCTAACCCTATTACAACGCCATGTACCAGTAAGATCGTACTCTTGGACTAAGTTTAAACTTGACTTGTAATTGTGGTTTGTTAGTAAATGTCCATGGTTGGACCCTGATTCTGTCAAAAACGGAAATGCATTATTGAAAGGAAAAACACAATGTTCGTAAGGAGATGGAAACAACCCAACAAGCTTACAACTATAATTTTCAATCAGTCGAATCGTATTCTGCTCCGGAATCAACCATTGGAGCTCTACTCATACCCAAATATTCCAAACCCAACCATAATCCTTATCCTTAAACAATGGTGCACGAATTCAGGAATTTCTGACCAATTGTTTACATTACTTGTTTGTGTTGTTCTCTACTAGAAGCGCAGTATATTTTTGTTAAGCATTTGGTTGTAAGTATGGTAGCAGTGCGGTGCCCTTTTTCCCTTTTATATCTAAGTTTACTTGGTCTTCAATTTTGTAGAACCCCTTTTATTTCAGAATCTGACTGATTTTAAAATCCCAAAATTCTTTGTGTGATACTGGTAGGGTCTTCCTTTCATGCTTCAAGGGAGTTGTTGTTTCATGAGTCATATTGTATTCATCTACATTTTACCCTCTTCCTGTTTTTTTAAGTTTGTCTTCATGAAAAGCTTTAGTTTCTGAAAGTAGATGTGTTTTATTGTTAATTTGTTTGACTTTTCTTTCCAAATTCTGTTTTAGGTTCTTCTTGGGGATGTAGGGGCTGGAAAATCTAGCTTGGTGCTGCGTTTTGTCAAAGGCCAATTTGTTGAATTTCAGGTTTGTCTCGTGGAGCTATGGATATTTGCTTAAGTAATAATATTCAATATCGGATATTCCATTTGAACTCTTACTGAATGGTCTGGCAGGAATCAACTATTGGGGCTGCCTTTTTCTCTCAAACCTTGGCTGTAAATGATGCAACTGTAAAATTTGAAATATGGGATACCGCTGGTCAAGAGAGATACCATAGCTTAGCTCCCATGTACTACAGAGGAGCTGCAGCTGCAATAATAGTTTATGATATAACGAATCAAGTATGTGCTTTCTCACCTACCCTGAGAGCTAGAAAATGCATTAAAATCTTGTGAAGCTTTAGGTGTAGGCTCTAATTACATAGTCTTAAATGGTTTTCCATGGTCCTTAAACTTAAAGATGATGAAGTATATGTATTTGTTGTGCTGTTATGAAGACTGTTAACATTTCTTATGCTGCTATAGATATATCACAGGGGAAACATGGTACATATATTAAAAACCATGCTTCACAAACATTTTGATTATTGCCAGTGGAAGTATTGATTAGCATAAGTTGATGCATATTCAAGATTTAGCTTTTGAGATACACAGTGACGCCGGACAAGAAGAGGGAGAAGGGGAGAGAGAGGCACACACAAGGGTCAAAACCCTAATTCTGAAATTCTCATTAATCAAGTCCGACGATTACATCGTTGAACATCTTATTTATAGACTCAGAACGCCAATGGAAATAAAAAAGAAACATTAAAATAACCTAATTAAATATTAAAATGCCTCCTATTAGTAATAATTAAAATGGTAGAATTACCAAAGACACTTGTTGGACCAAAAAGTCTTAATTCTACGCATCAGGCCCATTGTCATTACTTGGGGCTTCCAAAGCGGACAACTACAGTCCAATCAGTCAATGGCTACCTCGTCAATTCTCCTCTGCTGAAAAAAAACTCATCTCCGGCGAGTTAGGCGCGGGACCAAGGATACCATCTGAAGGAAGGATATGCCTAATCAATGAGGAGGTTTTCTTCAACTTGACAGTGTGTGAATCAGTGGCACAAGAAAGAGTGTACTTCGTGATACCGTCAACGAAAGAATAAGTATTGGCATGCCCCGCATGCTCAACATTGGGATCCCATATCCATGTGCGACAGTGGCGGACCCAAGATTTTATGGCACTAGGGTCAATCCGTCAAGCATTTACAACAATAACATAACAGAACCCATCTAGTTCCCAATCATTGGGAGTATGGGCGGGGGATGATTGGAGACAGACCTAACCTTTGGCAATATATGCACAAAGTGGCTGCTCCTTAGAATACCATTAAAACAGTGGCCCCCCTAAACCTCCAAGAACTGAGGAGCTACGAGGACGTTTTGTTGTAAAACCATTCCCCCCAAATCAAAGCCAAATAGCATCAAAGAGGGCAGACCTAGAGACCCAAATCAATTTATGTGCACATTCTCATGCTTCCTTCATTGATAGTCCAGAGTATCGGTATGCACATTAAATTTGCAACACAACACATATAAATTTGCGCTTGTACACAATGGCCCGGAAGATGACAAAAACAATAGAACAATAACCAAAATGAGATATCTATTTCTAATATATAAGAAAAAGAATAGCCGTCCATTACATATCATTTCACCTACAACTGACCACGTTGAATTTTCATATTCTAAAATCAATTCATGATAGCTTCATTTGAAAAGCGATAAAAAATCTCTCTCATTATTCACAATCAAACTATCGTGCATCCATTGATCACCCATAAAAACATTCACTACTTAAAAAATAATCAATTAGCCCAAAATTAATCTAGATTACAGAGGCCCACAAAAACATTTCCTATATAAAATGTTGCTTTCCTTTCCCGCTTGCCTCGTCCATGTTCTATAAACACTGAGTTCCATATAATCCCTTTACTGATTATTCCATCCCCATATCTATGTAGAGAAAAAAAAGTATTTAGAGAGAGAGTATTTGTGGCTTGAAATCCACTCTGTACAAAAAGAAATATGGGATCTAAACTACTCGCCTGTAAACTGGCGCAAGGAGTAAGGGCAACATTTGTAATTTGGATGAGGTATTGGGGCAAAATGTTTGGGGGAAATATTGTATGGGGCAAATTTATAGGAATACCCCCAAAACTATATTATACCTTGAAGTGATTTTGCATTGAGTGGGGTTAGTAGACCCCCTTGCCTATATGTCAGTCGATGTGCGACCCAAAAGAATTTGACAAAGCTTAAGAGGAAGAACATCACACATCACTGTTTCCTTGAGTTTTCCAATAGTGAATGTCATGGGACAATGTTTGTCAACCTTATGCTTCGTTTTAGTGATCCATGCTACATGATAAGGCTCGACAAGCGGATCAATTGTTAAACCGAATTTCTTCAGAGCTTTCTCAGATACGGCATTCGTACAACTTCCGGTATCAATCACTAATGAGCACACTTGATCGTTACACTTTACCCTTGTATGAAAAATCTGCCCACGCTTCAACTTAAGATTTGGTTTATCTCCCTTTGTAGCAAGTAGAGGACGAATAATTCCAATTACTTCAGTATCAGATTCCTCACCGGTTCGGGATAAAAAGGCTCAACAATTTGGTAATTAAACTTTGGTTTCTCCAATTTTTGGTCCTCCACATTGTCCTCATTCTCAATCACAGCAACAGACTTCACAGGCAAATTAAGTTTAGGAGAAAGGCAGTCTTTAGCATGATGTCCAAAACCAGGACAATTAAAACAAGTAGACTTAGTACTCTGTATGGCGTCAGAGAAGGAGAAGAAGTAGCACAGGGATGTGATGTGGTCCAAAAAATGGTGGCTAGGGGCATTCTAGTAATTTAACCATTCTTTGGTCTTGGAGGGAAAGGATTGCCCATGGGTCCACTTGGGATATGGCTAGACATGGGTTGGATTCTGAAGAAGTGTCTTTTGGGTTCTAGTCAAGTCAAAATGTCTATTTAATTTCTACTCAAAGTCGAAGAGTCAATTAATTGATCGAAGAGTCATCAAGTATTTCCATATCTTTAATGCAGTCAAAGAGTCTATGTTCAATGTGTCTTTGGGAATCTAAAGGTTATTTATTTTTGGGAAGTTCTAGAGTCGAGTTGAAATGGGTATAAATAAGATTGTAAGCCTTATGGCAAATTATGATTGAATGAATGAAAAATTGAGTAGCTTTCAAGCTATTAGATTGTGTGATGCAATCTTTTCTTTGGTGTGATGCTAAAGAGCCCGTAGGTGTGATGCCTTGGGTTTTCTCGGTGTGATGCCTAGACCTATCATTCTCTAACCCTTCATTTTGTTCTTCTTACAAATTACTATTCACGTCCACTGTTCAAAGCCCAGCCCCTTATCTTTGTGTTTGATTATACTTAGCCCTATTTCAATCTGTCCTACATCAATTTGGTATCAGAGCTTACGGTTTCTCCACTATGTTCTCACAAAGTGGGAGATCCTATGCGCCACAATATATCTTGGGCCATCAAATAGAAGCCTGAGATTTTGATGTAAGAAATGATTTTAGAGTGTTCTTCAATTGGCTTGCTTCAATTGAGGAATTTTTTGAATACCATGAGATGACGGATGATCGAAGAATAAGATTCGCGAAGATTAAACTCGTTGGCTTGGCACAGATGTGGTGGTATGGTTTTGAAGGTCATATTAGACGATTGGAATTGCCATCGAAAAACACATGGCAAGCGATGAAAGCTAAGCTCCAAGAGAAATATATGCCTTCATATTATCATGTAAAGTTTTGTGAGCAGCGTGTTAATTCCAGACCTGTTAGCAACTTGTTTGAAGAGTGTATGCAAAGACTCGACGCCATTAACACTCGTAATAGAGTCGAGGAAAGCTCACGCCCAGTGATTTAAAAAGCCTGCCTAGGTGCTCGCCTAGGTGAGGCGAGGCGTGAGGCCACCTTACAGCGCCTCACAGGTGCGAGGTGAGGCAAGCTTGGCAGAGGTGGTTGATTTGGCGAGAATCTAGTGCTTAGTAGTTGGGGCAATTGAAAAGGTCGACGCAGATATAGGGCAGAATATAAGGTCAAAATAACTGTTACAGCACAGCGAAGGCCCCTCTCTCTCTCTCGTTTGTGAAGTGCATGTTAGGAGTCGAATCAAGAGTACAAGTCTTCTCGCAATCTCTCTGAGATCTGCTTTTTCTCTCGTCTCTCTCTATTTTTCTCTAAAAACAAATTACCCTTACAGACTGCAATATAATTAGGTCGGGTCCTATGGCCGAAATTACACCCCAAGTCCTTGAAAATATAATTTTCGTTGTAGTTCGGGATGCCCCTAAACTGTGATTGAAAAATCGCGCCTAGGCGAGGCGTGAGGCGAGCCTGTGACGCCTCACTTGTGAGGCGAGGCGAGGTTGAGTGAGGCGGGCGACTAGTCGTGAGTCGAACGACTAGTCGCGAGGCGTGAGGCAACTTAAAAATCACGCCTAGGCGTCGTTAGGGCAAAAAATGCGATCAGATCTTATATTCCAAAAAACGCGATCAGATCTTATCACATACCTCTCTGCTTCTCTCCTTTGCTTCACTCCTCTACGGCGTCAAACGGTCAAAGACAGCCACCACGATTAGATCAGATCTCTCTCTCTCTCTCTCAGTTGCATGACCAGCCACCCATGATCTGATCTTGTTTTCTTCTTCTTCTTTTTGCTGACAGGGTGTGTGACTGTGTGTGTCTATATATATACATACATATATATATATATATGTATGTATGAGCTGGGTCCTTTTTTTTTTTTTTCCAGTCAATCATCAATCTAATAAACTTCTTTTTAACTAGTGTGTTGCATATTTAGATCACAAGATCATTATTCAAACTTGAAATCTACATTTTTTTTATGCATTTTTAAGAATTTGATTGAATTGGAGTGATTCACGATGCGATACGAATCGCGATTCGCAAATAGATTGTTGGTTATTATGCAATATGGTGATGTTTATTCTTGTTTTGATGGCAGGGGTGAATATTGGTCATTTATGTAGTTTATATTTCTTTTTTTTTAAACGCTCGCCTCGCTTGAAAAAGCGCTCGCCTCACCTCGCTTCATTGAGGGCTTTGTCGCCTCGCATTCGCCTCGCGTATTAAATCACTGCTCCTAAAGTCGCGTTCTGAACTGCGGCACTTTGCCCCCACACCCCCGGGCTAAACCACTGCTGAAGGTTGTCTGCACTCTTTCTCTCGTCCCCTTCTGGGTCAGTTAGTGTTGGAGTGGACTGCTAGGTCTCTTTTTTTTTTTTTTTCCACACAATATATATATATATATATATATATATATATTATATGCAGTAATGATTAATCAGTTTGTATATATTAATACTATTGTTGTTGATCATATTTTATCTCCTTTGTTGTTTGTTTGTTTTTGTTCGTATGTTGGATTGTTGGTTATTATGCAATATGTTGATGTTTATTCTTGTTTTGATGGTAGGAGTGAGTATTGGTCATTTATGTAGTTTATATTTCTTTTTTTTTTTTAAACGGTCCCCTCGCTTCAATGAGGCGCTCGCCTCGCCTCGCTCGCTTCAATGAGGGCTTTGTCGCCTCGCATATTTAAATCACTGCCCACGCCTAAACATTGCTAGACTATTGCACACCGGTGTTAAGCCCATTACAAAACTGCCACAACCAAAGCAAGCTAGTGTGGAGCATGTGCATCAAGTGACTTCAAAATCGAAAGTTGTTAGAGACACAATCTCTACAAAGTTGATGTCACAAGAAACCGGTTGTGTCCCAAATCCGGCCGGGGTGGAACAAAATCAGATTTCTAAGGCTGAAAATGCTCCAATTTTTGAAGAAAAAGACTTGCAAGAGGTTGCCAATACAGTTGTTGAAGCGGCTAAAGTTACAACACGAGAATCTTGTGTTCCTTGTGTTCTTGAGGCCAACAAACTGAAGCAACCAGGTGCTGATTCAGAAAGTAAAACACCATTGGAGGGCAACAAACTACCTCTGAAGCTTTCCGACATAGAGCCAGATGACATTAGAATGAATGGGCCTAAGTCTTTTGCCCAAGATCTGGTTGAATTCGGAGATTTTTCTTTTACTTCAATTGATTTATCATTCCCGGAAAAATCACCCTAGGAGTTGGAAGCTCATTACTTTCTTTGTTACCACCAATCAAGAGGAGAAGGCAATTTCAATTTCCATTTGGCGATATCGATTCCAAGTCATCGATGCTATTGAAAACCTTGTGGATTCTCATTCTTCAACACTTCAAAACTCGAGGTCGAGTTTTCTCCAACCAAGGGAGAATGATGCGGTCCAGAAAAGGTGGCTTGGGGCATTCCAGTAATTTAACCATTATTTGGTCTTGGGGGGAAAGGATTGCCCATGGGTTCACTTGGGATATGGCTAGACAAGGGTTGGATTCTTAAGAAGTGTCTTTTGGGTTCTAGTCAAGTCAAAATGTCTATTTAATTTCTAGTCAAAGTTGAAGAGTCAATTAGTTAATCAAAGAGTCATTAAGTTTTTCCATGTCTTCAATGCAGTCAAAGAGTCTATGTTCAATATGTCTTTGGGAGTCTAAAGGTTGTTTATTTTTGGGAAGTTCTAGAGTCAAGTTGAAATGGGTATAAATAAGATTGTAAACCTTATTGCAAATTATGATTGAATGAATGAAAAATTGAGTAGCTTTCAAGCTATTAGATTGTGGGATGCAATCTTTTCTTGGTGTGATGCTAAAGAGCCCCTAGTTGTGATGCCTTGGGTTTTCTCGGTGTGATGCCTAGACCTATCCTTCTCTAACTCTTCATCTCGTTCTTCTTACAAATTACTATTCACGTCCACTGTTCACAGCCCCCCAAAAAATAGCCCCTTATCTTTGTGTTTGACTATACTTAGCCCTATTTCAATCTGTCCTACATCAGGAGGGCGATCCAAGTACTTGTTACGGATGGGATCCACAAAAGTTCTTTAACCCCTTGTATGGGATTCCACCAAAGGGCGTACAGGAACCTTCTTCTTATTCTCCTCTTCCCATCTGAAGGGCTACTTGGATTGCATCTGCCATGTTGTACCGTCTACTAGAAGCCAATCCACAAGAGATTTATGGATTCAAACCCTGATGATACATTGAGATCATCACATCTTCATTCCATGGGAACTCAGATCTACTCGCCAAACTATAGAACAATCAGGTGTACTCTTCCCCAGACTTGCTTCCCTGTGTCAACTAAGTAAACTGCAAGTGAGCACGCTGCTTGTAACTCGGTGGAACAAAGTAGCGGGCCATTGCAATTTTCATGTCCATACACGAATAGCAACATAATTTCCCCTTTGAAATTTAGTCCACCAAATTCTAGCTGAACTTGGCTTCGGCAAAAAGTAATTTTCTTTCCTCCGTCATTGGGTACCAACAAAAGAAACTCTCTATGCTATGCACCCAATCAAAAAATACCTCCGGTTCGTGTCCCCCACTAAAGTCTGCCACTTCTAGCTTTGCTCCTCTGTCAACATCAGTCAACCGCGGATCTTTTACCGTGTGTTGTGGGCCATATTCTGGAATTTGTGGAGGAATATTGCCAGACCCACTGGCTTGAGCTTTAGCTTTCAGTTTACTTTCCAAACCCGTGGCTGCTAATTTTTCCAAAAGAGCTTTCATTTGAGCGACATCTTCATTCACGCTCATCTTCATTCAGTTTGTGCCTTATTAATCTCTTCCACTGATTTCTTCAAGCCTTGTTGTTCATGAGATGAGCCATCAAAATTTGAGTTCAATTCAGCATTGGTAACCATGGTTCTGACTGGGGATAAGGATTTTTAAACTTTTTTGTTTTGTTTTGTTTTGGGAAGGGAGGTATTGTTAACGATTTTTTTTTTTCCTTTCTGGATGGCTTAAAATTAATTGGGGGATGGGTTAGGGTGTAATATGTGTATTGGGTAATATGGATAGTATAGGGAATGTAGGAAACGGGTTATATAGGTAATGGGCTGGGCAAACAGAATGGGTAATGGGATAGGTTTAAAATACCTGATGACTTCAACGGTACAGCATGGGGCAGTAAACGCACAGAAAACAGTTAGCAATCTGCTTTGTTCAACGATCTGCAGCACTCTGAACAGATCCGAAATGGCTTTAGGCGGACTGTTTTCACAGAATAGTTCGGACACAAGGGTCAAAACCCTAATTCTCAAATTCTCATTAATCGTTGAACATCTTATTTATAGACTCATAATCCTCTAATGGAAATAAAAAGGAAACATTGAAAATAACCTAATTAAATATTAAATCGCCTCCTATTAGTAATAATTAAAATAACAGAACAACCAAAGACACTTAATGGACCAAAAATTCTTAATTCTACGCGTCAGGCCCATGGTCTTTACTTGGGGCTTCCAAAGCGGACAACTACGGTCCAACCAGTCAACGGCTACCCCATCACACCGAGTATGCTCAGACATTACATAGGCCTAAACTGTAATGTTTTCAGTTTCTTATTGTCTTAGCATTATGATTCTCCAAAGACCTTTGAACTTGTGATTGCGTTTAACATATTAGTTAGTATGTATGTTGTAACAAGTAGCAAATGAACTGAACATGATGCATGTGTCAATGAGTATTTGATGTGAGATTGATATGCTCATACTTCATTCTGTTTCAAGTTTGTGCAATATCTAGATCTTTAAACCTTCAAAATGATTGAGTGCAGGGTGCATCACTGGTTAGTGCCTTGCAAAGTTGCGAGCTCTAGTATTGTTAAGGCCATTTAGTATTGTCCCTTATTATTAATATTTTTAATAGTTGTGGTTGCATTGAAGTATCTAGAATTGTTACTTTGAATTTAAGTTTCAGATTTGAGATAAATCTACATTTTGCCAAGTTCATGCATTTGGACCAATAAGAATGTGGTCTCAGTTCGCAGGGGCCTCAATGTTATGTTTCTGAATTTCTCATATTTCTTTTTATTTGTTCATAACTGTTTTGAGTTTATGTCTTGTGTCTTTTTTTATGTTCTTTGTTGGATTTGTTTTCCTACACATATTTAATTAGATTAAATTCCAACTCATCTATTTCTGACCTAGTTGTGTGGTTATTGGAACTTGAAATTTTGTTATGCTTGTATGTTATGAATGTCTCAATTAAGTTTTACCTACTCATTATAGTGAAGTTAATGCAGAAATCTTCTCTTCTGTAGGCCTCATTTGAGAAAGCGAAGAAATGGGTCAAAGAGCTTCAAGCACAAGGTAGTGGCTTTGTTCGTTTGAGAGTTTGGAATATTTTAGTTTTGGTAGTGGATAGAGAGAGAAATAGAGTAATGATTGGAGAGAGAGGTAATGAGTAGAGAGAGATAGAGAGAAAAAATGAAAGTAATAATTGAATAAATAGGGTAATAATTGGAGAAAGATATAGTGTAATGATTAGAAAACTAAGTTAAAACTAAGTTAAGTATCAAAACGAACATAGCCAGTGTTTTTTGGCAAACTCAATTTGTTGTATTTTATAGAAGTCCACGTTCCCATTTTTAGAGTTTAGATTTATGGAGTGGGCACTATTGGTACTTTCTCTACCTGAATTTGAGATACAAAGCATTGAATGAAACTCTGCCGTGTCCTCCAGATTTCTGCATTTTGCTATTTGCATTATACATACTCCAGATATGCGGTTGAGATACATACTACAATAAACCCAAATTTGTCCTCCCATATTGTGAACGCCACTCTGTAACCTGTTAATCCAAACGGGGAAGGTAGATGAGGACTTTAATCTTGAAATGTTTGAGTCGTGAACAGATTAAGGGTTATTTTAATACAATTGAAGTCGTGCAATTCTCCCAATTGAATGGAATACTTTAATTTTGTGAAGCTGTTGCAACTTTCTTGGACTTATTTGATGCAATCCCAAGTTTCTAATCCTAGGTTCTAGGTCTGATGGTTGTAGCCTTGTAGGAACCTTGGTGCGATGCGTGGATCTTCTTTCTTCATTTTTCTAGTTGTTTTTTTTAAGCCCTCAAACCTCTAAACTAGGTCTGTTTAGTGACCTTTCTTGTATCGCTAAACCCTATACATTAACCACCTAAATGAGCCCCAATACGATTACTATCTCCCTCAGTGAGCCCCCAAACATTAGATCTTTTTCATACTTGTTCCTGGTATATATGTATTGACACTACCGCTTGAAGCAGCCTTCATTGATATTGATCACTCTTACTATAGGATAAGAATATTCATTACTAAGAGACTAAAAGGAAAGAAGACCTGACTAGGATAGCTTCCTGGCCTAAGTACTTTGTATGTGGTAGTTGGCTTTCTTTTCCCTAAGATTGCTTAGTGCTGAGCTAAGTTCCGCCCTATCCTATTAGCTGTAGTAGGAGGTTGACTATGTCCTATAGGACAGAAAGGGATAAGGTCAACAATGCCATTATTGACTTCTTCCTCTGACCGGGCTTTTTGTTGATTTACTGAACCTGGACTTCTTTTCCAATCCTAGCAACCTCCGTGATCAAGTCTTCACGTAGTTCCTTCTCACACACGCTTTTCCATGTTCGCCTGTGGTAAAGCAGCTCTATTATATCCTTTCGAGTGAGGTTTCCACTCAACACAAATATCAAAATATTTACAATCTGTAAAATCTACTCTTAACCCTGCCATATATTTGTTTTGGGCTCAATACTAGTAGAAGCGCCTTTCAGTTTTCCTACACAATGTGGAACATGTTTGTATCGAAAGGCCTTTTTAGTGGGTTCTTGCTGCTCTCTCTTATGTTATTTTACTATTTTAAACATTTGTGCTATCTAATATATTACATATCAAATGATGTTTTAAGAGAGTGTGCATACATGTATTAATATTTTATCATTTGTAATGTTCTATCCATATTGTCACGGGCGAAAAGCGCACTGAGGCGCAAAATCCTGTTGGGCGAGAGGCGCAAGGCGAGGCGCGCGCCTTTTTGAAGCGAGGCACACCTATGCGGAAAAAAATAGAAAAAAATAGCACACACTAATATTTCAAGTAATAAGTACTAAACCAATGAGTTTACCATCCAAAAGATACATAAAAATATTTATGAAATGTCAAATAGCCACCGATCTCGGATAGAGAAAAACTAAAACGTCAAAAATCAATAAAAAACAAGCATCCAATTACTTTTCCTAGTTGCACTTCAATCATCCTAAGGAAGATTTAGTTTACTAATCATTGTCCATATCAACACCAAGAAAATCATCATCATCATCATCTTCTTCTTCACCAACGGATTTGTATCCCTCGTCATCTTCCTCTTCTTCCGTCTCTTCGGAACCCACCTCTTCTTCATCTACCAAATGAATTGGATTGGATGTGGCACTCCTTGCTCGTGCTCTTGATGTTGTAGCTCTAGTTACATGGGAACTCTCTAACGCTCCAGAAGCTCTAGCAACATCAGTCCACGTTAAACTATCATCACAAAACACCTGCTCATTATCTTCATCAGATTCTCCATCCATCCTCCCACGCAACCACTCATTGCTTTCATCAACATTTGTCAAAGAAATGGGATCAATTGTATCTCGCATATCATATCGACGTTTTAGTGCCCTGTTATACTTGACAAACACCAAGTCATTGAGGCATTTTTGCTGGAGCCTATTTCTTTTTTTGCTATGGAGCTGCAAGAATCAAAAGAACTTCTATTTTATACAAGGAGGTGAAAACAATTAATAGTTGTATATGTTATTTGACGTAGATACTTACATGTTCAAATACACTCCAATTCCGTTCACAACCGGACGAACTACATGTAAGGCTAAGAACTCTTATCACAAACTTTTGCAAATTAGGCGTCGTAGAACCATATGCAACCCACCAATCAGCTATGCATTTGAAGTTTTGAACTAATTAGCCATCAAGTTATGGTAGAATAAATTATGAATAGAATATATCATGAAATTGTAAATTACCTGGTGCCCTTGTATTTCTTTGCCTAATTGCTAGTGGCAGTCCAAAAAGTCCCTCAGCTTTCATGTAAACAGTCATCTCAGAAGTGATTTTATTTTGTATCTCTTCATCTGCAATCAACTTTGTTATGCAATCGTAAATCCCTGTCATAATCTCAACATCTTGCTCAACTTGTGGGTTTGAGTAAAAGAACTCCGGATTCAAAAAATGCCCTGCAGCATGCAAAGGACGATGCAATTGGATTGCCCACCTATTGTCAATAATAGCATAGATGTCTTGGTATTTTTCAACCTTTTCACCAAATGATTTGGCTATGGCTTCTTTTGCCCTATCCATAGCCTCATAGATGTATCCCATGGGACCAGAGGACCAGAGACCTTAAGAGCGTAGACAATATTATTCCAAAAAGAAGCCATCACAACATATCTAGCCATTTCTTTGCCTAACTGCTCCTTTGCCCATTTGCTAGATGTCCATTCTTCTTAAATGAACATCTTCCTCAAATTGTTCTTTTGTTGATGAATCCTAGATAAAGTGAGGAAAGCAGTTGCGAATCTTGTTTTCGCATGCCTCACCATTTCCTTTTCTCCGGTAAAACGCCTCATCATATTAATTACGCCTGGACGGGCATAAATATAACCATTAAACCTAATGGCCTTTTCAAAAACCGCCTTCAGATGTGGTATCTTGAAAATATCTTCCAATATCAAGTCAATGCAATGGGCCACACATGGTGTCCAATAAAGATTTGGTCACTTTCTTTGCAAAAACTTTCCTATTAGAAGTTGAAACAAAAAAGAAGGTATTACTACAAAGTACAACCTACAAATTTTAACACTTAGTATGAAATATAATAGATAAAATTCTTACCTGCCGATACATTAGCCGAGGCACTATTTGTGACAATTTGGACTAGATTGGGTTCACCGACGAGATCCACATACTTGTCAAAAAGTTCAAACAACCTTTTTCTATCCTTAGAATAGCTTGAGGTATCGATGGACTCGATAAACATTGTTCCCTTTGGACAATTCACCAAAATATTGATTAAGCTCCTATGATTCCTATCATTCCATCCATCCGCCATTATAGAGCATCCATATTTCACCCAATCCTCTTTGTGATCCTTCATCAAAGTATTTACATTAATCACCTCCTTCTTCAAATAGGTGACCCGTGTCTCATGGTAACTTGGTGGTTTCATGCCCGGGCATTATTGCCCAATAGATTCAATCGCGGGCCCAAAACTCGGATATTTAACTGCATTAAACGCAATACCGGCATCATACATCCACCTTGCGAATCTCGTTACTGCACGATCTCTTAGTTCTTTCTTGTATGGGTCATTCGCATCAATTGTTGGTTGTTTCTCTTTCCTATTTTTCACCACATTTGGATTAGGTGTGAAGAACACATCTATAGGCCCTTTAGTCTTCGGCTTTTTTGGCATAGGTTTAGAAACGGAGCCTTGACTGCTTCCAGCGGATTTACCTCGTCCTTGCCCAGTGGCCCCAACCGGAATCTCCATAACATTATCTTCATCATCATCCTCCATACCATAATCATCAATATCTGGTATCATTTGCATTTGCTCTTTCAATGTTTTCTTGTTTCCCATATACTCTTGAATCTCTAGTTTTACCTCGGGTGGGCATCTTGGACAACCTAACACATCCCTATAACCTCCCACAAGGTGTTTCTTTGCCCGATAAACCCCGCCATTTGTTATTTTGTCACAAAAATTACACTTAAATTAATTAGTGTTCGCGGGATCTACCAAACTGTGATACTTCCATGTGGGATCTGTTCTATTCGTAATTTCTTCTCTTGACATCTAACAACAAAAGAAAAAAAAAAAAGTTCAAGGAATCAGCCACAGGCCCAGAAATATATACGTATTTTCTTATTTTTGATGTGGGTATCTGATACCTACATTGGAAAGAAAGCAGGAGAGATGCTCGTGTATCAGGAAACATACCCCTCGTGTGGGTATCTGATACCGATTCTCCTATTTTTATTTTTTGCTTCTCTGTGTCATATCATACATATACACGTATGAGAGGGGGAGGGGGGGGGGGGGGAATACCTCAGGAGAGAGAGAGATCGATGAAGCAGAGAGTCAGAGACAGAGAGGTCGAAGAAGCAGAGAAAGAGAGATGGAAGACAGCAGCAGTTTGTCGGCAATGAGAGATCGTCTGAGAGATGAGAGATCGTCGGCAGTCTCGGGCCTCGGCAGAGAGATCGTCGACAGTCTCAGCAGTGAGAGATGAGAGATCGAGTGAGAGAGGTCTCGATCGAGTGAGAGAAGCAGCCGACAGGTAAACCCTTTTGTTCTTTTTTTTGTTCAAATCTAACGGCGAGGGTTAGATCTTCAATATCCAAGGGCTGAGATCAAATTTTGAAAGAAGTGCACTTTTATTGCGCCTCTCGCTTTGTCGCTTTTCCTCGCCTCTTGCGCCTACCCTGCGCCTTATTGAAGGCGCTGCGCCTGGGCTACCTCAAGGCGCAAGGGGTGCGCTGGGCCTCGCCTCGTGCCTAGGCGCGCTTTTGACAACTATGGTTCTATCAAAAGGTGAATTAATTCTATCTCTCTATCACGGAGTTAGCCCCTTTCTGGTTGTAATACCTATGGATCTTTTTTCTAAACAGTGAGTTGCATGTTACTTTTGCATTTTTGCATGAATTCTACTCAATGCATGGCAAAGTGGCCATGTACCTTCCAAATTATAATACAATTCCTTGCGTCTTTATTTTTATATTTTTGTAGGTAATTCGGACATGGTTCTGGCTCTTGCTGGGAATAAAGCTGATTTGCTAGATGCGAGAAAGGTCCCAGCGGAGGTAAGTATATGATTGTAGAGGTGTGGTGGTTCCGGATTCCGTTAAATTTCAACTGTTTTCATTTTGATACTGCTTCTTACTATGGTTTCTGTTTTCCTTTTAGCGTTCTATTCTTCTTGGTTGATAACTTCTCATTTGAAAAAATATTTCCGATTTGGGAAAAGAAAAGATGGAAAAGAGGGTGTCTGGGTGTGTGCGTTTAGAAGGCACTGAGGCTATGAGATCCATTAATAAATGAGAGAAAGAAAAGAATGTAGACGGAAAGAATAGAGACAAGCAAAAAAATCAGATAATAATCGATGAAAAATGAAGTTCCCAGAAAGAAGAGGGGACTGGGCTGGGTGAGCGACGTGCATCTTAGGCCTTACTCAGTTGGAGGGAGGGGAAAATAAAATTAGGGGAATGTTTAACTTTCCTGCATTTTTAATATGTACAGTTTGCAGGAAAGATGTGGGATCCATGTCTTTAAGTTTCCACTAGGATTAGCTCTCTCAAAAACTTATCCTGCAGAAAATGCAAGATTTTGTAGGAATTTTTTTTGTATACTAGTATCTACGCAATTAAACTACGACTTTTCAACTTTCTCTTAAATTTCTTATACAAGAAACGTACGCATAAAGGAAAATAATTTTCATTTTTCTTTACTTCACTATAATTTTCTCATGAGTTCTTGCACTAATTTATTGACACATGAAAAGAGCCTTAGAGTTTCTTTAAAAGATTAGGAACTGGCGTTCGGGTCAAGAGGCTCAATTACTGTTCTATGTTATCTTGTATGGAAGTGGTGCATTGTAGAAATTATTCAGAGGGATTGCAAATTCATCATAAAGAATAATTCTATTATGCTTTATAATATATTGGTTAGAGTTCTCAAAACTTGATTGCTTTTGAAATCCTCAAAGAGTTTCCAAAACTGCAGGAAGAAAGTTTACGGGTCCTTTAAATGTTATATTTGTGCCTTGCAGCCGAAGGTCCATTGTTTGATGAGGCTTATCCTATGGTAGACCTAGACATTTGTGATTGAGATTTAGCAGCCTAGTGGATTGAGACACAAGTTTCTTCAATGTAAGAATAGACCATTATAGCGATTTAATGGTTGTTTAGGCATGGCCGTCCCACAGTTTCTGATACTCAAAATAGCATAGAGAAAATGATTCCATCTATGATTGCGTGGAACTAGTGTTGCTCATTCAATGGCTTGTGTTCATTCTTACTTCGATCTCTTGTTTTTTCCAGGATGCACAAGTATATGCCCAGGAAAATGGCCTTTTCTTCATGGAAACCTCTGCAAAAAATGCAACCAACGTCAATGACATTTTCTATGAGATAGGTCAGTGGCAAACACCTTTAGATGGGTGACATGTGGTGGGTTAGGTGGAGATGCTAATTGGAGAATTGGGATTCCGATACATCTGATGCGTCAGTTCCTAGTAATTCCAGAACCTTAGTAGCTGTCAATAATGACATGTTTTCACATTTCCACTAATGAAGCTGTGCTGCAACCAAAATGCTACTCACACAACACCAAAAACAACCTCTCACATACATGTGGGCTCCACACACACTACTATGTGTGGACCCCACATGTATGTGAGAGGTTATGTGAGGAGTTGTGTTTGGATTGTTGTGTGAGTAGCATTGTCCGAACTGCTTTGTGTTTTATTTATTTGCTATAAATGAACTGCTTGAGGAGGTCAAGTGGGCCTTTTCAATTTAAGAGGCCGTGTCGACAAATTAAGTGAAATTTTCGAAACTGAAAATCCTGGGGGCAATATCTCTTGCGTAAAAACTTTCGAAGCTGATTAGCAGGCAGACAGTTGTTCTGTTCCCTCTAAATTGCATATTGCTCAACTAACGAAATTCCTAAAGACCAAAACTTTCTTGTATTGTATACTCTTCCCCAATTTTTTTATTTTTGTTGAACTTCATAAATCTTTTTTATCTGGTATTGTGTACAGCAAAGAGACTGCCACGGGTGCAACCTTCACCAAACCCATCAGGAATGGTTCTTATGGATAGAACAGAAAGAACAGCAACCGCTTCGTGTTGCTCTTAAAGCTCTTTGGAGATGGATTGAATTAGAGTGCTATCATTCTGAATTTTACTTGTTTGTATCATATGTTCGGCACTGCGCTGTACAGCCATGGTGGTTCAGAATATATTGTCATTTTCAATTGCCAGATGGTGTTAATATTATGTGTAATGTAAATGTTCTGGCATGCTTTGAACCTGTTTTGGAATAAACTTGTTTTGAGTTGAAATTTGGAAGTCAATGTGAATGATGCCTTATTCTATGTAGTTTTGAGATGAATGTAGTATGGTGATGGGTTTGATTGGATCATTTTGCTTGAGCTCCTATGAAGATGGAATGTAATTGCAATCCCATTTGCCGGCATGGGTACGAGATGGAGTGTATTCATTGTTGTTGCAGTTGATCAAGAAATGACTTTATATGCTCAAGATGGTTTTATCACACCAAAAGCTGCTTTAGTTACCAGGTTTATTAAATGGTAATATTGTGTGCATTTTGGGCTTTTTGTCATGAGTTTTTTTTTTTTGTTATTAGCAAAATAATGTTAATTCAAGTCTTTTAGCTACAAGTTTCTGTGGCAAGCAAAATAACCGAGGTTTTAAGGTATTTTTGTTCAAAAAGTCTACCTACACAACTAAGACCCTGATCAAGAAATGACGTTATATGCCCAGGATGGTTTTATCACATCAAAAGCTGCTTTGGTTATCAGGTTTATAGTGGTTGTGTTATGTGCATTTTGGGCTTCTCTGTCATGAGTCTTTGTTGTAAGCAAAATAGTTGGGCTTTATGGTGTTTTGGTAATGTTATGTACATTCAAGTCTTTTTGTCACAAGTTTTTGTGGTAGGCAAAATAACTGACGTTTAAACGGTGTTCTGGTAGTTTTGCTCATTTTTTTTAATGATTGTTTGTGATGTTGATTACGGACCATTGTAGTGTAGTTACCGTAGCGCATGGTATTTTCTTTGGGGCCGGCTATTTGCAGCCACGTATTTTCTTCCATAGCCCACTATATTTCGGTAAGTGGTTGTTGAAAATCATAAATAGCATTTCGGTAAATAGCTGTTGAAAATAAGATTATATTTCGGTAACTACATGTCGAAAATATATTCAATTTTCGGTAGACAACTGCTAAATATGCATTTTCGGTAAATAGCTGTTGAAAAAAATATCATATTTCGGTAATTGAATGCTGAAAATGTATCTCAATTTCGATAACTAACTGTCAAGTCTAATTGAAAATTTATAACGTGCTGTGGAAGAAAATACGTGGCTGCGAATAGCCGCGCTCTTTTCTTTTAAATGAGTATACGGGGGAACACTCCCCACCACCCCAAACTTTGGTGTATTTTCATTAGCCCCACATTTTTTTTTACAAGTAACATTATATTAAGAAAGGAGGAGGATTACAACCAAAGGTTAAAAAGTACATTCATATGAGACAAAGTCCAATCATACCTAAAGGGACAAAGCTCCACGCACCTAGCGGTCTAAAGCCCAAATACATCAAAAAGCCTAAATGCCCAGGTATGGGCTAAGTTCAGCCCGAGAAAACCCAAAACCCACATTCCGACCACCGTTGGCCACAGAAACTCAAAACACCACGGAATGCCACCTTCAATACCACCAAGCCACCACCAGCAAACGCCTTGGAGAGATGAACCGACGCCCAAACAACCCGAACTTGTCACGGATGCTCCCTGGAGCGTTAGGCGAGAACTGAGTCGCCCAGTAACGAGCACGACGGGATACCACACCGATCAAAACCTCCCACCACTGCAAGGACCACCTCGCTGTTAGGCCAAGATCTAGTTAACCCAACAAAAAATAGAACGGTAGCACAAAACGAAGAAGGAGGAAAGATTGAAAGCAGGGGAAACAAAGATAGAGACTATTGAGAGAGAAAAGGCTCAGAGCAGTGGAGAGGGGGGTCGGAAAAAAGAGAGGGGAGAAGGAGGAGAACAAAAGAAACCAAGAACGATTACCATTGTTGATCCCGTCGCTGCCCGGAGCCCCACCAAGAAACCGCCAATTTGGCTCCCGTAAATACTCTGGAAAACCCCATACATCGAGATCCATAACCACGACACCGAACACCAGCACCTCCACCACCAACCTGCTCGGAACTCCGCCGATCATTTTTGAAATAGGAAGAAAGAGAAAAGATCAGAACGAGAGAGAGAGAGAGAGAGAGAGAGAGAGGGGAGATGGACCGGTTAGAGAGAGAATGGGAGAAAACTCTTCATCCGTTTAACATTTTGGTTTTGGGGATCTACAAATGATTTTAGCATTTTGGCTCATTCAAAAGTTAAATGATTTTGCTATAGCTTCTTAGAATCCAAAAAAATTCAACATTGTCGCGTTAAAATCTGAATAATTTTCTTCAGCCCCATTTTTTGGATTTTGTGCATTTGTCACCTGTATATTTGCCGTTTCTGATAATAATAAATTGCACGAATCGAGAAGTTTTTTTTTTTGTTTTTTTAATCAAGAGGAGCTTCTGTTCAAAAGCAAGGGGGTTTTTTTTTTTTTTTGAACGGCCAAAACGCCCCTCGGGCGTACGTCGTCTTTTCATTACATAAAATCTAAAGAAGGGAGAAAGGAGGATTAACACTCCAATTACAAAGAAGCAAATTACGCCTAGCTAAATTAGCTATCTCATGAGCAGCTCTATTAGCAGATCTACTGGCCCAACAAAAGGAGATATTTTTGAATATTATTTTATGGGATCCTGTAAAAATCAGCTCCAACGGATATCGGTAGTATTACTTTTGGATTCGTATGGACGAAACTGTTCAGTTCGCCCATATGAATCAAAAAATAATACTTACCGATATCCGTTGCAGCTGATTTTTTATAGGACCCCATAAAATAATATTAAAAGATTTATGGATATTTTTCTAGATTTTTGTGGGACCCAGAATGAGTCCAAACGCATTTTTCCTTGCGTAGTTCCCTGCAACTCTTCCCTGCGAATAGCAGAGCTCCTTTAACAATTGATAAGGTGAGGCAGTACGATAATTGAAAGCATGCATCAGAATAAGCAGAAAACAAATATGTCCCAGCAAATAGATCCCTCGGCCGGTGAATTAACGTCACGAGCGAGGAATCCCACTGGATCGATGTATCGACCGAAGGATTGATTCCCCAGCCGATGTTCTTCCTCACACCAGAACAAAGAATTAATCAAGAATTAAAACACTATGATTAAAGTATAAAAACATAAGATGAATCAAACCATAGGCCCGTGGGCCTCACCACCTTGATCCCTCAGTGCTTGATTGCTTCAGATTGATGGTGATTGATTGATCTTCTTCTCAAAACCTTGGGATTAGGGTTTGTACTTTGGGGTTTGATCGCTCGGGATGCGGCTGCTCATAAAGGTTTTACCATTTTTGTAGAGAGAATTTGAGAGGTGATTTCTACAGAGTTTGGAGGTATGAGATGAAAGAATTGAATGTTAATTTCGGAACCCTAAGGCCTCTTTATATAGGCATGGGATGAATCACTCTGGCCAATCAAATGCGTGAATCAAATAAGAAGCATATATGTAAAAGATTTCTTTTCATATTCTCCTTTCGTAGCCCGAACGGATCGAAGTTTGGCTGTTAGGGTTTGGGGATCTGCTCAAACGATTGACAGAACATTTCAGAATCTGGAAAATAGACGATCTGATGGTCGAAGAATGGATTTGGCAGCCGAGAAATGGATCTGGTGGCCGAAGAATGGATTTGGAAGCCGAGGAATGGATCTGGTGGCCGAAGGATGGATCTGGTGGCCGAAGAATCAATCTTGCGGCTGATTGATGTATTTTCCTAAGATGCTGTATTTCTGTCTGAAAGGCTATTTGGCTCTAGATTGGGTCTTCTAAGTGGCTAAAAGTACTCAACATAAGTCCATGGGTTCACAAAAAGTCAATTAGCAATCATTGTATCCATATCATCATCGGGATGGTCCCCAAGGTGGGACTTGAAATAATCGTTAGGCCAAATTAGGGAGTCTACATCGCCAAAGGAAATTTTATTTCCTCACCCGCCAAAGGGATTCACCCCCTCGCCATTGCCAAAGGAAATTTTATTTCCTCGCTAAAGGGATTCACACCCCTCGCCATTGCCAAAGGAATTTTCTTTCCTCGCCACCCCCCCCCCCCCCCCCCCCTCAAGTGCTAAAGGAATTTTATTTGTTCACCAAAGGGATTCACCTCTCTTGCCAAAGGAATTTTATTTCGTTGTTTCTTTCAAAATATATTTATCAAGTAACAAACTTTCTTTTAAATCATGTTGCATTACATTTTAAAATATTCTTTTGAAAATATTGAGTCTTGTTATTCATTCTTAGCCCATGAAAGTCCTATTTTTAGCCCAAATCGTCGTTGTTTGCTACCCAAAAATCAGCCCGAAACACTTCAAAAACGGACCCAAACCAAGCCTGGGCTGAGGAAGGCCTGCCCAAGCCCATAATGTAGAGACCTGTAGAAATTTTAATCATCAAAATGTTATAGAAATGCCAAAATTTGGGGAGTAATGTGAAAAGTGTGATGATTATTTGATTTGGAGGTTAAATGTGCATGGACTTGGAACTTTGGGGTGTTAGTGTAATATGTATGTGTGTGTTTGTGTGTATAGAAGTAATTTCCCCACACACACAACTCACGCCTCTCGCCCTCTCTTTGGCTCTCTCCACCTCTCTCCTTCACACTCTCAAATTCCACCCAACAACTCAAGAACCCACACAAAACAACCTTCAATCTTTCATCTTTGCGTGTATTGGAGCTCGTACCTCGCTGGATTGAGCTCGATGAGGCGTATTTTGCTTGGTGTGGACTTTGGAGGCTAAGGCTCAGTCTCTGTCTCTTGAAAATCGTTCTTTGACTTCGAGGTAGGGATTCTACCTCTCAATATATGGAAAAGAAATGGTTTCTTATCTTGAATCGTGCCTATGGTTGATGTTGTTGTCGTCATTGGATCCTTAAAATTCTGTGATAATTACTACTTGTAACGCTTGGGTATTGATACAGCAAAAGCTTCTATTGATTTCATTTGCTTATCCAAATTCCAATACCATCAAATTTTTTATCGATACAAGTTTAGTTGTATCGATGTAGGACCTTATGTGACAGTTTTGCCCATGCTGCTCCTACTTTGATTGTCTTGACACCCGATCACTTCTAACTTGTTCTAAGCATCTCCGAATCACCACGTAGCATGATTATTCGTACTCGTTGAGTTCGTGGAGTATCTTTGCATATTTGACCCTTGTTTGATAGAATTTGACGTTGATTACCACATGAACCACGATTGAATTGAAATGACACATTACAAGAGTATGAGATTCTTGGACACTTAATGACACAACGAGAACATTCAGGACCCATAGTCGGGTGGGTGTCTGGCAAGGGGTATCAGGATCCCTTAATTGGCTTGGCAGGAGCAAAAGCTAGTATTGGTTTCATTTAGGACCTACCGATGGGTATGGTGCCTGACAGGAGATATCAGGATCCCTTAATTGGCCTGGCAGGAGCTTCAGCTCATGACACTTACAACAAAAGGACATTGGATACATGGAAGATGGAAATGGTTCTAGTTTGAGTTGTACGATAATCGTTAAGCTGTGGATTTGAGATTATTGAGCCAAGATTGCTGATTATCCTAAGGTCCTTGTTCTTGTATTGAGATTGTCCTAGCATTTCATTTGCATATAATGTTAGTGTAGAATTTCCTACTAAGCTAGTGTAGCCAACCTTTCATTATTTTCAGGTGCTATCCCTGGACAATAGCTTGCATGCTTGGATCTGCAAAATTCATTTTGAAAGCTAACCTTTGAGAAGTTACTTAGTCATCTTTGTAAATCTCTTTTGGAAGATGTATTTTTAACTTCATTTCCATTTCTTTTGACTAAAGAATATTATAAACCCTTAGCTCTTTGATACTCAGTACTTATGTTAATTCGGGCTTTCGAGCCAATGATGTAATCTTTTGGAAACTATTGGACGTGGAGGTATAGTTATGGGAATGAAAATGTTAAACTCGTCTGGGATATTGTATGGATTATTGGGAAGATTTTATTATGGAAATTATTTATATTTATGTTGAAAATCGAGGGCGTGACACATTAACATGGGCCAAGGTTGGGCCGGCCTTCGTGAGTCAGTTCGGTGTCATTTTGTGTTATGTCGCCTCAAACTCCTTGGTTTCAGTATTTTTTACAATCCCACATCAAAAACCTAGCATTTTTCCTCCGCGAATTCACCCTATATAAACCCCTTACCTCCATAGGTTTCAAGTCGTTCAAAAATCATTTTGCTTGTTAGTAGGCCAAGGTCTCTTGGCTAATACTCGAGCACAATAAAGTCTTCTCTACGCCGTTAGGCTGCCCAAGACATCTTGCATCAAGTTTGCTCCTTTATGAGCAATCTAGTTCTTGCTTAGTTTAGTTGCATGCCAAGGGTTTTGTTTTCTTGCTTAGTTCATGCAAGTTTAGGCTTTTTGATTCGTGTTGATATTGCATGCTAGCGTAGCTTTCGTTTATGCATATTAATATAGGGTTTAGGTAGATCATGTATAATGACTATTTTGCCCTCCATACATGTTTAGTCGTTGTGTTGCACATTTAATTCTTTGAATAGATTACCCTATCGTTACTCTGTCTATGTGACCACTCGCACATGCATCCATGCCTAGTTGTTATGCTGTCTATATGCATATTTACCATTATACCCCTGTCGTTACGCTATCCGCATGCATACTGATATTCTAGTCCGTAACATTATGCTATCCATATACCCCTGTGCATATCATTTGTTTATAGCCATTATACTGTCTGTAGACACCCCAATCTAGGTCTCCCGGTTGATTTACTTTATTTTTGGTTCTTGTTTCCCCAATGATGAAATGGATTGAGAACAAATTTGGGAATGATTGGGAATTTGAACTTTGAGCGTTTGAAAAACCCTTAACCCTAGCCAAAACCCTACTAGCACATGCTGGTCTGGAACCTACGTGCGCGATTCAAATGGATAAGTGTTGGTTAATGGTCAAACTTTGACTGTTGACCAATGCGTGTGTTGGTTTGGCTCGCGCGCCTATTTAAGACCTGCGCGCGCAGGTCAAATGGACAGATGTTGATCAATAGTCAAACTTTGACTATTGACCAACGCGTGTGTTGGTTTAACACGCCTGCGCCAGTCTAAGAGCCGCACGCGCTGGTCAAACCCCCATCCCATCACCTATAGAGCCTCTTATTTCGTTTGAACAGTACCTCGAACAGGGGGGTGTTCCCTCTCTCACACTCCTCCCATCACCTTTATGGGAGGGAAGACTTTTTGGGCACCCTTAACCAACCCTTGTTGGCTGGTTACACCTTCATTGGCACCATATCTCCCCTTATAAATACCCTCAGTGATTAACAATCCAAAGGGTTACAAAAAAAGTTACCAAGTTACAAAAAATCCAACTCTAAGTCTCAAACTCAAGCAGAAAACCCTTAATACCTCTTAAAAATCCTCAAACATCAACCTTTCAAGCATCCAACACCAAGTTTAAACCCCTTTTCAAACTCAAACAAAGGTATAAAACTTACTGTTTTCCTGTTCTGATCCCTAAGTGGGCTGGTAGGGCCAAGACTGGTAATCTATACATGTCCTAACCTTAAAGCTAGCAAAGGTTACAAGAACCGTGTGGTTTCACATCTGCGTGCATTCGTCCATGGTACGCACGCGCCACTCTATGGTTGCGCGTGCAAATCTACGTGGGGACAAGGGTGTTGGCCTTTAATGTTTTTATTGTCATCACTATCACTATTTAGTATGTTAAAACCTGATTTATTGTTTTCCATGCTAAAACTGCTAGTTGTCTTTCAATATCCATATCTGTTGTGCTGGAATACCCCTGGGTTGCTTTTGAACATGTCTTAGAGCCCAGGAATGCAGCACCAAACACTGGAAGTCCAGTAAGAACAAGCGTGCGCGTGTCCATCAATAGCGCGCGCAGGTCAAATCTTACCTCCAGTTGTTGCCTTTGCATGGGTAACTTGGCCTTTGGCCACTGTGTTTGCTTCATTTATTGTTTATTCGAACTGTAACTATTTGTCTTTATTTTACACATGAACTGTTTGGTTTGTCCTGGGTGTGCACTGGTCCTTATAGAGTCCAGAAAGGGATAAAACCGAAGCCTGTTGGAACAAGCTTATCCACGTGCGCCGGTCTGGGGTTCGCGCGCGTAGATCTGCTTACATGCAGCAATCTACATGAAACAGATCGGTGCATGCAGGTTTGCCTCAGCGTACACCAATTTCTAGTAGTGCACTACGTTGGCTCATTCAAGCAGTAATTGGCCTTTATCTCGTTTATCGCTTATCATAACATGCCATCCATGCTACTGGTCACATACTGCAAACCTGTTACAGTTTTAATCCCCTTAAATTGTTCCCTCGCCCTAATTGGCTTAAAATTGATTAATAAGAAAGAATCACGAACATTTTACAAATGCCTGAGTAGAGACCGATTTCCGGATTGGGCGAGAGGGGTGCCTTAAAACCTTTCCCCTCTCGTAACCTGGATCCCGAACCTAAAATATCAAAGTGACGACGGACCAACCTACAAGCCTTTTTCAAATCAAACAACGTATCAAGTGTTTCAAGTTCGGTTCCTTGGGTGGCAGACCTTCAAACCTAAGTGGCGACTCTGAATTGAGCGTTTTGCCGCGCTTTCCAAAAAGGGGCGCACCCGCTTATCGCAATCGATTTTCGGGGCGTGTGCCTATAGTGGCGACTCTGCTGGGGACTTCCTTCATTAGTCTATACTTTGAGTTTAATACGCTTGAGAACAATCCCATAAAAATCTGTCAAAATAGTGAGCTTCGCACTGCTAAAGAACAGAATGGTTATTAAATAGGATCCTCGCATTCGATCAATCCCGACTGGAACTTTTTCGATTATTCGCTTGAGTAGTTTTCTCCAAGTATCGATTAATAAAAGTGAGCCACATTTTAAAAGGCATTTGCAAACATTGCGATTCTTTCTCATTCATCAATCTTTTAGCATTCTCATGTTCATCGATGTTGGCTAGCCGCGTTGAGGTGTTTTGGGTAATCGGCAAAGTTTACTAGAGCCTGGGGTCCTCAAATGCCCAACAACCTTGGACGATAATAAGTCATTCTACCGTCCAACCGTTGCTGTGCAATACGCGTTGCAGCGGGAGGTATATCTTGGCTTTAGTCTGAGGAACCCCCTTAAACCAAAACCGGCCTTTGCATATACAAAGCACTAGAACTCTCCAAACTAGGACAGGTACTTATAGGGTAAGATTACTTGCATCTAAGACCCATATACTGTCTATGTGTTACCGCTTTCTCTATTACATGCACTATACATACATATCGTTCTGCGTAGAAGCATGTTTAGGGCGGCTTCTAGGTTGTCCTTCTTTCGTGTCTGTCTTATGTTTATTAGGACGCTGCCATGACCCGATGAAGAGTCGTGCATCTCGATAGTGCATGTTATTGAATTTCAAAGTCCTTGGATCAATAAGACATTGGGAAACCAAAACTTTCTAAACTTTTGTCAAATGCCCAATTGAGGTTTCAAACAGAAAACAAGGAACAACGGAGAGAATGCCATGATACTTACACCACCCAAGTTAAGTCCTAAACACTTACACCGCTCAGGCTCTGGCGTTGTGTAGCCTACGCCGCCCCAGTTCCAGTATCACGTCATCTACACGGAGTTGTTCCGACTACAAAGTTAAAACTTCGAGAACGGAGTAGCAAAGGCTTAGACTATTTTGACATCTCTTAGTGTTTGTCGATTCAAACAAAGGATACACCCTCGAAAAGAATTCCAAGGATTCTGGCAGTGTCCAAACATCACTAGATAGACTTGTCTTTAGTTGTAGAGTTTAGGAGGACACTGACGACGTTAACGTGTGCATTTTCATTCTTTCAATTCTTTCGATAAACTGCAACGGGAATACCACTGAGCTTTCACTTGCTTGATTATCTAGCTTTGAGCCATTGCACAGGCAAAGAAAGTATCGAAAAGAAGACCAAAACCTACTTGGGAACGTCCACCGGTTTCGTACAGAAAAAGACTTGCTAGGCTTGCTCCTCAGTCAGGCACAACGGAAGCTCTGGTTGTTTCACTGTTAAGGGTAGATTCACCACTGACTACACCGCACGAGACACCTCTGTCCTCCCCTTCTTCAACTTCATCACCAAAATCCACTTAAGCATTCGTCATGGCTGATGCTCCTCAAGATCAAGCTACTATTCTCGCAAACCTCCAGCACAACATGGGAATTATGCAACAAAGGCCGATCAGGCAGAGGCTTCTATGGCCAATTTGCGCACCTTGATAAATGAGCGACTCCTACGAGAGCAGAAAGAATGGAGGAAGAGAGAGCCAATCTTGAACTTGAAGTTCGAATTCCTCACCCCAAAGCGAATATTCCTAATCCAAAAATGGCTACTCTGATTGCCAAGATGGCTAAACTCGAAGACGCTGTTTCCAAATTTGAAAAGATTGGTGCTAGCGGTATGGACATGGATCGACTCTGTCTCACTCTGAATGCCAAGCTGCCCAAAAGGTTTAAGATGTTGGACTTCCCTAAGTTCGATGGGACTGGTGAACCGAAGACTCATTTGTTGGGTTATCATGCTGCTATGAAGCTACTTAGGGTCAAAGAAGACACAATGGCCCAGATGTTCCCACAAACACTCTCTAGATGGAATGGGCGTAGTGTGCAGGTTTGGGCCTCCTGTCGGATGTCGTCATCTCTAGATCAAGTCTCTTCTTGGTGCCTAGTTCCTTTGTAGGGCTGTTCAGCCTCCCCTCGTTGTCGAGGTGCTATGTAGCTGCAATTATTCAATGATGGTTCAACAATGGATCCTTATTCAACAATGGATATTTATCTTATTTCCTAGTCTGGCAGGATATGCCAAGATATAGTTAGTTTTGTCACTTTCTATTAGCTTCATTTCATATCATACCTCGTTGTGCTATCTTTCCTTACTGATGGATAGTGCAATGGGGTATGATATCAACACATATGGCACTTTTGTTATTTTACTTACTTTATTCTACTCTCCATGCGGGTTGTGCATGAGATATCGCACTTTTTTCAATCTTCTTTTTTTTCCTTTTCTTTTCCTCCTGGGGCATGCCCCTTGTAGGCTGTATATTCAGTTAACTTTTTTTAATTTCAAGCTAATTTACCCAAAAACAAAACACTCTCTAGACTTGCTTTCCAATGGTTTCTGTCTCTTGACGTCTCCAAAAAGAAGACTTGGGAGGATATTGGAGTAGCCTTTGTTGCTCAGTGTAACTATAACTCTCAACTCAAGATGACTACCCGAGAGTTAGAGTCCACCAAAATGAATGCAAAGAAGTCCTTTGCTGATTTTATCAAGAGTTGGAGGAGCAAGGCCGCCCTAATGACTGATCGCCCGAGCGAGAGGGATCAGATCTGCATCACCTCTCGCAACCTGCAGCCCGACTATGTTAAGAACGTTGTGTTGGTTCAAGTGTCTGCCAACTTCGAGACTTTCTTTGAGTCTAGTTTGACCATTGAAGAAGCATTGCAAACTGGGGTTCTGCCAAGGAGTAATCTACCTCAACTCAAAAAGCCAAGTCCAGTGCTTACACTGGAAGCAACACCGCTCTGTTTGGGAGCAACAACTACGCCAACGTGGCCTCAAGTGGAAACAATGCCACCACTCAAAATTCCAACAACGCTGCGGATGTCAACCAAGTCCAAGCTCCACAAAACAACCGACCCTGAACCCAACCTCGGAACTTTGCCATTTTTGAGGCATCGCTTTCCTTAGTGATAGAAAGTTAGTCAAGTCCAGTCATCTTAAGCCCTAGATTCCGACACCTCTTCTAAAAATCCACCTCCTAGCCACAACCCCGACGTATTCTACGCCTTCCACCAAAAGCCCTGTCGTCTCACCGATTCTTGTTATCGCCTTCGACATGCAATTCAAGACTTGATAGACAGTGACACTATTCAAACCCCACCTCTCTCAAAGCCTAACGTCATCTCCAACTCCATGCCCAATTACAACTCTGGCTTGCAGATTGGCCAGATATACCTAAGCTCCTCTCAAATAGACCCAAAACTCAAAATAACCTAACCTCCACCATATTCAATCCTACCCACTATATCATCCCAGAACGCCACCCTAAGCCAATCATAACTATCCCTTCTGAACTTGACATCAACATGATGGCAGTAGGTTGGAAAATGGAAGACAAGGCCGACGAATGGAAGGAGCTCTCCAAGGACTAGATTGAGCGGTACAACATGGGTTTCCCTGCATACCCTCATGTCAATCAAGTGTGGTTAGACCGTTGGGAAGGCGAATGGAATGCAGCACAAGTAGATCCTTTGGATGGCCTTTCTTTGTTCATGCTCTACCACCAATCTGAACTTATCAATCCCGAGGAAGAAGTTGAGGAGTGCGTGTGGGACCCACAGCCCGATGCTGGACAGATATCATTGGGTCTTAACCCTGACTTGGACCAAAGCGACGTCAATAAGCAGTACTGGAGTTACTATGAAGAAGGGGAGCCTATTCCCAATGAGTGTCGCCCTCTTAGAGCTATGCTCCCCCTAATAGGTTCAATCTCAAACCCTATCGATGACCATATTCGTGTATTCGACCATTCTCTCAATATTATCTCTGTGGAACAGTCGTGTCCTATTGTTGCCACTCCCGATGAGGATTGCAGCATCATGGTTTTATAGGTTGCACCACCCGATGATCTTTGGGAAGTTAACGAAATTGTCAACGTTGGAAAGACTTCACCACCTGCTGATCTTTGGGATGGCAAAATGGTTGTCGACATTGGCGTCAACGACGAGGTTTGGATTGTCAACACGGCTTTGGTGGATGGAGGTCTTTGGGACATTCCATTTGTTTCCAACCCAAGAATACCTTTCGAGGATGCTGCCGCTCAAGACCCTACTTTTTGGGAGGGATTGGTTATGGAAGATCTGGCCAGGGACTTAGCTCTGGGGCAAGCTGTGTCACTAATGGTAGCTTCAGTCGATAAAGGAAAACGCAAGCTAGGGGAAGTTCTCGCAAACCTATGGGATAAGGTTGCGAATTTTAATGGCGTGCCTTCTATTTGGGACGTTGCCAATGTTACGAGGAGTGGCCGAGTCTTCCAACCTGCTAATCTATAGGCCGGAAGCTTATCCAATCCTCTTATTCAAAGGCCCAACATTCTTGTTGCTCAAAGGAATGCTCATTTTATTGTTCCTATAGTTTCGAGTGGCACCCCGGAGGCAGATATTATTCAAAAACAGCTCAAGCGGATCCCCGCTACAATCTCTGTTTTTGGATTAATATGTTCCTCTTTAGAACATCGTGAGAAGTTGTCTTGGACTCTCGCTCATCTCTTTAGAACATCGTGAGAAGTTGTCTTGGACTCTCGCTCATCTCAAGGTGCCCACCGACATTACTCCCGAGGCCATGATCACCCTCATACTGCCACTTCTATCGAAGCACTCTGTCACTTTCATCGAGAAGGATCTCCCTGTCGATGGAGGTGCACACAACCGCTCGCTACATATAACGGTTAAATGTATAAGACATTGGGTGTCAACTGTCCTCATTGATAATGGCTCTACAATCAATGTTTGCCCTTTGAGGGTTGCTTACCGTTAAGTCTCACCAAGAAGGATCTTATGCCGTCTAACTTGGCAGTCAAGGCTTACGATAACATGTGCCGTGTGGTACAGAGGACACTAGTGCTCAAACTCAATACTGAGGGTTTTGAGATGGAGGTTGAGGTTCACGTCGTCGACATCCTTGCTACCTTCAACTACTGCTGGGCAGGCCTTGGCTTCATAGAGCGGATATCATGGCTGTGCTTTCCACTTTTCACCAAAAGGTCATGTTGGGACTCACCTCTGGGATGTTGACAATCTGCGGGGACTCTGGTATTTGTCTGCACACCGAAGATGGAGCGCCGATCTCAGGGATTATGCACGGAGAGGAAGACGCCGATTTCGAGGGTTTCTCCTTCGATACATCTGGTTCTGTCCTTGCCATTTCCATGGATGATGATTTCATCATAAGCTCAGCTACCCTCGACATAATGAGGAGGATGTCATACATGCCTGATTTGGGACTTGGAATCAATCAACAAGGGATCGCTGAGTTGATCTCTAACTTTCCTTTCAGCGATCACCGATTTGGTTTCGGGTATGTTCCCTCTGCCAATGACGTCTAGAAAAGAAAAGTTAAGGGAAAACCCTTCAAGGTAACGCTGATAGTTACTGTGGGCAGCGTGCCCTTTTCAGGGAAAGGATTCCGATCCCTTCTTTAAAAAAATGCCAGTTCAAGGGAGCGCTAAGCGGGACAGCAAACGCTCGTAAATACAGAGTCGCCACTCGGGTTTAAAAGTCCGACACCCAAGGAACCGTATTCGAAACACTTGCCGCACTGTTTGATTTGAAAAAGTGAAAGCACCAGTCCATCATAACCATATCTGGGTTTGGGAGCCAAGTTACGAGAGGGGAAGGGTTTTATGGCATCCCTCTCGCCCAATCTAGAGATCGGTCTTTACTTAGGCATTTTTGGAAATATTTGTGATACTTTTCTTATTAATCGATTTTTAGCCAATTAGGGCGGCGAAACAGTTAATCGTGGATTTAAACTGTAACAGTTTGCAGGATTTGATCGAAAATAATATGGATGGATGAAATGTTGGTAATTAAACGAGATAAAGCTCAGGATCGTGACTGGATGTCAAACAATGCCTTAGTATGAGTTTGACTCAAACAGTGGCCAACTTGCATGCATGGATCTTCATGCATGCAAGTCCACCATCGCGTAACAGACTCATACGGTCGCGCACTGGTTGACATCCCACCAACAGGCTAAATTTTATCTCCTTCTGGGCTCTGGAACGACTAGCACTCACCCAGGAGGCAAACCAAGCAGTTTATATGTACTGAATGTAAATAATTATTACAAATAGGATGAACAAAAATAAGATACAACCCCTAAACAGTGGGGATATTAAAACAAAGGTCAAGGACCAAGTTGCCCATGCAAAGGCAATCTCTGGAAATAGTCATATCATCGCGCGACAAAGTAATATCAACACGCGATGGTCCTGACTGGACTTCAAGGAATTGCTCTTGCATGCCTAGACTCTGAAACATATCCAGAAGCAACCCAGGGCCATTCCAAAGCTAATAAATGAGTAGACTGGGCTTAAGTTAATTGGTTTTAACATGCAAAACAACGGAATAACCATAAACATGCTTCACAATGACTTATTATATTATGAACAGGAAATAGCTAGCATCCTATCCCCACAAGGACCATCGCACAATGACTATGAAAGTCACGCGCGTGACTGGGTCCGTCGCGCGTAGAAAAGCCATTGCACGGTTCTTGTAACCCTGCTGACTTTAGGGCCAGGACTGGTATTGATTACCAGCCTTGGACCTGTCAGCCCCCCTCAAAGATCAAAATAGTTAGCAGACAATATATTATACCTTTGCTTGAGTGTTTCAAAGTGGCTTGAACAAGTAGGTAGTGGTGACAAAATGAGTGTATGGAAGTGAGTTGAATAGTGAAGTAGCAAGAGTATTGTGGGTTATGTGGCCCTTTTTTGCTTGATTTTTTTGTAACCCTTGACATAGAAGAGCAATAGAGTATTTATAGAAAGTGGGAGAGTGTTTGGTTGGTGGTGCACAAGGCTATACAACCAGTCAACAAGGCTGGTTGTAGTTGCTTGGTGGAGAAGGGTTCCACAAAGGTGATGGGAGAGTGGGTGAGAGGGTGGTGCAAGCCCAGCCCTACAAAATGTTGTATTGGCGAGGAAAATGGGGTTGTACAGCTCTGCAAACCCCTGATCATCATAAAATCCAGCTGGAAAAAGGTGAAAGGGACAGGCGCTTACCATCGTGCAATGGAGATATCATCGTGAGATGGTTATACCCACTCGCGCGTTGGTCAACAGTCAAGGCTTTGACCTTGACCAACACCTGGCAGATGGAGCACCGAGCGAGAGAACCAGTTCAACGCGCGATGGTCAAACCTGAGATCGGGTTTTGACTTAGGGTTTTAGAGTATAGGATGGGTTCCACTCACTCCAAGCTCAAACATTTGCATTCTCAAGATTGTTTTTGATCTGACTCATCATCGGGGAAACAAGAAACCGCAAAACAAAGTAAATCAATTGGGAGATCCAAATTGGGGTGTCTATAGTAGTCCATCTTGGATGGCACGCGGAGCACCATTGACTGGTACGGGTAACGTCAAAGATTCCTACACACCCGACAAATCTGCCCAAAAGCTGATTTATAGAAAACACAGACCAATATGTAAAAATACCGTGCACCAAATGGATCGGAGAGTGGATCGATTGCTGATGTGAACCCTCCTAAGGAATAAATAAGTTGGACAGATGGATCATCACCAATTGATAATTGGATAGATGGATCGTCGCTGATTGATAATTGGACGGATGGATCGTTGCTGATTGATAATTGGAGTGATGGGCGGACCACTACAAGGGATATAAAAATGCTCCGGAACGAACATTGAAGCAAAGCGACCCCCACAAATTGTTGTAAGGCCATAACAAATACCTATGGGCCGACATAATATATAAATGAGATCGGGCCAATACCAGAGGCTTCATTGGGCCAGCGGCCCACTTAGTCTATCAGGCGATGGACGGGCTTTAGCGCGCGAGAGACGTCTGTCAAGGTTTGGATTTAGAAACGGCCCAGACCCGGCCCACTCGTGTCCGATACCTTTAAACTTCCTAGGGACAATACAGAAGCAGTTCTCAGCAATTTCAAAGGTTTCAAACCCCTCTCAACTCTCAAACTCTCTCAATCTCTGCCAAACCCTTGATCTCTTCATAAAACCAACAAAATCAAACCCAAAACCAAACATCCATGGCAGAACACGGCAATGGCAGCGGTGGTGGAGAGGTTGTTGATCATCCGGAGGATGAGGGAGGACCAATGGAGGTTGAAATTGGAGATCAATAGCCGACGGAGGCTGTCGGAGGCACAGGTGCAGAGGCTATAGGTGACGGTGACGATGACAGCAATCAAGGCGCGAGCAGGAGGCTGGTAACGAACACGATCATCGTGCGATGGAGCCAGGGCATCGTGCGATAGAGGAAGCTAGGGTCATGGGGCCCATTGCTCGGCCATTGGACCCAAGCATGGCAGTGGAAGGCTCAGTGGTATTCAGTGGTGGTTCTAGAGGTGCCGGAGGCAGTGGTGCCAGTGGTGGTGATATTGGGCCGAGCGGGACTTCGCCGAGGGACCCGTCGAGAGGCAAGGGTGCTGTGACTGAGGAGGAAGGGGCTACAGAGGCTCTTTTCGTGTATAGAGAGGAGGACGTGTTGTTTCGGCCAACAACAACGTCGTCCAGCCACAGGCCAATCACAAACAAGATGTCGTGGAATTTCTGAGTGACGAGAGATTAGCACAACTTCTTGAAGAGAATCCCGCAATTGGGATTGTGGTTTTGGAGGCTCGGGAGGAGCGAGAGCGAGAGATAGCGGCTTCAGAGGCAACGGCCAGGGCCGAGAGGGAAAAAGCCGAGGAGGAAGAGGCCTTGAGGGATATGGAAACCGAGGAGAGAGCCGAAGAGGAGGCGCGGGGGCCTAGGGTGACTGTTGTGGCAGAGGCAGAGAGCTTGATACGACCTGACTTTGCAGTGGAGACGTATGTGCTTCCCACGCCACACTTGTTCGTGCCGTCGGGCTTTGCGGCTTACATGCCACGACGAATAGAGTACAACGCCGAGCTCGTGCTGAGAGATCCCGAGACCCACATCTCAACTACTTGGACTGAGGTAAATTCTTGGAAACCCCTTTGCAACTTAAATTCATATTACTTGCATGTATTCAATTTAAGAATAACACGTAATAACCTTCGAAACTAATGACAATACAATAGTCCTTGATTGATAAGCCACGCATGTAATAACTTGAGCCAACCATCCGTTGCTGCATTGGTTACCTGGAATTTGAAAATGAGAGGCCCATATGCTGACATATTCTTTTATTGTTCATTTCTACATTTGAAACGGGCGAGAGCGAAACCGAGGGATATCCGCGGCTTCGGAGGCACGTGTAGCTCCTTGGCATTATACAAGAGTCTGCCAGCAAGAGTGAGGCAGTTAGTAGACGAGGTGGGCTTTGGCGAGTTCATACGGACTCTTTCTCCGGTTAGAAATGACCATGCCGTCCTAGTAACGCTTGTAGAGAGGTGGAGGATACTACTAACACCTTCCAATTACCACCTGGGGAGATGACAGTGATGCCCACAGACTTTGCAGTGATCACTGGCCTAAGGTATAAGCAGTTCAAGGAGTACCTTAAGAAAAAGGTGACAACCGAGCAGGAGGCGGAGCAGATGGCTACGACATACTTGTTGTACCTCTTCGGTGCTTCCCTGTATCCAAACAAGCGAAGCAAGGTGCACCTGTCGTACTTGCCAGCATTGAAAGATTTGAGGACAGCCTCGCGCTTTAATTGGGGTGGAGTAGCACTCGGTGCAGCCTACGGCTTCCTAGGGGACTCGTCGAGGACAGAGCAGAGCAGAGCACAGCCGGGTACTGGAGAATCTGGGAGGTATGATTTCAATAAAGTAATATTTCAATTTATATTTGCATCCGATTGACAACATAGCCTGCTTGACTATATAACTTGCATGTATTGATGACTTGACTTGTTTCATAACCATGCAGCTCTGGGCTTATGAGGTTTTGAATATGTGCCGCTCGGCGTCCAAGTGCCTTGACCTGAGAATCCTCCCTCATGCGCACGGTTGGAGCAAAGAAAACATGGGAGAGAAAAGAAGAAGGGGCGATCTGAACGGCTTCCGGATATACTTAGACGAGCTTCGATCCTCACAGGCATAACACGAAACTTCACCTAGTAAAATATGGACCCCAACATTGCTTTAATGTTGTCGCTGATGAATATCTGAAATGCTTGCTTGTATAATTTTGCAGGTCGAGTGGGATCTGTGGAGAGTAGCAGGGGCAGAGCCTGAGTACTTGGCCAAGAGCAGGGCTATCACAGCTAGCAGAGTGCTACTGGAGTCGGCCTTCGGCTGCCAATGGTACTTTGGAGATCGAGCGACATGTCAGTCACTTGGCTAGCTGAGTTCCAGGTGCCAGGTGCCAGGGCCACTTCCACCCCGGGCCTCACACATATGAGAGTACACACGGGCCAAGCTGGAGAGGTCACACATCCTGATACAGACCTGACACACTACTTGTGTCCCCATATGGACTATGCCACATACCAGAGAGAGCGTTTGGCGTGGCCACTAAGAGTTCGGGACTTAGAGAGGTATGGAGTCAGGCTCGCAAAGCTGTTGAAGAGAGAAGAGCTGTTGTAGAGAGCCCAAGAAGTGGTGAGAGCCGTGTGAGACGGAGCTCGAGTGGTCCAATGAGAGGTGGGCCCCAAGAGTTGCTATGGAAGGTGTCAGTGGTGGACATGTAAGAGAATCCAGCTAAAGTACTCCTTGTCCCTGCTAGGGTTGAGCCCATACCTTTTACTGTCCCGGAAAGAATGACCTTTATTCTTGTATTTTGATACATTTGCATTATTGTTGTACTGCTTGATAACGTTAAAATGTATACAGGTGCCTGTTGAGTGGGTGAACGAAGCTATTCGCCGCATGCTGGCATTGGAAAATGTGGTGAGGAGAGCGGCGAGTGGCTTTCCATTGGACTTGAGCTATCCGGTCCCAACTCCCCCTTGAGTTCAGCCGGCACCTACTCAGAGATCCCAGGTATATCTCCCGGAAAACAATACATTTGTGCTTTCGATACTCGATATATGCACTTGCTCTTGATAGATAAAATACCTTGATGTCTTTGAATTTGGAATTAATAAATTGCACCTGCTTTCAACATTTGATATATACAATATGCACAATGTATACTGATGCTTGAAATGAAAATACAATGCAGGCGGCTCCCTGGAGGAAGAGCGCCCGGCCTCTGCCACAGAAGAAAATGGCGGTGCCAGCAGCTGCCGCTCTTCCAACCACAACTTAGCGACAAACAAGGAGCACCCGACAGGCAGCCGGGGACCTGCAGGCAGCCAAAAAGGCCGTGGTGCGCGTGGAGGAAGGATACCGCATAGAGATGCAAAAGAGGTCATCTTAGCAAGAGGCTACAAAGAAGAGGAAGAGGTCAGAGCCTGAGGTATCCAAGGAGGAGGAGGAAGAAGAAGAGGAAGAGGACGACGAGGAGGGTGAGGAACGCTCATCCGCCAGCAGTGGCTCCGATGATACTGCCGATGATCCCAGATACAAACGGGATCCAAGAGAAGAGGAAGAGGACGACGATGATGACGACGTTGATTGGTTCAAGTGAGGGCTTCCACTGAGCCTTATTCATTTTCTGCTTTTGATTTTGCCTTCGGGCCTGCGAGCCCAAGTAGATAGCTTGACACTTGATAGTTGTTTTGGGGCCTGCGTGCCTTTTGACTTGTGGGCGTATGTGCCCTGGCAGAGATGATGGTTTTAATTGCCCGAAGTGCCATAAGTATAGTAGTTCCACCGTTTGATATGGATAGATCATGGTTTTTGGTAATCTTAAAATTTGCATTTTATAGTTTGTCAACTCTCTTGTAGGAAATGACAAAAACCAATCGCCAATTACAAACTTGCATTGACAACACACCCGAGACTGCACACAGATACATATGCACGCACAGATATGACTAGCTCGAATAAAAAGGAAAAACGTGTCCTAGGATACATCCTTGAGAAATATAATGAAATTTTGTGTATTAATGAGCCAAAATCCAAAATACTTCAAATTGACAAAACTGACACTTTGACAAGGTCTAATTCGCACAACATGACTTACACGAATCGACAGAACTAAGAAAAACACCCCGGAATAGAATTTAGACCGAGAAAATGCTAAAAATGTCGTAAAAACAAACATACGACGCAAAACATGACTCGATTATGTCCCGGACTGAAACCGACACCTCCATATAGTCACAGAAGATCCATATGACCTGTATAGCATGTGTGCACCTGGCGAAAACCCTTAAAATGAAATTTGACCATTCAAAACCTCAATCTAAGCTCGAAACGGGCCGCCGAGGGTCCAAAATCTTTGTTAAACATGATATTCTGAATCCGATGCTTGGACACAGTCACAAATGTTCATTATGCCTTGCTGGAACCATCAAAAATGCAAAAGAGCCCTTGGAACGAAAAGCGACAAAATCTGGACAATGGGTGCTGAAATCTGTCAAATTACAGGTTGTAGAAGCGCGCGACATAGTGGATCAATCGCGCGATGGTCAGACCTTGCTAAGCCACCCCAGTTTGACCAAATCAGTTCTTTTAAGAGCACAAAAGGCCTTGTCATCCCCTAAACGTACTGCAGATAGCTTTGCATGAGAAGGAGTCCTTTCATTGCAAGGTGTTAGGACACGAGCTGTGCTATGTGCACAACAGCTGTGCACAGATGCCTTTTTCTCCCACCTCGGGTCGCAAAAAGATGATCGGAGCCGCTCATTTTGTTCAAAAAATGTCATTTAAGGTCTCTGTAAAAAATGAGCTTCGTTCGATATCGTTAGAGGCGCCAACTAAATTCTGAAGTGATTTTGGGTGTTTTGTTGACGCCTCTAACGATATCGAACGAAGCTCATTTTTTACAGAGACCTTAAACGACATTTTTTGAACAAAATGAGTGGCTCTGATCATCTTTTTGCGACCCGAGGCGGGAGAAAAAGCCTGCTGTGCATAGCTGCTGTGCACAAGGCTTTACTGGTTAGGACACCTTGCATGGAGCCAATCCCTTAGCACGAGAATCGAGACCAATATTTTTGGAATTTTGCCTATAAAAGAAGGGTGTTAGCTACAAGCAAACACACACCACTCCTTCTAACCACCAAACCCCCCCACCCCCCCTCCCCCCCCCCCCGCCCCATTATTTGAAATGGAAAGTCCTTTACGGCCCTTGTCGATGCTTGGTTATCAAGATCCAAAATCATTGACCGATTGGATTCACCATCACAATGCCTAGCCTCAATCCAAGTCCTTCGATATGTGGGACCACGCTCTAAACTTCTCAGAGCTGCTCTCACGCACTGGGATCCTGTTGTGCATGTTTTCCGATTTTACAAAGACGAGCTGTGTCCAACTGTCGAGGAATTCCAAGCGTACCTCCAAGGTTTTGCTAATTCCCACACACTAGCTGTTCCCCCAATCCAAGAGGATATGTATCACCTGCTGCAAATGACACTCAATATTCCAGAAGAGCTGGCGACAACCATAATCCATGATGGCAAACTCGACATTACGCGTCTTATAGAGCTTTTTGGTCCAGAAGGAATCTTGGAGAGTTATACCGAAGAGGCTAACACGCAATTCACTCTTTCACTCTGTGCCTTGGCAGCGTACATGCTGGTTCCTGCCGATGGAAAGGTCAGCCCTAGCCTAGTGAGCGTTGCTATACAGAAGAGGGCTCGTAAAAACATATTCCCCACGGTCTTGGCGGAAACCCTGATGGGTTTGGATTTGTTCAAAAGTGGCCAAACAAATACGTTCAGTGGAAGCCCCCGCTTGCTCCAGGTAAGTTCTCACTCGGCTCACCTTTTTCTGGCTTTTCACACTTTCTCATTTTACCTCAACACTCGGGTAAGGCTTACTCCAGGTCCTTACTTGTCTTTTCACTCAAGCTTTATCTGGTTTTTTACTTGTTCTTTCACTCATACAGATATGGTTATCTAACAAGATTGGCTTGCTTGAAGCACCACAGGCAGATTGGGACCACTTTCCTAGGTGTTTGCTGGAGAGGTCGATGCTATATTCTGAAAGGGGAACCGTGGAGTGGTATGCTTTCCTACATGACATGGACTCTGATGACATCGTTTGGAGATGTCCCTGGTTGAACATACCGGAGACAGCGGTTACCTCTGCTGGATTCAAGAGAATGATAATTGCTGGGATGGCTAACTTTACCTTCTACATTTCAAGCAACATACTCCGTCAACTGGGCATGAATCAAGGCTTGCACCGATCCGGGGCTGAGGACTTCGAACCTCCAACCTTTAACCTCTGAAACTTGCGTAACTACTGGCGCAATTGGAATAATAGGGCGCTTGACGGACCCCTTCCTAATTTCGTCACATGGTTCGAGATCGAATACGTGGAATGGCTTCATGAAGAAGTGAAAGCAAGACATGGGGGCTACTTCTGAACACAGCCACGCCATCGTACTTAAAATAAGTCGAGCGTCGTTGGGTTGCTCGAGCACTTTTACTTTTGTTTTATGTCGCTTACCTTAAAACGATGTACGGCATTTAAGCCTAGCCTGTTTAATAAAGGAACAACTCGCACTATGAAGGCTTTGAACCCCACTTGTGACTTGAAATTTCCCCTGAAGGCTCGAATTCTTCATCACACACATGAAGGCGAAACCAAAGCTTCGACACAGTCATACATACCCATAGTGATCTACTGGAAAAAGTTCACAATCAAGCCTAGGATGATGTGGGCATGCGGATGCTCGATTTTTCTTTCTTTGGGAAGGGATTCCGTTCCCCCCCCCCCCCCCCCCCCCTAAAGAGAGAAATGTTGCCGGCTCACGGGAGCGCTTTTTGAAGCTGGATTACAAGCGCTCGCGAAAAATACAAAGTCGCCACTCGGGTTCGAAGGTCCGACACCAAAGGAATCATATTTTCGAAGCACTTGCCGCGCGGGATTTGAAAAAGTTAAGAAACCAGTCCGTCATAACCATATATGGGTTCGGGAGCCAGGTTACGAGAGGGGAAGGGTTTTATGGCACCCCTCTCGCCCAATCCAGAGATTGGTCTCTACTTAGGAATTTGCAAAAATATTTGTTTTGCGATTCCATTTAATTAATCAATTTTTAGCCAATTAGGGCGGGGGAACAGTTAATCGGGGATTAAAACTGTAACAATTTGCAGGACGTGATAGATGATAGCATGGATGGCACGACATGTTAGAAAATAAACAAGATAAAATCTAACACTGAAATTGGATATCAAAACAGTGCATTGGAATGAGTTAACACAAATAATGGCCAACTTACATGCATGGATCTGCCAGCATGTAAGTCCACCATCGCGTGTCAAACCCATTCCATCGCGCGAGGGTTGATATCCTCCCAATAGGTTAAGTTTTATCTCCTTCTGGGCTCTGGAAGGACCAGTGCACACCCAGGACAAACCACGCAGTACATATGGCAACAAAATATACAATTTCAAGGCTGTAAAGCCCTACAAATTAATAAAGCACCCCATAAACAATGTGGGGAAAGAATAACAACCTAAATCCAAGTTACCCGTGCAAGGCCATTCACTGGTCAGAGGCAAACCATCGCGCGATGGAGTCAGTCTGTTGCACGATGGTCTCAGACTGTTGCGCGATGGTTTCAGACTGTTGCACGATGGTTTGAGTCTTTTAACCAGTGTTTGGTTTACAGATTTCTGGGTTCTGAAATAGGTCCAGAATGATCCCAGGGGTACTCCATAATAGCAGAAATACAAATTAACTACAAACTAGCAGTTTCTAACAAAGGAAAGCAATAAACTGGTTATTATCATGCTTAATAGAGTGATCTATACGTAAGTAAATACACAAAAACAACAAGACACCAATCCCCACGAGGACCGTTGCGCGATGATCAAAATCGTCGAGCGAGAGAGTGGCTCCATCGCGCGCTGGTTCTTAGTATGACGGTTTTTAAAACCTTGCCAGCTTTAGGACCAGGACTGGTATTGATTACTAGCCTTGGCCCTGCCAGCCCCCCTCAAGGATCAGAACAGAAAGCAGAACAAAGGTAAGCTATACCTTTGATTGAGTTTGAAACGAATTTGAGCTTTGAATTGAATTGAAGTTGGTTGGGATGTTTGAGGATTATTGAGTGTGAGTAAAATGGGGAAGAACAAGCTATGTTCTTAGTAGGGATTTTGTAGCCTTTCAAAATAATGGAACCCTTTTAAAAAAACCTTTCAATTTTCTTAACCTCTTGAATGGATGAACAAAAGGGGGTATTTATAAGGAGAGTGAGGTAGATATGGAGGTGCAACCAGCCAAGCAATGGCTGGTTGGGGGGGCTTGGTGGACAAGTTTCCACCTTTGGAAAGGTTGGTGGGAGATATGGGGGATGTGGACACCTCTAGTCTGGATATTGTTTTTCCGGCAAAATAGAAGCTTCTAACGAGATGCACACCACTGGTAATGACTTCTGCATGCTGAATAAAGCAAGTTTGACCAGACGCTGACCATCGCGCGACAGAGTGGGACTATCACGCAACGGTCAACGCCATAGGTTGACCATCGTGCCCCAATTTTTGACTATCATGACAAGTCCAAACCACCCAGAACTAGTCCATAGTCAAACCTGACTATTTGACCAATACTTGGCACTTTTACCTACGCGCACTGGGTCTCAACCAATGCATGTCAATAAGGTTTTGGGGGTTTTGAAAGGCTTAGGCTAGGTTCAAAGGTTCAAATAGGGTATCAAACACTCAAAGCTCAAGCTCTTATCATTCCCGGGGTGTTCTTGATCCGTTTCATCATCGGGGAATCAAAAACCGTAAGTAAACTAATCTGGAAGCCCAGATTGGGGTGTCTACAGATGAAAAGTGAAAAATGCACTCCCAAAAGGCAGTAGCCTGCTTTTCTTAGCGGTGAAAACTGATTTCGTCACGCGCTGAAGTGACATAAACACGCGGAGATCAATGAACGTGCGTTGGTTTCACACTGTCGCGCGAGGATCAAATGCTGCTTTCGTCGCCAAATTTGACCCATCTTGAATCTGAGGTATTGCAAGCCTTGTCACTATCTTTGGCCGTCCAGGACACCTCTGGGCCAGCCCACAGGTGTGCCCTTTCATTGAAAGGGGTAATGCCACCTTGCTTAGATATTTGCCTTGAAAAGAGAGATATTTTCATACCTTGGCTATAAAAGAACCAAGCTCCTGTAGATGTAAGACATTACTTCCAAGGTTAAAGTTTTCGCCATCCCTATAACGGCAAATAACATCCCAGTCTTGATCAGTCTGTGGTTAACAACCTTTATTGCCAGAGATTGGCTATCATTTCGGTCCCACGGGTTGGCTGCTTTTCGTTTTCTCGAAAACGTGAGGCTTCACCCCGAGATTCTGATGGTGGCCATGCAATTCTGGGACCCAGACGTTCATGTTTTTAGGTTCGGGGACTACGAGCTGTGCCCAACTGTGGAGGAATTTCAAGCATATCTCCAGGGGTTTGCTTCAAGCATGATCGTCGTGCCACCCTATAGAAAAAGCATGCCAAAACTTCTGTAGTCCTGTCTCGATATTTTGAAGGGAGCATTTGAGAATCTGCTAAATGGCGGGGAGATCAACATCATGAGCCTGATGGAGTGGTATGGGCTCGAAGGGAACACGGAGGATACCGCCCTGCAGGCTCGACGTCGATTTGCTCTAGTAATCAGCGTGCTTGCTGCGTATTTACTGGTGTCTCTAAATGGATGAGTTAACCCCTCTTTGGTGAGCGTTGCAGCTCGAAGGAATGTGGTGCCATTGGTTCTTGCGAAAACACTCATAGGTTTGGATTTGGTTTCCACCGGCCAAACAAACATTTTTGGCGGTAGTCCTCCCCTGTTATAGGTAAACTCTCACTCAGCTCACCTATTTTCGGCTTTTGCTGGTTCTATTTTTACCTCATCTCTCGGTTAAGGCTTAATCGGAGTTTCTCACTTGTTTTATCGCTCAAGTTTTATGTGGCTTCTTACTTGTCTTTTCACTCATACAACTATGACTATCATACAAACTTGGGCTGCTCACAGCACCAGAACGAACTGGCCCTACTTGCCCGGCCGAATGCATCAGCGAGGGATGATCTACCCAGAGATGTCTGTAAACCAGTGGTCTACATTTATGAAGGAAATGACGCCGAATGAGATCATTTGGAGGCGTGAAGCGCTGAATATCCCAGACAGGACCACAAATTCTGCAGGCTTTGAGAGAATGGTAATCGCCGGGCTGTCTAGTTTCACGTTCTACATTCCAGGGCGTATCCTTCGCCAATTAGGTATGAACCAGGGCTTGAACCGAGCCGGGGTGGAAACTTTTCACATTCCTGCTTTCACTGCCCAAAACCTGAATGGATACGAGCGCAACTGGGGCCTGAGGCAATTTGATGGAGCTGATCCAGATTTCAGCACAAAACTCAAGCACCGCTACAAAATATGGCTAAGAAAAGAGATTGTAAGGAGACAAAATGCAGACCGACTCCCGACAAAACTCCAATGATCTAGAATAAACTGTGAGCCTGTGAAGGCCTTTAGCATTTCACTCTGTTTTTATGCTCAACTCTTTTTTTTTAAAAGACTCTGCTCAACTCGTGTAATAGAAAGAATAGTTCGAATAAAATCGAAAGACTAAGAGCTTTCCCCTTTTGATTCAAATGTTGAACACCGTGTCGCTTCGAGCACTGAGATACACCCTGGAAGTAGGAAACCATGGATCACGTTGATTGATTGTGACCGAATCTCACGGAGAGATTGCCTACATATTCCTTTTCAAGGAATCAAGTCAAAACGTAGTTCAGGCTAAGGTTCACTCGTGTATTTTAACTCTCCTTTTACGCTCTAACTTTTGCCTAGAACCGCTCATTTGGGTTTTCGGTCTAGTTAGCTTTCGAATATTGCCTATTTATTTTTGCCTAGATTACCTCCTTAGGTTTTCGGTTCAGCAGGCTTGCTCTAATTTTTGCTTGGAACCGCCCACCCTTGTGGTTTTTTGGTCCAATAAGCTTCTCTCAGGGGTAGTAACGCTTGAGTTGATCCAGGTTGACCAAGGTGTTGAACTCATTGCCATCAAGATCAATGAGCTGAGCCGCTCCTCTAGAAAGGATAGTCTTGATAATGTAAGGCTCGAAACGCTTCGGTCGGAATTTGCCATGAGGATCGAAGACAGGCGCCCGAATCTCCTTTGTGACCACATCCCCCTCAACCAAGTTCCTAGACTTTACCTTTTTGTTGAACGTATGGGCAATTCTTTGTTGATACCCCTGAACATGATACAAGGCACGAAGCCTCCTCTCGTCAAAAAGCATGAGTTCAACGAATCTTCCTCTAAGCCATTCAGATTCCGAGAGTTTAGATTCTACCATGATCCTTAAAGATGGTACCTCAAGCTCAATAGGAAGCACCGCCTCCATCCCATAGACTAGGGAAAAAGGAGTCGCCCCTGTTAATGTTTGGATTGATGTCCGATACCCCCAAAGAGCTAAAGGTAGTTGCTCATGCTAGTCCCTTGCGAACTCTACAAATTTCTTGATGATTGTCTCGACATTCTTGTTTGCTGCTTCAACTGCCCCATTCGTCTGAAGGCGATAGACCGTTGAATAATGAATCTGAATCTTGAACTCTTCGAAGAGTTCCAAAACCCTGCCTTTGAAATGATTCCCATTGTCTGACACAAATGCCTGCGGAACGCCGTATCGATAAATGATGTTCGTTCTGATGAAATGAGCGACTTGAACTGTAGTTAAGGTTTTGTAAGACTCAGCTTCCACCCATTTGGTGAAATAATCTATTGCCACAAGAATGAACCTATGACTATTTGAAGCAGATGGTCTGACCATGTCGATGACATCAATGCCCTATACAGAGAAAGGCCAAGGTGAAGTCATGCTGAACAAGTTAGAGGGAGGAACATGCATTAGATTGGCATGGATCTGGCACTTGTGACAACGCTGCACATGATCTACACACTGAGATTCCATGGTAGACCAGAAGTAGCCCTACCGTAAGATCTTCCTAGCGAGCATGACACCGATCATATGAGGACCACAGACTCCCTTGTGAATCTGTTCCATAATCTGACAGCCTCAGCACTATTGACGTCGAGCTTGTGCATCCCACAATAAGACCTTCTGTATAGCTTCCCACCACAGATGATGTATTGGGCTGCCATCCTTCATAACGCAGTTTGATCCTTTTTTGAGGCCCCAGCAGGATACAAGCCACTCTCAACAAAGTTCCATATGTAATGGTACCAGGGTAGGCCATCATCAACATCTTCGATGGTGTTGACATATTGACAGGCTGGGCAGTTGTGGGTACACGCCCCAAAATTCTCAATTTTGTTGTTTAAAGATCGGGTGCGGCCCTCTTTTGAAAAGCGCGGCGAAACGCTTCGATTCAGAGTCGCCACTTGGGTTTTAGCGGTGAAAAAAACACCCAAGGAACCGAACTCGAAAACGTTTGCTACGTTTGTTTGAGTTTTGTAAAAGGCTTGTAGACTGGACCGTCGTCACCTTCGATATCTGAGGTTCGGGAGCCAGGTTATGAGAGGGGAAGGGTTTTATGGCACCCCTCTCGCCCAATCCGGAGATCGGTCTCTACTCAGGCATTTTTGTAAAATATTTGCGTTTTTCTCTCATTGATCATTTTTTAGCTAGTTAGGGCGGGGGAGCAGTTAATGGGACTTAAAACTGTAATAGGTTGCAGTTATGTGACAAAATGTTTATGGATGATGATTTGCTTGAATCAATAGATGAATTATAGATTGAGAACAAGCACTGAGAGCAATTTAAACAGAATGGGGTACGCTGTCTTTCAGAGATGTGAGCAGGCAACTTACCGATATGCATTGGCCAGGCCACTGCATATCGATACAACCTGCGCACGCCACCTCAAGACTGGCGTACACCACTCCTTTGCACTCACAGTCTTTGTTTGCAACCCTCCGGGCTCTGGAATGGACCAGTGCACACCCAGGACAAACCACGCAGTTTATAATGCAATCATATTTATAGATACAAATATAAGAAATGGCTTAAAGCCATGAAAACAGACAGGAAACCCCATAAATAGAGTGGGGAGATAACGAGAGGCCAGGATTGAACTATGGTGCAAGGGCCAGCCATTGGTCCTTAGCATAACTGCCGTAAGCCACTCTTGAAAGGCCGTACGCCAGTTATACCACTTATCCAGTGCTTGGCTTTACATCATCTGGGCTCTGGAACATGACCAGAAAGAACTCAGAGGCCTTCTAAAGCGAGAAGAAGCAAGTATTGAAAGCTATAGCTAACCATTCTAGGATACAAAAAGCTATAAAATTGGTTATTAGCATGTTATAAGGTGATGAACATAAAATATAAGCAAGAAACAGACAACCCATGATCCCCACACCAGTAATGTGCGTACCGCCATGACTGGCGTACGGCTTGTAAAAACTAGCGTGCGCCATGTTTCGTCTTGTTCGATTGTTTTATTTTACTAGTCTAAGGCCAGGACTAGTATTGGTTACTACCTAAACCTTTCTGGTTCCCCTCAGGGATCGAAAACAGAAAGCCACGCAAAGGTGGTATACCTTTGATCCTTGAGGTTAACTATAGACACCCCAATCTGATTTCCCAATCGTTTTACTTCTTTTTCAATTTCTTGTTTCCCCGATGATGAATCAGGTCGAAAATAGTCTTGAGAGAATGAAATGGTTTGAGCTTGGTGTGTGCGGAACCCATCCTTAACCCCAAAACCCTTAAACCCAAACCTTGACCAAAGGTTTGACCATCGCACGACCCACTGGGTCTCTCATGCGATGCTTTACTTGCCAGGTGGTGGTCAAAGTCAAACTTTTGACTGATTGACCATCGCGGGGAAGGTAGAACACTTGCGCGATGGTTTCACTCCATCGCGCGATGGTCAACACCTGTCATATCCACCTTTTTCCAGTTGAATTTTGTGATGATCAGGGGTCTACAGGCCTGTGTAACCCCATTTCGTCGACTGAACAGCGTTCTGCAGGGCTGCCCTTGCACCACCTCTTCCCCACTCTCCCATCAACCTTCACACCCCACTTCTCCACCAAGTAAGTGTAGCCAGCCTTGTTGGCTGGCTGCATTACCTTGTTTAGCCACCAACAAACCCTCCCCTCATTCTATAAATAACCCCTATGGTTCTTCTTTCAAAGGGTTACAAAAAATTTCAAAGAGAGAAGCAAGAGCTACAAGCTTAATCACTTTTCTCACCCAAAATCACTCCCATATACTCATTTGTCAAGCCATACCACCTCATTCAAGCCATTCTCAAGACACTCAAGCAAAGGTATAACCCTTTTTGTTTAACTATTTTGATCCCTGAGGGGGGGCTGACAGGGCCAAGGCTGGTAATCAATACCAGTCCTGGTCCTAAAAGCCAGCAAAGTTACAAGTTGCTGTGGACGAGCACTCCCACGCGCGAGACTCCTATTCCATCGTGTGACGGTTCTCCTTAGCGTGATATGGTTCTCGTGGGGATGGGATCCTTGTCCTTATCCACTTATATGATTTCATGCTTTCCTATCTAATAATACTTAGTATATTCCGCTATGTTGCATATAAAAAATATGTAGGTTACCTTAGTTCATTCACTTGTTTACTTTGGAATGCCCCTGGGTTGCTTCTAAATATGTCTCAGAGCCCAGGCATGCAAAGCAATTCCTGGAAGTCCAGTCAGAACACTCGCGCGATGATCTGACTCCATCGCGCGATGGTTTATCTATTTCCAGTGATTGCCCTTGCATGGGCAGCTAGGCCCTTGGCCTTTATTTTGATACCATCACTGTTTAAGGGTTGCACCTTGTGCCTGTTAATTCTTGATTGTAATAATTATTTACTTTCAGTACATATAAACTGCTTGGTTTTACCCTGGGTGTGCACTGATCCTTCCAGAGCCCAGAAGGAGATAAAATTTAACCTATTGGTAGGATGTCAACACTCGCGCGATGGATTGAAAGTGTCGCGCGATGGTTTGATTTGCATGCAAGGATTCCCGTGCATGCAATTTGGCCATTGTTTGCGACAAACTCAAGCCAAAGCACTGTTTTGGCATCCAGGATCAGTGTTAAGTATTATCTCATTTATTTCTCATCACCTCATCCATCCATGCTATTATCTATCGCATCCTGCAAATTGTAACAATTTTAATCCCCGATTAACTGTTTCCCCGCCCTAATTGGCTAAAAATTGATTAATTGAATGGAATCGCAAGCAAACATTTTCGCAAATGCCTAAGTAGAGACCGATCTCCGGATTGGGCGAGAGGGGTGCCATAAAGCCCTTCCCCTTTCGTAACCTGGCTCCCGAACCCAGATATGGTTATGACGGACTGGTTCCTTGACTTTTTCAAATCAAACAGCGCAGCAAGTGCTTCGAAATACGGTTCCTTGGGTGTCGGACCTTCAAACCCAAGTGGCGACTCTATATTTTTCGCGAGCGCTTGTCGTCCAAGCTTTAAAGCGCTCCCGCGAACCGGCGGCATTTTCTCTTTTAAGAGGGGAACGAAATCCCTTCCTAGGAAGGAAAAATCGGGCATCACATGCCCACAGTGGCGACTATGCTAGGGATCAAATCAATATTGGTCTATACTTAGATTTTAATACGCTTAAGAACAATGCCACAAAAGCTTGTGAATATAGTGAGCTTCGCGCTGCTAAATAAAGGATTGGTGATTTAACAGGACCTCGTGTCCGGCCATCCTAACTGGGGCTTTTTCCGATTGTTCTCTCGTGTAGTTTCTTCTAAGTATTGACTAAATAAAGAGAGCCAAATTTGAAAAGGCATTTGCGAATTTGCGATTCTGTTCCATTAATCAAATTCTTTAGCATTTTTCATATGCATCGATGTGGGATAAGACTCGTTGGATCGTTTTGGCAATCCGGCACGGTTTACCGGAGCCCGGGGACCCCGAATGACCAACAACCTTCGACGATGATGAGTCATTCTACCGTTCGACTGTTGCTCTGCGATTACACGGGCTGCAGGAGGTATGTCTTGGCTCTAGTCCGAGGAGCCTATTATAAGCCAAAACCAGCCTTTACATATACAAAGCACTAGCACTCTCCAAACTAGGACAGGTACCTGCAGGCTAGGGGCTACTTGCATCTAACCCCATACTGTCCACGTGTTACTGCTTTCCCTATCGCATGCACTGTACATACATACCGTTTTGTGTAGAAGCATGTTTAGGGCGGCTCCTAAGTTGTCTCTATTTCAAGTCCGTCTTATGTTTATTAGGACGTTGTCATGGCCCGATGAAGAGTCATGCACCTCGATGGTGCACGTTGTCAATTTTCAAAGTCCTTTGAACAATTAGACTTTAGGAAATCAAGACCTTTTAAGTCTTTGGCTAATTACCCGATCGAGGTTTCAAACAGAAAGCAAGGGACAATCGGAGAAAATGCCGCGATGCTTACACCACTTTGGTTATCATGCGAAGCATGTACACCATTTAGGCTATGGCACCGTGCTGCCTACGCCACCCCGGTTATAGTATCACGTCGTCCACACCGAATTGTTCTAAGTTCAAAGTTGGAATTTTCGGGACGGAGTAGTCGAAGCCTTAGACTGTTTTGACATCTCTTAGTGTTAGTCGGTTCAAGAAAGGATACACCCTCGAAAAGATTTCCGAGGACTTTGGCAGCATCCAAACGTCATAAGACACACTTGTCTTCTAGTCTTAGAGTCTAAGGGCGACACTGACGGCGGTGACTGTGTTTTCGCTTTAGTCTTTTATTTAGATTAAAATTGCTACAGAGCCCTTATTAAACCTTTTCTCGCTTTTTGCAAGCAAGGTTCTGAATCATTGCACCGCCAAGGAAAGTATCGAGGCAGAAAGCCAAACCTACTTGGGAACGTCTGCATCGGAATCCGATTCAGAGGTTAGTCAGATCTCAAGCCCAGTCAATCACCACGGAAGACTCTCCAAGTTCTCTACTCGCTACTCTACAGTCAGCTTCGTCTCCTATCTTTGAGGAAATAGAATCTCCGGGTTCACCTACTCCGTCCTCTGCATCAAGCACCTCGGGACCACCAGTCATGGCAGATCAACCGCAACCACTCTCTTTGGAAACCATCCTCATGAACATCCAAAATAGTATCACTGCTATACAGCAAAGGGCCGCTCAGACAGACGCCAACATGACCCGCTTGAATGACTTCTTTAACACTCGTCTTCCTCCAGCTGTTCAGGAGGAAGGCGAGGCCGTAGAGGACATGCATGAGCAACCCACCATGGTTGAAGATCCAGATCATCTAGGGCTCTTGATAGCTTTGGTCACCCAAGGAGAACTCGCATTCCCTCTCAGAATCCAGGCACTACTGCTGTTAGGACTGCTCAGAACCCTGACATGACTGCACTTGTCACCAAGATGGCTAAGTTGGAAGAATCAGTTTCAAAGTCTGAGAAGATCAGTGCTGGGGGGATTGACTTGGATCGTCTCTGCCTCTATCCTAATGCCAAACTCCCCGACAAGTTCAAAATGCCTGATATGGCCAAGTTCGACGGTAGTGGCGATCCTAAGACCCATCTCTGTGGTTACCATGCTGCCATGAAACTCCTATCAGGAGAGCCCGAGGCCATGTCTCAGCTGTTTCCTCAAACCCTCTCGGGCCCTGCTTTCCACTGGTTTCTGTCACTCGACATCGCCAAGCAAAGGACTTGGGAGGACATTGGGGCTGCGTTTATTTCGCAGTACAGCTATAATTCCCAGCTCAAAATGACTACTCGTGAGTTGGAGTCCACCAAAATGGAAGCTAAGGAATCCTTTGCGGATTTCGTCAAAAGGTGGAGGGCCAAGGCCGCTCAAATGACCGAACGCCGGAGCGAAAGGGATCAGCTTCGTATCATCTGTCGCAACCTCCAGCCTGATTATGCTAGACACTTGGTCCTTGTTCAAGCATCCTCCAATTTTGACACCTTCTTCGAGTCTGGCCTGGCCATCGAGGACGCACTGCAGAGTGGGATCCTATCAAAAGGGGAAAGCCTCTGGCATATTCTGGGAACACCAATGTGCTGTTTGGGGGAGGGACTTACTCCAATACCGCAACCAGTGGCACTAACGCCTCTTCCTCCAATGCTACCAACCACATTGCCGAGGTCCATCAAGTGCAGACGCCGCAGAATAACCGGCCTCGCAACCAACCTCGCAGCTTCTTTGCATTCGAGGCTCCGTTGTCCTCGGTTATGGAGAAATTGGTCCAATCAGGGCATCTGAAGCCTCTCGACCCAACTCCTCTGCCTAAGAACCCTTCACCCAACTTCAAAGCCAACCTCTATTGTGCCTATCACCAAGGGGCTGGTCATCTTACGTATTCCTGTTTTCGTCTCCGTCATACGATTCAGGATCTCATAGATGAAGGAACTCTTCATGCTCCACCTCCATCAACTCAAAAGCCGAACATCCTTTCCAATTCCATGCCAAAGCACAATAATGCTCCTCGCATCAACCACATATCCCTCAGCTCCACTGATATCAACCCCAACTCCACTATATTCAACCCTACTGACCATATAACCTTAATGGATCAACCTATGCCGATCGTACCTATGCCCTCTCAACCCGAAGCCGAGATTTCCTATATCCGCTTCAAGGAAGGACAGTCGTCCGGTTCTAATGCGTCCTCCGCGCGCCTGCAGAATGGAGCGTTTGTGTTCAACGCTTCGATCAGTGACCTATTCCATCAATCCATCCCTTCTGTGCAGCTCAATTCTGCCTCTACCTTGGACAACCCATATTTCAATGTGACGGATCCAAACCCCTCTCTAAGTCTGGCGAGTCGTTTCAGATCTACCATACCCCCTCAACCAGGGCAACAACTTGACATGCAAGCCGTAGGGTGGTCCATAGCTGATAATGACGACTATGCCACTCCCATAATCAACGAATGGACGGAACTGGCGTTGGATGGTTTCCCGCAGAATCCCAAATATGTCCCGTTTGACCATCCTTGGTATGACGCTTGGATGGCCAATTATGAAGCAGCCACGCTTGATCCTTTGGATGGCTTCTCATTGGACATGCTATTTCAACAGCCTCAGCATGTTCTGCCCGATGAGGATACTATTGGGACCTCGAGCCTGCTTGGCAATTTCTGATGGGGTTTGACCCTAATCCTCTCCAAGGTTATGCTCTGCCCAACCATGAAATTCTATATCGGGAGGATGGTCTTATCCGAGATGAGACTCGTGTCTTGAGGGAATGCTTTTTCCCTTCTACTCTTGACAGGTTGGTTAATTCGGTGGCCGACGTCGAATATGATCCTACGTTGTATATCGTCGACGAAGGCCTCCCACGCCCTGTAGTACCTTTCCCACCTGAAGATGATTGCAATATCATGGCTGCGGACCTAGTACCACTGGCCGATCTTTGGGACGTCGATGATGTAGTCAATATCCAAGTTGGACCTGAGGTTTGGACCAACAATCGCTCTTTCGTTGATGGAGGACTTTGGGATGTCCCTTTTGTTGCTAGCACGGAACCTGTTCAAGAGGCTGTAGCCGTTGGGAATCCGGATTTCTGGGAATCACTGTTGATGAAAGATCTGGCTGAAGATTTGGGTTTGGACATGGAAGTGCTTGTAGCTCCTCCGACCTCTGACAAAGGGAAGTGCAAATTGGGGGAAGTCCCCGCTAATCTTTGGGATGATAGTCAAGACCCTCAGGTGGTGCCTTCTTTAGAGAACGTTCTTAACGTTACAAGGCGTGGACGAGTCTTTCAACCTGCTAATCTGCAAGCTGGGAGTTCGTCCAATTCTTCTAACCAAAAGAACGAATCTCCCATTTTCTCAAGATCTGCACCATTTGAGGTACCTGCTGGTTCCCCGAATGACAACATGATCCAAAGACAACTGGAGCGGATTCCCGCTGCCATATCGCTATGGGGACTAATCTGTTCCTCCCGTGAGCATCGCCAGAAGTTTTGCCACACTCTCTCTCGTCTTGAGATTCAACCTGACGTCACGCCTGAAGCAATAATATCCCTTATCCTCCCACCTACCTCTAAGCACACTATGCCCTTCACTGACAAGGATCTGCCAATTGAAGGAATTGACCACAATCGCCCCTTGTATATCACTGTCAAATGCCGAGGACTCTAGGTTCCAACCGTTCTCATCAATAATGGCTCGGCGATCAATGTTTGCCCCTTAAGGGTGGCTTACCGTTTGGGACCAACTAAAAAGGACTTCGCACCTTCCAGCATGGCTGTTAAGGCATATGACAGCACTCGTCTCATGGTCGAAGGCATGCTTATGCTCAACCTCGATGCAGAAGGATTCAAGATGGATGTCGAATTCCATGTGGTTGACATCCCAGCCTCCTTCAATCTCTTGCTAGGGAGACCATGGCTTCACAGATCTGACATCACGGCTCTTCCTCTGCCAAAGATGCCAAAAGAAGGAAATGCACGGGAAAACCTCCATCCCTCTATGGTGAGCCCGACAGCTACTTCGTCCGTGAAGTGGGGAATGACATCTACATTGGGCAGGCTGAGCCTTTCATTGATTCAATTACTGGGGAACTACTGCCTGGTTTTGAGGTCTTCGCAGACGATACCTGGTCCTCTAGTGATGAAGAGCCGGCAAAGGCAGAATTCAAGAAGAAACTTAGCCAGCCCAAGCTGAAGACTAACTGGCTGGGATCTTTTGATCAATGGAGCTTGGAGTAGCTGTTCTATGAATTCTCCCACGTGGGTTTGGTCAAGGAAGCTGAAGAGGCCGAAGTGTTCATGCTCGGGCCCAATGCCCTCGAGGACCCCACCTTTTTCATCGTGGAAGCTAAGGGTAGCCTTAAAAATTGCATTTTCATGCCACGCCTTACTTGCATTGATGATGTACCTAAGTCTGACACTGAGTCTGTTAAGTCTTTTGAGTCTAAGTCTAGCTCTGAGTCGGAGTTTGTGCCTCTCGGCCCTCCATGTCATAGCTTTTACTTCGAGTTCGACTCCTTTGTACTTGGCGACCCTGCAGGGTCTTGTGAAATGAAGAACTCCTCTTCTGACTACTTGAATGATCTTTACATAAACTGTGTCGACCCTGACGATGAAGGGATAGATTTCGACGGGGACATTCCCAAGGAAATCCGTGCCTTCATCGAAAGGGAAGATGAAAGGCATGCTCAGCCATTAAAAGAAGAAGTAATTTTTATAAATTTGAAAGATAAGAGTGATCCCCGGATGGTTCAAGTGGGCTCCACGTTAAATCCAGAGGAGCATTATGGTTTCAAAGAGCTCCTCACCGAATTCAGCAATGTTTTCGCATGGTCTCACCAAGACATGCCCGGTATCGATCGTGAGATAGTGGAGCATCGAATCCCTCTATTGCCGGATGCTAAGGCAGTAAAACAGAAGCTCAGATGGATGCGGCCAAACTGGGTACAGAAAATCAAGGAGGAGGTCACCAAGCAAATCGACGCTGGATTTCTCGCAGTCTCTCAGTATCCTACTTGGGTGGCCAATATTGTCCCTGTTCCCAAGAAGAATGGCCAGATTTGTGTCAGTGTTGACTTCCGGGACTTAAACAAAGCAAGCCCCAAAGACGATTTTCCATTGCCACACATCGATGTGCTTGTGGATAATACTGCGGGGCATGCCTTGCTTTCGTTCATGGACGGCTTCTCGGGCTACAATCAGATCCTCATGGCACCCGAGGAATGTGAGAAAACGACTTTTATCACTGAATGGGGGACTTACTGCTATCTGGTCATGCCATTTGGTTTGAAGAACGCTGGTCCTACCTATCAGAGAGCTGCTACGACCATCTTGCACGACATGATGCACAAGGAGGTTGAGGTCTACGTTGACGACATGATTGCCAAGTCAAAAACCCGGGAAGGGCATATTCCTGTGCTAAGGAAACTTTTCGAAAGACTCCGTAAATTCCGGATGCGTCTCAATCCACAGAAGTGCACCTTCGGAGTCACAGTAGGTAAGATGCTTGGTTTCATGATCACTTCTTGTGGGATTGAGGTTGATCCGTCGAAAATCAAAGCAGTACTTGAGATGAAGCCACCTGAGTCTGAAAAGGGAGTGTGAAGCTTTTTGGGAAAGATCCAGTTTATCAGCAGATTCATCGCAAGTTAACTTTAACTTGCGAGCCGATGTTTCATCTACTCAAGAAGGATACCCCGTTTGTATGGTCGGACAAATGCTAAGCAGCCTTCGTTTCAATCCAGAACTATTTGCAGAATCCGCCTGTTCTCATGTCGCCGGTGCCTGGGAAACCCCTGATTCTTTACTTATATATGAGCCCTACGTCCATGGGATGCTTACTAGCTAAGGAAGGGGACAGGGGAGTTGAGAAAGCCGTTTACTACCTGAGTAAGAAGATGGTCAGATCCGAAGAACGCTATACCGCTTTGGAAAAGACGTACTGGGCCCTTGTCTGGGCCTCTAAGAAGTTAAGACACTACATGCTGGCTTACCCAGTGAAGTTGATTTCTCGAATGGATCCTCTCAAGTATCTATTTGAGAAGCCTGCACTCACTGGTAAGTTAGCACGTTGGTTGCTTCTCTTAGCAGAATTCGATCTCGAGTACGTCATGAGAAAGTCAGTAAAAGGACGTGCCATCGCAGAATTCTTGGCCGACCACCCCGTGGATGGACCAGAGGATTCAGATTTCGCGTTTCCAGATGAGGAAGTACTGACAGTTGTCGAAGACATTTGGACTCTTTACTTCGATGGAGCAGCCAATCAGAAAGGGTTCGGAATCGGGGTCTTGCTGATCACCCCTGACGGTTCTCATATCCCGTTTCCATTCAAACTCAATTTCGATGTTACAAACAACCAAGCTGAATATGAGGCCTGTATTGTGGGCATGGAGGCTGCACTCGCACTAGGTGTTAAGAAACTCGAAGTCATCGGGGATTCTAATCTCGTTGTGTTTCAAGCCAATGGAGACTGGAAGGTGCGCGAAGAAAAGTTGAAAACTTACCATCAGGATTTGGAGGGGCTAATCCCACGTTTCAACAAAGTGACTTTCACTCACATCCCCCGGTTGAAGAACCACTTTGCCGATGCACTTGCTACCTTGGCTTCCATGATAGAATTGCCTTTAGGAGTCAAACTCCGCCCTATCTTGATCGAACAACGGGACTGCCCCGCATATCAATGCGTCAACGCCATCAATGATGGCCTACCCTGGTACCATGATATATGGAACTTCATCGAGAGTGGCTTGTATCCGGCCGAGGCCTCTAAAAAGGATCAAACTGCGTTGCGAAGGATTGTTGTTCACTACATTATCTATGGGGGAAAGTTGTATAGGAGATCTCATTGTGGAATGCACAAACTTTGCGTCAACGGCACCGAGGCTATCAGAATCATGGAGGAAATCCACGAAGGGGTCTGTGGTTCTCACATGAGCGGCGTCATGCTCGCTAGGAAGATCTTGCGTCAGGGCTACTTCTGGTCTACTATGGAATCTCAGTGTGTGGATTACGTGCGGCGATGTCACAAGTGCCAAATCCATGCTAATCTGATGCATGTTCCACCCTCTAACCTATTTGGCATGGCTTCGCCTTGGCCTTTCTCTGTGTGGGGTATCAACGCCATCGGCATGGTCAGGCCATCTGCTTCAAACGGTCACAGGTTCATTCTTGTAGCAATCGATTTCTTCACTAAGTGGGTGGAAGCTGAGTGGTACAAAACCTTGACCGCAGTTCAAGTTGCTCATTTCATCAGAAAGAACATCATCTATCGATATGGGGTTCCGCAGGCATTTGTATCAGACAATGAGAATCATTTCAAAGGCAGGGTTCTGGAGCTCTTTGAAGAATTCAAGATCCAAATCCATCACTCAACTGTCTATCGCCCTCAGACAAACAGGGCAGTCGAAGCGGCAAACAAGAACAGCGAGACAATCATCAAAAAGTTTGCGGAATCCGCCAGGGATTGGCATGAGCAACTGGGGCAACCCCCTACTCCTTAGTCTACGGGATGGAAGCAGTTCTCCCTGTAGAGCTCGAGGTACCATCTCTAAGGATCATGGTAGAATCAGAACTCTCGGAATCCGAGTGGCTCAGTGGAAGATTCGTTGAACTCATGCTTTTCGATGAGCGAAGGCTCCGAGCCTTGTATCATGTTCAGGGGTATCAACGGAGAATTGCTCGGGCGTTCAACAAGAAAGTGAAGTCTAGAGACTTGGTTGAAGGGGACATGGTCACGAAGGAGATTCGAGCGCCAGTTTTCGACCCCTGCGGCAAGTTCCGATCTAAGCATTTCGGACCTTACATCATCAAGACCATCCTTTCTAGGGGAGCGGCTCAGCTTATTGACCTTGACGGCAACGAGTTCAACACTCTAGTTAACTTGGATCAACTCAAGCGTTACTATCCCTGAGAGAAGCTCGTTGGACCGAAAACCACAAGGGTGGGCGGTTCCAAGCAAAAATCAGAGCAAGCCTGCTAGACCGAAAACCTGAGAAGGCGATTTAGGCAAAAATAAATAGGCATCAATCAAAGCTCGCTAAACCGAAAACCCGAATGGGCCGTACTAGGCAAAAGTTAGAGCGCAAAAGGAGAGCTAAAATACTCGAGCGAACCTTAGCCTGAACTACGTGCTGACCTGATTCCTTGAAAAGGGATACGTAGGCAATCTCTCTATGAGATTCGGTCACAATCAATCAACTTGATCCATGGTTCCCTGACCAAGAGTGTACTCAATGTTCGAAGCAACGCGGTATTCAACACTTGAATCAAAAGGGGAGAACTCTCAAAGCTTTCATTTTTATTTAAATTATAACTTCTATTACACAGGTTGAGCAGTCTTAAAAAGAGTTAAGCATAAAAACAGAATAAAAGCGCTCGAGGCCTTAACAGGCTCACAGTTTATTCTAGATCATTAAGGTTCGTCAAAGAGTCAGTTGTTGTTTTGTCTGCTTGCAACCTCTCTTTTCAACCATGCTTGATATCGGTGCATAAGCTCCGTGCTGAAATCTGGATCAGCTCCTCCGAGTTGCCTCAGACCCCAATTGTGCTCATATCCTCTCAAATTCTGGGCAGTGAAAGCAGGGACTTGGAAGTCCTCAATCCCGGCTCGGTGAAGCCCTTGGCTCATTCCTAACTGACGAAGAATGCGACTGGGAATATAAAACGTGAAAGCGGTCAACCCAGTTATCACCATTCTTTCAAAACCTGTAGAATTCAGGGTCATGTCCGGGATGTTCAAGGCCTCATGCCTCCAAATGATTTCGTTCGGTAGCATCTCTCTCATGAATGTGTACCATTGATGCACGGCCATTTCCGGGTAGATCATCCCCCGCTGATGCATTCGACCGGGCAGATGGGGCCAGTTTGCTTCCGGCGCAGTGAGCAATCCCAATTTGTCAGACAGCCAGAGCTACATGAGTGGAAAAATAAGTAAGAAGTCATATAGAGCTTGAGCGGAAAAACAAGTAAGAAACTTCGACATAGTCTTAGCCGAGAGATGAGGTAAAAACAGAATGTGCGAAAACTGGGAAAAGGTGAGTTGAGTGAGAGTTTACCTGCAGTAAAAGCGGACTACCACCAAAGACGTTTGGTTGGCCTATAGAAACCAAATCCAAACCCATGAGTGTTTCGGCCAAAACAAGTGGCACCACATTCCTTCGGGCGCCCATTTGAGCAGCAACGCTCACCAGCATGGGATTCACTTGTCCATTCGGAGACACCAGTAAATAAGCGGCCAGCACGCTGATTGACAAAGCAAACCGACGCCGGGCCTGCAAGGCCGTATCCTCTACATCCCCTTCCGGTCCGTACCACTCCATTAGGCGCATGACGTTGATTTGCCTTCCAGTTAACAGACTTTCGGCTGCTCCCCTGGTAATGTCAAGGCTTGACTGTAGGAGCTTTGGTATATTTTTCCTATAAGGTGGCACGACAATCACGCTCGAAGCCACGCCTGGAATTCCTCCACAGTTGGGCACAGCTTGTTGACCCCAAACCTGAACACATGAACATCTGGATCCCAGAATTGTAGGGCCGCCCTTAGAAGTTCGGAATGAACCCTCACATTACGAAGGAAACGGAATGCAGCCAGCCCGTGAGACCGGAATGACAGCCAATCTCCAGCAACGAAAGCCGTGAGCCACGTGCCAATCAGGACCGGAAGGTTGTTTGCCATTTTGGTTTTCGTGGGAATCTCAAACTGTGGGAGGAGTGCCTTTTCTTAGCAGAGTGTCGGCCTCTTTATAATCAGAATACGTGAAGCATCCTTCTATCCCAGAGCAAATATCTGCACAACGTGGCATTCTCTTCTTTAAAGTAAAAAGCCTCTCTGCACTGCCCCGGAAGTACCCTGAGCAGATAAAAGATGATGACAAGGCCTGGTCGTCCTGGAATTCTAAGATGGTCAAATAAAGGAGGCCTAGCATGGTTCAACCATCGCGCGATGATCTCACTCCATCGCGCGAGTGTTCAGACCCTTCCATCGCGCGATGAAGTGAGTTCATCGCTCGATGGTTCAGCCTGCAATTTGACAGATTACAGCAGCTACTGTCCAATTTTGGTCACTTCGAGTTCCAAGGGTTCTTTTGCAACTCTTATGGTTCCAGCAAGTCACTATGAGCATATATGACCGTGTCCAAGCATCGGATTCGAAATATTGCGTTTCACAAAGATTTTGGACCTCGGCGGCCCATTTCAAGTTCAAATGAACATTTTGGGAGTTCGAAACTCGTTCCAAAGGGGTACACCCCGTTCTCTCATGCCGCACAGGTCATGATAGCCTAGTATGACTGTACGGAGGTGTCGGTTTCAGTCCGGGACATAATAGAGTCTCATTTTTCCATCTCGTGTCCATTTCGTGTCCTTTGTAACACTTTTTGGTCTAATTTACGTTTTGAGACGCGTTTCTCGATTCTGTCAACTCTCGTAGGTCATCTTGCACCTGTTTGGCCTTACGGAAGCATCACTTTCATCCAAGTTAGGGTATTTTGAGTTTTGGCTTATGAATGTCCAAAATTTCATGATATTTCTTGTATCCTGCCCGTGTCCTGAGGTATATTCTCGTTTTTCTTCTGAGCTAGTCCCATCTGTACATATACAAGTGTCTGTAAGCAATCTCGGTACATTATCAATACAAGCATGGTATTAGTGGCACATGCTTATTCGTTCTAATTTATTACAAGAATGAAATAAACCGAAAATGCAAATTTTATAGCTAAGCCATGATCTATCCGTGTCAAAGTAAAGGAAAATACTGTGTGTGCGACAATTCGGCCACCCGAAAAACATCATATCAGCCCAGGCACACTCGCCCATCAAGTCAAAAAGGGCACGCAGGCCTCAAAACATCTATCAAAATATCAGCTAAGGCACTCTGGCCTTCTATCTATCTATGCGGGCGCGCAGGCCCAAAAGAAAGAAATCAAAATGAAAAAAGTGAGATGAGGCTTCTCGATAGCCCTCAGTCCTCCCCAAACCAGTCACCCTCTCCGTCGTCGTCGTCTCCCTCTCTGGGATCCACCCTAAAGCCCGGATCGTCCGTTGAGTCATCAGAACCGCTACTCTTGGACGCATCCTCTCCCTCTCCTTCTTCTTCCTCCTCCTCTTCATCCTCATCCTCGGAGACCTCAGGCAGGATCAGCCGCTTCTTGTGGACTGGCTCGTCTTGTGAAGGCCTTTGGCGCATCTTCAGCTGGTACCTCTCCTCGGCGCGCGCCACGGCCTCTCGGGCTGCCTCCTCGCTCACGACAGATGGTTGTGAGCCTCGCGTCTGTGGTCTGGTAGTAGGCGTAGGAGCAGGAACCCTAGCAGCCAATTTCTTCTGTGGGGATCCCTAACGCTCTTCCTCTTAGGAGCCACTCGTCCCTGTGCCTGCATTGTAATTGCTTACACATTAGCATATGTTTTGCATATTACATGTTTTGAAGCAGGTATGATCAATCCTCAGTCAACAACGATCAAAGCATATTGTGTATCAGACGAGTGTGTGCACATATCTATTGTTAAATACAGGAATGTATCAAATGCAGGAATGTATCGAATGCAGACATGTATTGAAAGCAGGAGTGTATCGTTTTCTGAAGGGTATACCTGAGATCTCCGAGCTGCAAGCTGGGGATAACGCAAGTCCAATGGTAGGCCACTCGCCGCCCTCCTTATCACGTTCTCCAACGCAAGCATGCGCCGAACAGCCTCGTTCACTCACTCATTGGGCACCTGTAAGAATATTTTGAACATAAGCAATTGAACAATATTTCGAGCTCTATGAAAGCACGTCAATAAAGGCTACAATGTCTTACCGGCACGGTAACAGGCGCTGGCTCGACTCTGGCAGAGGTTAGATGTAGCTCAGCCGGATTACCCTGAGAGTCTACCACTGCTATCTGCCACGTCAACTCTGGTGGCCCACCTCTCACTGGTCCACTCGGACCTCGCCTCGCGCGACTCTCACCACTACTCTGCCTCCCCGTGACGGCTTTCCTCTCCTCGGTAGCTCCGCGAGCCTGACTCCGAACCTCCCTGAACTCTTGTACTCCCAGTGGCCCCGCCAAGCGCTCCCTCTGATAGGTCGTATAGTCCATGTCCGAACGCAAGTGGCGTGTCAGGTCAATATCAGGCCGCGTAAAGACCTCCAACTCAGCCAACGTGTACTCTCCTATGTATGAGGCCCGTGGTGGAAGCGGTCCGGGCACCTGAAACCTTGCGTAGCGAAGTGATTGGCGTGTCACTCGGTCACCCAAGTACCACTGCCAACCAAAGGCCAACTCCAGCAGCACTCTCCTCGCTATGACAACCCTGCTACGAGCCAGGTACTCAGGCTCAGGCTCTGCCACCCTCCAGGGATCCCAGTCTACCTGCACAGGCAAAACAATGCAAGTATCGCTCAGCGACAGCATTGAAGCAATAAAAGGGGATACACATTTCCATTTTTTTCAAAGTTCCATGCTATACCTGCGAAGGCCGAAGCTCGTCCAAGTATATCCTGAAGCCGTTCAGGTCGCCTCTGCCTCTCTTCTCTCCCATGTTCTTCTTACTCCAGATATGCGCACGTGGAAGGACCTCCAAGTCTAGGCTCTTCGTCACCGGGCGACACAAGTTCAAAACCTCGTAGGCCCAGAGCTGCATGGTTAACAAGAAATCAAATTGTCAATACAACACAGGAACATTATTGAGCAGGTTATGTAATCAAATGAATAAATGCATATTGGGAATGTACTTTACTCTATTAAAATCATACCTCCCAGATCCGCTAGTACCCAGTAGAGCTCACCTCCATCCTCGACGAATCCCCAAAGAAGCCATAGGCTGCGCCTAGTGCCGCTCCTCCCCAGTCAAAACGTGAGGCCGTCCTCAGGTCCCTCAGCGTAGGCAAGTAAGACAGGTGAATTTTGCTACGCCTGTTTGGGTACAGGGTAGCGCCAAAGAGATATAACAGGTATGCCCGGGCCATCTGCTCCGCCTCCTGATCCGTCGTCACCTCTTTCTTAAGATATCGGACGAACTGCCCGTATCTCGCCATCCCCTCCTCGATCTTAGGCACTTCACCCAAGAACCACTCCAGGGCTGCCTCGTCCTCCTGGATGCCCGAGTTAAACGGGATTGGCTCACCCCCAACCCTCAAGCCAGTGATCGCCGCAAAGTCAGTGGGCGTCACCGTCATCTCCCCGAGCGGTAAGTGGAAGGTATTCGTGGTATCCCTCCACCTCTCTGCTAACGCAACCAGGACATCATGATCGTTCCTCGCCGGAGTGAGCCTGAATGAACTCTCCAAAGCCTACCTCATCCACCAGTTGCCTCACCCTCTCAGGCAATCTCTGGTACAACGCCAAGGAACTACATGCGCCCCCAAAACCGCGAATGTTCCTCTGCCTCGCTCTCTCCTGCATCAGACACGGAAACAAGCAACAAAGAGTGTGTCAACATGCAAAGTTTCATTTTCAAGTTCTAGGTAATCAATGTAGCCTAGCAATAGATGGTTGGTTCAAGTTATTATGTCTCATGCATGACATTCAACGTGAAACTATGGTATCGCTGTTCAAGGCTACTTCAAAGGATTACTCTACATCTCTTGGTATTTGAGCACACACATTGTATTTAAATGATATTTGCCAAAGAAAATGAGGGATCATCAGAATTTACCTCAGACCAACTGCTTGAAATATGGGTATCGGGGTCTCTCAGAACGAGCTCGGAGTTGTACTCCGCCGGTCGTGGCCGGTATGCCGTAAAACCCGACAGCACAAACAAGTGAGGAACAAGCAGCATGTACCCCTCTGCTAAAAATGGAGCCCGAGTCAAGCTCTCCGCCTCCGACACTGCTGTCACCAGGGGACCATACACCCTAACACCAACCCTCTCCTCAGTTTCTGCTTCCTCAGAACCTCCTCCTCGGCAGCCCTCTCTCTCTCGGCTCTCGCCGCAGCCTCCGAAGCGGCTATCACCCTCTCCCGCTCCTCTCGAGCCTCCAAAACAGTAGCCCCTATCGCAGGGTTGTCCTCCAAAAGTTGGGCAAGCTGTGCGTCACTCAAAAGTTCTGCGACATCCTGTTTTGTAATCAGCCTGTGACCCGATGATGTCGCCGCTGGCCGGAAGAGCACGTCCTCCTCTCTGTACACAAATGGGACCTCTATAGCACCTTCCTCTCCGGTCACTACGTCCTTGCCTTTTGCCGGATCCCTTGGCGGAATCTCACTCGGCCCGGCATCACCACCATTGGCACCCCTACTGCCCGTGCCCTCGGAACTACCACCGACTACCACAGACCCACTCACAGCCGTGCTCGGGTCCAATGGCCCGACAACAGAAGCCACTACCCCGACTCCCTCCGTCGAGCGACGACCTGACTCCGTCGCGCGATGCTCGCTGTCATCTCCGACCGCCTGCATGCGACTCTGATCGCCATCGCCGCCCCCTCCGGCCACTGCACCAACATCCACGGCCGCCTCTGTCGCTGTTTGATCTGTCGTCTCGACCTCCATGGGCCCCCCCTCGTCCTCCGGATGATCAACAACCTCTCCTCCACCACCACCATTGCCGTGTTCTGCCATGGGTGATCGCACACGCGTGGGTTTACTGATTTTGTGAAAGAATCAAGGTTTGGAGTTGAGACTTTGAGAGAGAGTAGAGTTAAGGGGAGTTCAAAACTGCTGTGAGCGGTTTCAGAACGTCCCTGTAGTTTAAAGTGAAAAGCAAGCAGGCGTGGGCCGGGTCTGGGCTTGTTTTAGATCCAAGCCTAACTAGCAAACCTCGCGCGATGGTATGGCTTCCTCGCGCGATGGTCCAACTGGGTCGTTGACCAGGTTCAGCCTCTGGGTCGGCCCGATCTTATGTATCACCTTAATAATGGCCCAGGAGTTTTACTCAGGCCTTGCAATTGATTTTGGGATCTCTACTAGATGTCCTTGACCAAAGGTGCCTTATATCCCCAGCAGTGGTCCACCCCACCCAAATTCAAATCAGCGACGATCCATCCATCCAATATCAAAATCAGCGACGATATATCTGTCCAATTTCAAATCAACGACGATCCATCCGTCCAATATCAAAATCAGCGACGATCCATCCGTCCAATATCAAAATCAGCGACGATCTATCCGTCCAATTTTAGAATCAGCAACGATCCATTCGTCCAATTTCAAATCAGCGACGATCCATCCGTCCAATTTCAAATCAGCGACGATCCATCCGTCCAATATCAAAATCAGCGACGATCCATCCGTCCAATATCAAAATCAGCAAGGATCCATCCGTCCAATTTCAAATCAGTGACGATCCATCTGTCCAATTTCAAAATCAGCAACGATCTATCCGTCCAATTTCAGAATCAGCGACGATCCATCCGTCCAATTTCCAATCAGCGACGATCCATCCGTCCAATTTCAAATCAGCGACGATCCATCTGTCCAATTTCAAATCAGCGATGATCCATCCGTCCGATCCCTTGGTGCGCGGTATTTGTATATACTGGCTTGCACTTTTCATTTAATCGGTGTGGGCAATGCGAATTGCCTGGTTTTCTTTCCTCGGGAAGGGATTCCATTCCCCTCCTGAGAAGAGAAAAGATGCCGCCGGTTCGCGGGAGCGCTTTTGAAGCTGGATGGCAAGTGCTCGCGAAAAATACAGAGTCGCCACTCAGGTTTGAAGGTCCGACACCCAAGGAACCGTATTTCGTAGCACTTGTCGCGCTGTTTGATTTGAAAAAGTTAAGGAACCAGTCCGTCATAACCATATCTGGGTTCGGGAGCTAGGTTACGAGAGGGGAAGGGTTTTATGGCACCCATCTCGCCCAATCCGGAGATCGGTCTCTACTTAAGCATTTGCGAAAATGTTTGTTTTGCGATTCCGTCTTATTAATCAATTTTTAGCCAATTAGGGCGGGGAACAGTTAATCAGGGATTAAAACTGTGGCAATTTGCAGGATGTGATATATGTTTGACATGGATACATGAAATGGTAAAGAATAAATCAGATAACATTTAACACTGATTTCGGGATGCCAGAACAGTGCGATGGTTTTAATTTTATCGCGAACAGTGGTCAACTTGCATGGACAGAAGTTATACATGCAAGCCAACCATCGCGCGATACACTCAAACCATCGCGCGAGTGTTGACATCTCACCATTAGGTTAAATTTTATCTCCTTCTGGGCTCTAGAAGGACCAGTGCACACCCATGGTCAAACTAAGCAGTTTATGTGTACTGAAAGTAAACCAATATTTACAAATTAACGCAGCTAGAATAAAATGCAACCCTTAAACAGTGACGGTATTAAGACAGAGGCTGAGAGCCTAGCTGCCCATGCAAGGGCAATTACTGGAAAAGAGAACACCATCGCGCGATGGAGTCACATCATCGTGCGATTGTTTTGATTGGACTTCCAGGAATTGCTTTGCATGTCTGGGTTCGGAGACATATTTAGAAGCCACCCAGGGGCATTCCAATCTCAAACAGGAAAGTAAACTAAGCTAAACGATTGATTTTAGCATGCCAAACAGTGAAATATATCGAACATCATTGAGCAGGAGAACATGAAAACCATATATTTGCAACAGGGCAAGGATCCCATCCACACGAGAACCATATCACACGAGCTAGAAGCATCGCGCGATGGCATGGGTTCGTCGCGCGTGGGTTTGCCATCCACAGTAACTTGTAAATTTGCTGGCTTTGGGACCAAAACTGATATTGATTACCAGCCCTGGCCCGGCAGCCCCCCTCAGGGATCAAAACAGTAAAGGATAAATGTTATACCTTTGCTTGAATACTTTGGATATGGCTTGAGTGAGGTGGTATGGCTTTGACAAGTGAGTAAGTAGTTGGGATTTGAATGAAAGAAGGGGTCAAGACTGTAGCTCTTGCTCTTCTTCTTGACAGATTTTTTTGGTAACCCCTTTGAAAGAGAACAAAGGGGGTCTTTTATAGAAAGAGGAGGGGTTTGTTGGTGGTGATGCAAGGCAATGCAGCCAGCCAACAATGCTGGCTGCACTTACTTGGTGGAGAAGGGGGTGCAAAAGTTGATGGGAGAGTGGGGGACTAGGTGGAGCAAGGCTGGCCCTGTAAACGCCGTTCAGTCGATGGAACGGGGTCACACAAACCTGCAGACGCCTCATCATCACAAAATCCAGCTGGATATGACAGGTGTCGACCATCGCGCGATGGATTGAGACCGTCGCGCGAGGGTTCTAGCTTCCCCGCGATGGTCAATCAGTCAAAGTTTGACTTTGACCACCACCTGGCAAGTAGAGCATCGCGCGAATGACTCAGTAAGTCGCACGAGAGTCAAACCCTTAGTCAAGGTTTGGGCTTGAGGGTTTCAGGGTTAAGGATGGGTTCCATATACATCAAACTCAAGCCATTTCATTCTTTCAATACTGTTCGCGACCTGATTGATCATTGGGGGAACAAGAAAGAAGTAAAACGATTGGGAAATCGGATTGGGGTGTCTACAGTAGTCCCTCTTTGACGGCACGCGGAGCACCATTAGTCGGTACGGGTAACGTCAAAGATTTCTAGACACCCATCTAATTCACCCAAAATCCGATTAATTGAAAAGTGCAAGTCAGTATGTACAAATACCGTGCACCAAGGATTCGGACGGATGGATCGTCGGTGGTTTGAAATTGGACGGACGGATCGTCGCTGAATTGAACATTGGACAGACGGATCGTCGCTGAATTGAACATTGGACGGATCGATCGTCGCTGATTGGAAAATGGACGGATGGATCGTCACTGATTGGAAAATGGACGGTTGGATCGTCGCTGATTGGAAAATTGGACGGATGGATCGTCGCTGAATGGAAAATGGACGGATGGATCTTCGCTGAATGGAAAATGGACAGATGGATCATCGCTGAATGGAAAATGGACAGATGGATCGTCGCTGAATGGAAAATTGGACGGATGGATCGTCGGTGATTGGAAAATGGACGGATGGATCGTCGCTGATTGGAAAATGGACGGTTGGATCGTCGCTGATTGGAAAATTGGACGGATGGATCGTCGGTGGGCGAACCACTGCTGGGGATATATAAAAGATGTCTAGTGGAGATCCCAAAATCAATTGCACGGCCCAAGTAAGACTTCTTGGCCATTATCAAGGCGGGATGTAAGATTGGGCCGAGCCAGAGGCTGAACCTGGTTAACGGCCCAATTGGACCATCGTGCGAGAAAGCCAGACCATCGCGCGAGGGTTTTCCGTCGGGGCTTGGATCTGAAACAAGGCCCAGATCCGGCCCGTGCCTGTTTTCTCTCCCTTTTCTTCCTAGGGACGCTTCAAAATTCATAACAGGCGGTTTCTGAAACTTCACAACTCCTCTCAACTCTCAAACTCTCCAAACTTCCATTGAAATCCTTGATTTCTTGCCAAAATCAAAGAACCCATACACACACACACACTCTGTAACGACCCTGATTTTCAGTCAGTGAAAATTTCGTTAAATATTTGAATTTTATTTTTATTACTTGGATTTTACTTTTAAATTTCTATAGTTTGTCAAAATTACGTTTTTAGCCCTGAAAATTTGTTTCTTGACGCTTTAACCCTAATTGGCAAGCCTAGTTAGTTTCTAACCGACTTGTTGGAGAAACTAAACTAGGAAATCATTTGGTTACTTTTCCCTAAATGGACCGTTTTGCCCTCGTAAACCTTTTGAACCTTTTTAACCCTAAGATTCTTGTAGTAGCCTTTTACTTATTTTATGTTAGGGTTTTGATCTTCCTAGATTATTTGGTACATGTGTATCTAATATATTAGTACTAGGATGATTATTTAATTAGCATTGTACACATGTGTCTATTGATTAGTTTAATAGGAAAATCCTAGCTTTTAAGGTCTACTTGGATCCTTGGTACAAAAGTACCTTTACTTTATTCTTTTCTTACACATGGTTGTATATATATATATATATGTGTGTGTGTGTGTGTGTGTGTGTGTGTGTGTACTTGAGCAAGAGAGGGAGAAAGAGAGGAGAGAGAGGCCGGAGAGAGAGAGAGAGAGAGAGAGAGAGAGAGAGAGAGAGAGGAAGGAAGGAAGAAAGAAGAGAAAGATTGGGTTGTACCTTCCTTGATCTTTCTTTGTACTTGAAATCCATGGGGAAGCTTCCTTCCTAGCCAATATCTAACCTCTTTTGTACTTCTAGGATTTGTTAGGACCAAATCTTGTACAACTTATTCCTCCTTGCCCACCAAGTCTTGCAAGATTTCCCAAGATCAAATCCTAGCCATGCAAGCCTAGGGATTTGCCTTTGATCTTCCAAGATTCATGCCATGTGTCAAAGTGAGACTTAGAGAGAGAGAGAGAGGAGAGGACCAAGGCCTTGCCTATAAATAGAAGGCCATTCCAAGCATTTGAACTCACACCTCAAAGCATTTGCTCTTCCTTCTCTCTAGAAAATTTCGGATTTCCACTTCCAGGCAGCCCACTGTCCCTTCGGAAATCCCCAGTTTTCTCCTTCTTAGAGTAGTTTTTAGAACCAACTTCCTCCGGGAAAGTTGTAGAGAACTTCGAGAGCTTCAAGTTAGGCTCAAGAACCACCCCAATCGGTCAAGAAATGACCAAGATATTGTCATCCGAAGTTCAGTGAAATTCTCGGATTTCCATTTCCTGACAGCTTACTGTCTTTCCTTTATCCCTATTTTTCTCCAACCTAAAGTCATTTCTAGGATCAACTTTCTTCACGAGAGTTGTAGAGGGTTTTGAGATCTTCGATTTCAACCCAAGAACGACTCTATTCGGCCAAAGATTGACCGAGTTACTGCCCTTCAAAGATCAGTCCAGATTTGGAGTTTCACCACCCGTAGAACTTTCCAACCTTGCTTATTCGGCCCCGACTAGTTTCGGATCAAGGTAGTTGAATCCTTACTACTTTTCCTATGTTCAAGTAGTTTAATCTTACTACTTTGAAACTCTACGTTTATTTATCGTATCAATCGTATGTTGTTTAGAAGATACTTTGATCATAGATAAGGTTATCTTTTAAAAAATTGGAAATGCATATTGTACTTTCAAGATATTTCAAGCTTGCTATTTGGCTTAGAGTTGGATGATCTTGTTGTGTTAATTTCAATGCTTAGATTGAATGCATGTTGGTATGTAAAGTCTTACACCGCGGAGTCTTGCATGAGAACGAGACACGAGAACCGAGAAAGTTAGAAACATGACACCTAGGGTGTATGAAAAGGCGTGTTTGGAAAGGTGAAATGTTTTGAAAACCGCAATGTGGCCGGACTTGCCCATTGTGTGTGGTGTGTGTGTGTTCCAATGGGAATCCGGTAAAACGGAACCATTGTGAGGTTGTGTGAGTTCCCATGGGATCCCGGACCGGCGGAACCATGGTGAGGTTTAGCTTGGTTATCCGTGGAGAGGAGCCAATGCAATTGTGTGCCAATGGGAACCCGGCGCGGCGGAACCATTGTGAGGATACTCGGGAACCCGGCGCGGCGGAACCGAGGTTGGGTGTGTGTGTGGCTTGGTTATCCGTGGTACGGAGCCAATGTCAAATGATTTTGAAAGGCTTGGTTATCCGCGGTACGGAGCCAATGCAAAGGATTTTGAAAAACGGTTTTGTAAATGGAAAACGTTGACACGGTCTACGACGAGTCGCGTAGGAGAAATCGGGAAATCTTGGACACCAATGTTAGATAGTGAATGTGGACGTATTATCGTCATTTATGTGCTTTCTATGATCGTTTGTTGGTAAGCTATGGGTTAGCGGGTAAGGATTTCCTATTGAGCTTTCGTAGCTCACGGTGTTGCCTTTTTGGTGACCCTGGCATATTATATTGGTGGCGACGCCGGTATAATGTGTCAGATTGACTTCGAGCAGGGCGAGATCTTCAGCTTGGAGGCGTACGGAGCCGAGGAGCTGGCTAGGATGGAAGAACAGGCGGAGCTGTAGTTAGGAACCCTAGTTTCTTTCCCTTTTGTAATGAAAGTACTCCTGTGGGAGTTTTGTTGTAATAAGAGCTAGACTCTATTTTGATATTTTATCAATAAAATGTTTTATTTAACGTACCCAAAATTCGGGGCGTTACACACTCATCCATGGCAGACTATAGTGACCGGGGCGGCGGAGGAGAAGTTGTCGATCGTCCGGAGGACGAGGGAGGACCCATGGGGGTCGAGATAGGGGATCAGTCGCCGGTGGAGATCGTTCCAGGTATGGGTGCAGCAGCGGCTGGCGGCGGCAATGGCGAGCAAGGCCTCATGCAGGCAATTGGAGACGACGGCGATCATCGCGCGACAGAGCCAGATCGTCGCGCGACAGAGCTGGTCGGGGCAGTGCCTTCTATTGTCGGGCAAATGGACCCAAGCATTGTAGTTGGCGGTACTTCCGAGGCCATGGGCAGTAGGAGTGCCGGTGGTGGTGATGTCGAGCCGAGTGAGATTCTGCCGAGGGATCCGGCCAAGGGCAAGGGTGTGGTGACCGAGGAGGAGGGTGTCACAGAGGTTCCCGAGGAGGAGGTACTGTTTCGACCAGCAGCGACGTCGTCGAGCCATAGACCAATTACGAGACAGGACCTTGCAGAGTTTCTGAGCGAGGAGAGACTAGCCCGGCTCCTCGAGGAGGATCCCATGATAGGGGCTGCTGTCTTGGAGGCTCGAGAGGAGCGAGAGCGGAAGATAGCTGCTTCGGAGGCTGCGGCGAGAGCCGAGAGAGAGCGGGCTGCTGATGAGAAGCTTTTGAGGGATGTTGAGACTGAGGAGAGGGTCGGAGCCAGAGTACAGGGCCCCAGGGTGACGGCGGTGTCGGAGGCGGAGAGTTTGACTCGGGCTCCGTTTTCAGCAGAGGGGTATAGGTTACCTGTTCCTCACTTGTTTGTGCCGTCGGGTTTCACAGCATATCGGCCACGACAGACGGAGTATGACTCCGAGTTGGTTTTGAGAGACCCCGACACCCATATCTCGCGCAGCTGGTCTGAGGTAACTTTCTGATGAACACTCATTTCCTTCATTAGATGCCATTCAAATACAATGCATGCGCCCAAATGTCAAGTCGTAGAGTAATAGTAACCCTCTGAAGTAGGCTTCGAATAGCGATACCATAGATCCATGTTTGAATGTCGTGCATGAGACATAATAACTTGAACCAACCATCTGTAGCTAGGCTGCATTGATTACTTAGAACTTGAAAATGAAACTCTGCATGCTGATATATCCTTTGTTGTTTGTTTTCGTGTCTGGTACAGGAGAGGGCACGGCCAAGAGATATCCACGGCTTTGGGGGTGCATGCAGCTCATTAGTGTTGTACTAGAGCTTGCCAGAGAGGGTGAGGCAGTTGGTGGACGAGGCGGGCTTTGGAGAGTTCATTCAAACTCTCACGCCGGTGAGGAATGACCATGCCGTTCTGGTTGCACTTGCAGAGAGGTGGAGGGATACCACAAATACCTTCCACCTACCGATTGGGGAGATGACAGTGACGCCTACTGACTTTGCGGCGATCACAGGCTTGAGGGTTGGGGGTGAGCCTATCCCATTTGACTCGGGCATCGAGGGAGATGAAGCGGCCTTGGAGTGGTTTCTAGGTGAAGTGCCCAAGATTGAGGAGGGGATGGCAAGATATGGGCAGTTCACCCGATATCTCAAGAAGGAGGTGACGACCGATCAGGAGGCGGAGCAGATGGCCCGGGCGTACATGTTGTACCTTTTTGGCGCTACCCTGTATCCAAACAGGCGTAGCAAGGTTCACTTGTATTACTTGCCCGCGCTGAAGGACTTGAGGACGACCTCGCGCTTTGACTGGGGCGGAGCAGCGCTAGGCGCAGCCTACGGCTTCTTTGGGGACTCGTCGAGGACGGAGGTGAGCACGGCCGGGTACTGGCGGATTTGGGAGGTATGATTCATTATTGAGTAATGCACATTCCGCAATTCATAGTTGTTTCCATTTTGATCGCATAATCTGCTCAATAGTAATCTTGCATGCACTACTGACTTGATCTATTGACAATCGTGCAGCTCTGGGCTTATGAAGTGTTGAACATTTGCCGTCCGGTGACCAAGAGCCTGGACTTGGGGATTCTCCCGCGCACACATATATGAAGCAAGAAGAACATGGGCGAGAAGAGGGGCAGAGGCGATCTAGATGGCTTCAGAATATACCTTGACGAGCTACGCCCTTCACAGGTATAACATTATACTTCATAGAAATAACAATGTGCATGCCTTTATATTGCTTCAATGCTGTCGCTGATCGATACTTGCATTGCTTGCCTTTACAGGTCGAGTGGGATCCCTGGAGGGTGGCAGATCCTGAGCCTGAGTACTTGGCTCGTAGCAGGGTTGTCACAGCGAGCAGAGTGCTGCTGGAGTCAGCCTTTGGTTGGCAGTGGTACTTGGGTGACCGAGTGACACGTCAATCACTTGGCTATGCGGGGTTTCAGGTGCCTGGACCGCTTCCACAACGAGCCTCACACACAGGAGAGTACACCTTGGCCGAGCTGGAGGCCTTTACACGGCCTGATACTCACTTGGCACGCCACTTGCATCCTGACATGGACTATGCAGCCTATCAGAGGGAGCGCTTGGCGGGGCCACTAGGAGTACGAGAGTTCAGGGAGGTTCGGAGTCAGGCCCGTGGAGCTGCTGAGGAGAGGAGAGCCGTTTCTGGGAGACCGGGCAGTGGTGAGAGTAGCCCGAGGCGGGGTCCGAGTGGACCAGTGAGAGGTGGGCCACCAGAGTTGACGTGGCAGATAGCAGTGGTAGACTCTCAGGGCAATCCAGCTGAGTTGCACCTTACCCCGGCCAGAGTTGAGTCAGCCCCCGTTACCGTACAGGTAAGACATTGTTGCTTTCATTACTGTACTCCCATAAAGCTTGAAATATGACTCAATTGCTTATATTCAACTCATCTTTGCAGGTACCCAATGAGTGGGTGAACGAGGCTGTCCGACGCATGCTTGCGTTGGAGAATGTGATCAGGAGAGCGGCGAGTGGGCTTCCATTGGACTTGCGCTATCCTCAGCCAGCAGCTTGGAGGTCTCAGGTACATCTTCAGAAAACGATATATTCCTGCTTTTCAATATATGTCTGCATCCGATACATGTCTGCATTCGATACACTCCTTTGCTTGATTATAGATACACATGTGCATTCATTTGATATACATTATGCTTTGATGGTCTTGCTTAAAGATTGATTGTACCTGTCTTAAAACATGCAAAACGCAAACATATGCTAATGTACACAATTTTTACAATGCAGACACAAGGGCAGGCAGCTCCTAGGAGAAAGAGCGTGAGGGATCCCCCACAGAAGAAACTAGCTGCCAGGACTCCTGCTCCTACACCTAGTACCAGGCCACAGGCACGGGGCTCACAGCCACCTGCTGCCAGCGAGGAGGCAGCTCGAGAGGCCGTGGCGCGTGCCGAGGAGAGGTACCAGCTGAAGATGCGCCAGAGGCCTTCACAAGACGAGTTGGTCCGCAAGAAGTGGCTGATCCTGCCTGAGGTCTCCGAGGAGGAGGACGAAGAGGAGGAGGAAGAAGAAGAAGAGGAAGAGGATGCGTCCGAGAGCAGTGGGTCTGACGACTCAGCGGACGATCCAGGCTTTAGAGCGGATCCCACAGAGAGAGACGACGAGGATGACGACGGAGAGGGTGACTGGTTCGGGGATGACTGAGGGCCGTCGAGGAGCCTTATCCCACTTTTTGCATTTGATTTTTTTTTTGCTTTCGGGCCTGCGTGCCCACGTAGATAGACAGAAGGCCAGAGTGCCTTAGCTGATACTTTGGTAGATACTTTTGAGGCATGCGCGCCTTTTTGACTTGATGGGCGAGTGTGCCCGAGTTTGACATGATGAATTTTTGGGTGGCCGGAGTGCCGCATGCAGAGCGGCGTCTTTTACCTTGACGTGGATAGATCACAGTTTAGTTATAAAATTTGCATTTTCGATTTATTTCATCCTTGCAATGGGTTAAAGTAGATAAATGTTTACCACTAATACCGTACTTGCATTGATAATGTACTGAGACTGTTCACAGACACATGTATAGGTGCAGACGGGACTTAGCGTAGAAGAAAAACAATAAAATACCGTAGGACACGGCCAGGATACGAGAAATATGACGAAACTTTGGACATTCGTCAGCCAAAACCCAAATATCCCAACTTGGATGAAACTGACACTATGGTAAGGCCAAGTATGTGCAAAATGACCTATGAGAGTTGACGGATTCGAAAAATACATTTTTAAAACGCAAACTAGACCCAAAAAACGCCACAAAGGACACAAAATGGACACAAGGTGACAAAATAAGACTCTATTATGTCCCAGACTGAAACCGACACCCCCGTACAGTCATATTAGGCCATCATGACCTGTACGGCATGAGAGGAAGGGGAGAAACCCTTGGAAACGAGTTCCGATTTCCCAAAACGGCTTTTTGAACTTGAAACGGGCCACCGAGGGTCCAAAATCTTCGTTAGACGCGATTTTTTGAATCCGATGCTTGGATACGGTCACATATGCTTATAGTGACTTGCTGGAGCCATAAAAAATTGCAAGAGAACCTTTGGAGGTTGAAATGACCAAAGTTGGACAGTAGCTGGTATAATCTGTCAAATTGCAGGCTGAACCATCGCGCGAGGAAGTGAGTCCATCGCGCGATGGAATGGATGTTAAACCCTCGCACGATAGAGTGAGAGCATCGCGCGATGGTTGTGTAGACACCCCAATCTGATTTCCCAGTCATTTTATCTCTTTTCAGTTTCTTGTTCCCCCGATGATGAATCAGGTCGCGAACAGTATTGAATGAAATGGCTTGAGTTTGGTGTGTGTGGAACCCATCCTTAACCCCGAAGCCTTTAAACCCAAACCTTGGCTAACGGTTTGACAATCGCGCGACTTACTGAGTCTATCGCGCGATGCTCTACTTGCCATGTGGTGGTCAAAGTCAAACTTTGACTGATTGACCATCGCGGGGAAGCTAGAACCCTCGCGCGACGGTCTCAATACATCGCGTGATGGTCGACACCTGTCGTATCCAGCTGGATTTTGTGATGATGAGGCGTCTGCAAGTCCATGTGACCCCGTTCCATCGACTGGACGGCGTTTGCAGGGCCACCCTTGCACCACCTAATCCCCCACTCTCCCATCAACTTGGCACCCCACTTCTCTACCAAGTAAGTGCAGCCAGCATTGTTGGCTGGCTGCATAACCTTGTCTAGCCACCAACAAGCCCCCCTTTTTCCTATAAATAACCCCCTTTGTTCTCTTTCAAAGGGGTTACCAAAAAAATTCACTCAAAAGAAGAGCAAGAACTATAACCTTGATCTCTACCAAAGCCACTACCATTTTTCTCCTTTACCAAAGGCATACCACCTCACTCAAACCATATTCAAATCACTCAAGCAAAGGTATAATTTTCAGCCTTTACTGTTTTTTTATCCCTGAGGGGGGCTGATAGGGTCAGGGCTGGTAATCAATATCAGTTTTGGCCCCAAAGCCAGCAAATTTACAAGTTACTGTGAATGGAAGACCCGCGCGCGATGAACCCATTCCATCGCGCGATGCTTCTAGCTCGTGTGATATGGTTCTCGTGGGGATGGGCTTCTCGTTCTGTTCAATTTATATGATTTCGTATTTTCCTGCCTAATCATATTTGATACATCTCACTGTTTTGCATGCTAAAATCAGTAGTTCAGCTTAGTTTATTTTCTTGTCCATGTTGGAATGCCCCGGGGTGGCTTCTGAATATGTCTCAGAGCCCAGGCATGCGAAGCAATTCCTGGAAGTCCAGTCAGAACAATCGCGCGATGATGTGACTCCATCGCGTGATGGTTTCCTCCTTTCCAGTAATTGCCCTTGCATGGGCAACTAGGCTCTCAGCCTCTGTTTTAACACCCTCACTGTTTAAGGGTTGCATATCATTCCAGTTGTGTTAATTTGTAAATATTGATTTATTTTCAGTACACATAAACTGCGTGGTTTGTCCTGGGTGTGCACTAGTCCTTCCAGAAGCCCAGTAGGAGATAAAATTTAACCTGATGGTGGGATGTGAACACTCGCGCGAGCGTTTGAGTCTGTCGCGCGATGGTATCGGTTGCATGTAACGGTTCCCGTGCATGCAAGTTGGCCACTGTTCGCGATAGATTTAAAATCATCGCACTGTTTTCATATCCCGAGATCAGTGTTAAATATTATCTCGTTTTATTCATTATTGTTCCATGTATCCATGCTATCTATCACATTTTGCAAACATATTACGGTTTTAATCTTCGATTAACTGTTCCCCCGCCCTAATTGGCTAAAAATTGATTAATTAAACAGAATCGCAAACAAACATCATTTTTGTAAACGCCTAAGTAGAGACCGATCTCCGGATTGGGCGAGAGGGGTGCCATAAAACCCTTTCCCTCTCGTAACCTGGCTCCCGAACCCAGATATGGTTATGACGGACTGGTTCCTTAACTTTTTCAAATCAAACAGCGCGGCAAGTGCTTCGAAATACGGTTCCTTGGGTGTCGAACCTTCAAACCCAAGTGGCGACTCTGTATTTTCGCGAGCGCTTGTCGTCCAGCTTAAAAAAAAAGCGGTCCCGCGAACTGGCAGCATCTTTCCTATCTCAAAAGGTGGGGAACGGAATCCCTTTCCCGGAGGAAAGAAAGATCCGGGCAAATCGCATTGCCCACAGTGGCGACTCTGCTGGGGATCAAACCAATATTGGTCTATACTTAGATTTTAATACGCTTGAGAACAATCCCACAAAAGTCTGTCAAAATAGTGAGCTTTGCGCTGCTAAAGAAAGGATTGGTGATTTAACAGGACCTCGTGTCCGGCCATCCAATCTGGGACTTTTCCGATTGTTCTTCCGCGTAGTTTCTTCTAATCATTGATCAATAAAGAGAGCCAAATTTGAAAAGGCATTTGCGAATTTGCGATTCTGTTCCATTAATCAACTTTTTAGCATTCTTCATTTGCATCGATGTGGGATAAGCCTCGTTGGATCGTTTTGGCAATCCGGCACGGTTTACCGGAGCCCGGGGACCCCGAATGACCGACAACCTTCGACGATGATGAGTCATTCTACCGTTCGATTGTTGCTCTGCGATTACGCGGGTAGCGGGAGGTATATCTTGGCTCTAGTCCGAGGAACCTGTTACAAGCCAAAACCAGCCTTTGCATATACAAAGCACTAGCACTTTCCAAACTAGGACAGGTACCTACAGGGTAAGATTACTTGCATCTAACCCCCATATACTGTCTATGTGTTACTGCTTTCTCTATCGCATGTACTGTACATACATTGTTTTGCATAGGAGCATGCTTAGAGTGGTTCTTTCTCTCGAGTTTGTCTTGCGCAATCTAAGATATTGTTGGACTCGATGACGAGTCGTTCATTCTGTCGAATGTTCGTTATCAATCGCAAAGTCCTTAGTTCAATGAGACTTTGAGAAATCAAAATTTACTACATCCTTGGCTCATGCCCGGTTAAGAATTCAACCGAAAATATGGAACAACAAAAGTAGTGATGTCGTGTCACTGGTGCCACCTAGGTTGAAGTGCGAAGTCACTATACACCGCCGTGTTCAAGGTTAAGGTGCCATGTCATCACCACCGAGTTGTTCCAAATTCAAAAGTTGAACCTTCAAATGGGACTAGTCGAAGATTTAGTCTATTTTGACATCTTTTAGGATCTGACGACCTAGTCAAGGACACATGGCCGAAAAGAATTCTGAGGCTTCTGGCAACGTCTGAAATTCGTAAGGCAAACTCGTCTCTATTTTCTGTGCATACATGTCGTTTCTGCGTAGAAGCATATTTAAAGCGGCTCCTAGGATCTCTTTCCTTCAAATCTATCTTATGTTTATTAGGACATTGCCATTGCCCGATGAGGAGTCGTACACCTTGACGGTGCACGTTTATCAATTTTCAAACATCCTTAGGTCAATTAAACTTTGGAAAATCAAGGCCTTCTAAGTCTTTGGCTAATTACCCAATCGAGATTCCAAACAGAAAACAAGGAACGAAATGGAGAAAATGCCGTGATGCTTACACCACCTTGGTCATCTTACGAAGCATGTGCACCATTTAGGCTACGGCACTGTGCTGCCTACGCCACCTTGGTCATAGTATCACGTCATCCACGCCAGATTGTTCCAAGTCCAAAGTTGGAATTCTCGAGATGGAATAAACCAAAACCTTAGATTCCTTTGACATCTCTCGGTGTTAGTTGATTTAAGAAAGGATACATCTCGAAAAGATTTCTGAGGATAACCGGCAGTGTCCAAATGGCATAAGACAGACTTGTCTGCTAGTCTTAGAGTCTAAGGGCGACACTGACGACGATGACTGTGTTTTCGCTTTAGTCTTTTATTTAGATTAAAGTTGCTGCAGGGCCCTTATTTTAGCCTTTTCTCACTTTCTGCAAGCAAAGTTCTGAATCATTGCACCACCAAGGAAAGTATCGAGGCAGAAAGCCAAACCCACTTGGGGACGTCTGCACCGGAATCCAATTCAGAGGCTAGTCAGATCTCAGGCCCAGTCAGTCACAACGGAAGACTCTCCGTGTTCTCTTCTTGCTACTCTACAATCAGCTTCGTCTCCTATCCTTGAAGAGACAGAATCTCCGGGATCACCTACCCCCTTCCTCTACATCAAGCACCTCGGGACCAACAGTCATGGCAGATCAACCGCAACCACTCCCTCTGGAAACCATACTCATGAACATCCAGACTAGTATTACTGCTATACAACAAAGGACCGCTCAGACAGATGCCAACATGACCCGTTTGAATGACCTCTTTAACACTCGTCTTCCTCCAGCTATCCAAGAGGAGGGCGAGGCCGAAGAGGACGTGCACGAGCAACCTATTATGGTCGAAGATCCGGATCATCCAGGGCGTCTAGTCGCTTTGGTCAATCCTCGGGGCACTCGAAATCCCGCTCAGAATCCAGGCATCACTGCTGTTAGGACTGTTCAGCACCCTGACATGACCGCTCTCGTCGCCAAGATGGCCAAGCTGGAAGAATCTGTTTCGAAGTCCGAGAAAATCAGTGCTGGAGGGATCGACTTGGACCGTCTCTGCCTTTATCCCAATGTCAGGCTTCCCGACAAATTCAAAATGCCCGACATAGCCAAATTCGATGGCAGTGGCAATCCTAAAACCCATCTCTACGGTTACCATGCTGCCATGAAGCTCCTGTCCGTCGAGCCCGAAGCCATTTCTCAGCTGTTTCCTCAAACCCTCTCGGGTCCCGCATTCCATTGGTTTCTGTCACTCGACATTGCCAAGCGAAGGACTTGGGAGGACATCGGGGCTACGTTTATTTCGCAGTATAGCTATAACTCCCAGCTCAAGATGACTACTCAGGAGTTGGAATCCACCAAGATGGACGCCAAGGAATCCTTCGCGGATTTTGTCATGAGATGGAGGGCCAAAGCCGCTCAAATGATTGATCGCCCGAGCGAGAGAGATCAGCTTCGTTTCATCTCCCGCAATCTCCAGCCAGACTATGCTAGGCACTTGGTCCTCGTTCAAGCATCCTCCAATTTTGACACCTTCTTCGACTCTGGTCTGGCCATCGAAGATGCATTACAGAGTGGGATTCTGTCGAAGGGAGAATCTTCCAATCCACCAAAGTCAAAGCCTCGGGCATATTCTGGAAATACTAATGCGCTGTTTGGGGGAGGGACTTACTCCAATACTACAACCAGTGGTACCAATGCCTCTTCCTCGAAAGCTGCCAACCCCATTGCCGAGGTCCATCAAGTTCAAACCCCGCAGAGTAACCGGCCGCGTAATCAACCTCGTAGCTTCTCCGCTTTTGAAGCGCCGTTGTCTTCAGTCATGGAGAAACTGGTCCAATCGGGACATCTGAAGCTCCTCGACCCAACTCCTCTGCCTAAGAACCCTTCACCTAACTTCAAGGCCAATCTCTACTGCGCCTATCACCAAGGGGCCGGTCATCTTACCGATTCCTGCTTTCGCCTCCGACATGCGATTCGGGATCTCATAGATGAAGGGACTCTTCATGCTCCACCACCTTCAGCTCAAAAACCAAACATCCTCGCCAATTCCATGCCAAAACACAGCAATGCTCCACGCATTAACCAGATATCCCTCAGCTCCACTGATATATCCCTCAGCTCCACTATATTCAACCCCACCGACCATATAGCCTCAACGAATCAACCTAGGCCGATTGTGCCTATCTCCTCTCAATCCGAGGCCGAGATTTCCTATATCCGCTCTAAGGAAGGACAGTCGTCCAATTTCAATGCGCCCTCCGCGCATCTACAGAACGGAGCGTTTGTATTCAACGCTTCCATCAGTGACCTGTTCCACCAGTCTATTCCTGCTGTGCAGCTCAACTCTGCCTCTACCGTGGATAGCCCATACTTCAACGTGACGGATCCGAACCCCTCCTTAAGTTTGTTGGACCGCTTCAGAGCTACTATTCCCCCTCAACCAGGGCAACAACTCGACATGCAAGCCGTAGGGTGGGCTATAGCTGATAATGATGACTATGCCACTCCCATAATCAACGAATGGACGGAATTGGAATTAGAGGGTTTCCCGCCTAATCCCGAATACATCCCCTTTGACCACGCCTGGTATGATGCTTGGATGGCCAATCATGAAGCAGCCATGCTTGATCCTTTGGATGGTTTCTCGTTGGACCTGCTCTTCCAACAACTTCAACCTGTTTTGCCCGAGGAAGAGTATTATTGGGATCCTGAGCCCGCTTGGCAATTTCCGTTGGGATTTGACCCTAATCCTCTCCAAGGTTACGCTCTGCCCAACCATGAAATCCAGTATTTGGAAGAGGACCCCATTCAAGATGAGACAATGCTTCTTCCCTTCCACTCTTGACAGGCTGGTTAACTCGGTGGCTGATCCCGAGTATGATCCCACGTTCTACATCGTTGACGAAAACCTCCCACGCCCTGTAGTGCCTTCCCCTCCTGAAGAGGATTGCAGCATTATGGTTACGGACCTTGTGCCACCAGCTGATCTTTGGGATGTCGATGATGTGGTCAACATCCAGGTTGGGTCCGAGGTTTGGACTGTCAATCGCTCCCTCGCTGATGGAGGGCTGTGGGATGTCCCTTTTGTCGCTAATACAGAACCAGTCCAAGAAGCTGTAACCGTTGGGGATCCAGACTTTTGGGAATCACTATTGATGAAAGATCTGACTGAAGATTTGGGTTTGAACATGGAAGTGCCTGTAGCTCCTCCGACCTCTGACAAAGGGAAACGCAAATTGAGAGAAGTCCCTGCCGATCTGTGGGATGATAGTCAAGACCCTCAAGTGGTACCCTCTTTAGAGAACGTTCTTAATGTTACGAGAAGTGGACGAGTCTTTCAGCCTGCTAACCTGCAAGCAGGGAGTTCGTCCAATTCTTCTAACCGGAAGAACAAACCTTCTATTTTCTCAAGGTCTGCACCACTCGAGGTACCAGTTAATGCCCTGAATGACGACATGATTCAAAGGCAATTGAAGCGGATTCCCGCTGCCATATCACTCTGGGGACTAATCTGTTCCTCCCGTGAGCATCGTCAGAAATTCTGCCACGCTCTCTCTCGTCTTGAGATTCGATCGGATGCCACGCCTGAAGCAATGATTTCCCTTATCCTCCCGCCTACCTCTAAGCATACCGTGGTCTTCACTGATAAGGATCTGCCGCTTGAAGGAGTTGACCACAATCGACCCTTGCATATCACAGTCAGATGCCGAGGACTCTGGGTTCCGACCGTTCTTATCGATAATGGCTCAGCGATCAATGTTTGCCCTTTGAGGGTGGCTCACCGTCTGGGACTGACTAAGAAAGACTTTGCACCTTCCAGCATGGCTGTTAAGGCATATGACAGCACGCGTCGTCTGGTCGAAGGCACGCTCGTGCTCAATCTTGATGTGGAGGGATTCAAAATGGATGTCGAGTTCCATGTGGTTGACATTCCAGCCTCCTTCAATCTCTTGCTAGGAAGACCGTGGCTTCACAAATCTGACATCATGGCCGTGCCATCTACTCTTCATCAGAAAGTCATGCTGGGACTTCCTACTGAGACTTTGATTATCTGCGGGGACTCAGGCATTCGCCCGCTCAAGGAGGACGGCACACCTGTTTTGGGTATCACGCACGACAACGAAGACGTCGATCTCGCAGGTTTCTCTTTTGATACTTCTGGTTCAGTTATGGCCATCAACATGGATGGGGACTTCATCATAAGCTCTGTCGCTCTGGACATTATGAGAAGGATATCCTATCTACCTGGCCTTGGCTTAGGAATTCACCAACAAGGGATTCCGGAATTCCCTGCGTTTCCTTCCTGTGAGGGCTGCTTTGGTTTGGGATACTCTTCCTCTGCCAACGATGCCAAAAGAAGGAAATGCACGTGAAAACCTCGATCTCTCTATGGTGATCCCGACAGCTACTTCGTCCGTGAAAAGGGGAATGATATCTATTGTGGGCAAGCTGAGCCCTTTATCGACTCGATTACTGGGGAACTGCTGCCTGGTTTTGAGATCTTTGCGGATGATACTTGGTCCTCCAGTGACGAAGAGCCAGCTAATGCAGAATTCAAGAGGAAGCTTAGCCAGCCCAAGCTGAAGACTGACTGGCTGGGATCTCTTGATCAGGGGAGCTTGGAGCAGCTGTTCCGTGAGTTCTCTCAAGTGGGTTTGGCCAAGGAAGCTGAAGAGGCCGAAGTGTTCATGCTCGGGCCTGATGCCCTCGAGAATCCCACCTCTCTCATCATCGAAGCTAAGGGTAGCCTTAAAAATTGCATTTTCAAACCACGCCTTACTTGCATTGATGATGTATCTGAGTCTGACACTGAGTCTGTCAAGTCTTTTGAGTCTAAGTCTAGCTCTGAGTCGGAGTTTGTGCCTCTCGGCCCTCCACGTCATAGCTTTTACTTTGAGTTCGACTCCCTTGTACTTGGCAACCCTGCAGGGTCTTATGAAATGAAAGACTCCTCTTCTGACTACTTGAATGATCTTTACATAAACTGTGTCGACCCCGACGACGAAGGGATAGATTTCGATGGGGATATCCCCAAGGAAATCCGTGCCTTCATCGAAAGGGAAGACGAAAGACATGCTCAGTCATTAAAAGAAGAGGTAATCTTAAAAAACTTGAAAGATGAGAGTGATCCTCGGATGGTTCAAATGGGCTCCACGTTAGATCCAGAGGAGCATTGTAATTTCAAAGAGCTCCTCACTGAATTCAGCGATGTTTTTGCATGGTCTCATCAAGACATGCCCGGTATCGATCCTGAGATAGTGGAGCATCGAATCCCCCTATTGCCCGATGCTAAGCTAGTAAAATAGAAGCTCAGACGGATGCGACCGGACTGGGTACAGAAAATCAAGGAAGAAGTCACCAAGCAGATTGACGCTGGTTTTCTCGCAGTCTCTCAGTATCCCACTTGGGTGGCCAACATCGTCCCTGTTCCTAAGAAAAATGGACAGATTCGTGTCTGTGTTGACTTCCGGGACTTGAACAAAGCGAGCCCCAAAGATGATTTTCCCTTGCCACACATCGATGTGCTTGTGGATAATACTGCGGGGCATGCTTTGCTTTCGTTCATGGACGGCTTCTCAGGCTACAATCAGATTCTCATGGCACCCGAAGACCGCGAGAAAACAACTTTCATCACCGAGTGGGGGACTTACTGCTATTTGGTCATGCCGTTTGGTTTGAAGAATGCCGGTCCTACTTATCAAAGAGCTGCCACGACTATCTTGCATGACATGATGCACAAAGAGGTTGAGGTCTACGTTGATGATATGATTGCCAAGTCAAAAACTCGGGAAGGGCATGTCCACGTGCTAAGGAAACTTTTCGAAAGGCTCCGCAAGTTCCGGATGCGTCTTAATCCGCAGAAATGCACCTTCAGAGTCATAGCAGGCAAAATGCTGGGTTTCATGATCACTTCCCGTGGGATCGAAGTCGACCCGTCAAAAATCAAGGCAGTACTCGAAATGAAGCCACCTGAGTCTGAAAAGGGAGTGCGGAGCTTTTTGGGAAAGGTTCAGTTCATCAGCAGATTCATCGCTAAGTTAACTTTGACTTGCGAGCCGATGTTTCGTCTACTTAAGAAGGATACTCCATTCGTATGGTCGGACAAGTGCCAAGCAGCTTTTGTTTCAATCCAAGACTATCTACAGAATCCGCTTGTTCTCATGCCGCCTGTACCTGGAAAACCTCTGATCCTCTACTTATCCGTGAGTTCTACGTCCATGGGATGTTTGCTAGCTCAAGAAGGGGACAAGGGAGTTGAGAAAGCTATTTACTACCTTAGCAAGAAAATGGTTGGAGCCAAAGAGCGCTATACCGCCTTAGAAAAGACGTGTTGGGCCCTTGTCTGGGCATCTAAGAAGTTAAGCCACTACATGCTGGCTTACCCAGTGAAGTTGATTTCTCGAATGGATCCTCTCAAGTATCTATTTGAAAAGCCAGCACTCACTGGTAAATTAGCACGTTGGTTGCTTCTCTTAGCAAAGTTCGATCTCGAGTATGTCACGAGAAAATCAGTAAAGGGACGTGCTATTGCGGAATTCTTAGCTGACCACCCCATGGACGGACTTGAGGATTCAGATTTCGTGATCCCGGACGAGGAAGTGTTGACAGTTGTTGAGGACGTTTGGACTCTTTACTTCGATGGGGCAGCCAATCAGAAGGGGTTCGGAATCGGGGTTTTGCTAATCACCCCTGACGGTTCTCATATTCCGCTTGCATTCAAGCTTAATTTCGATGTCACCAATAACCAAGCTGAATATGAGGCCTATATTGTGGGAATGGAAGCTGCGCTCACACTCGGTGTTGAGAAGTTTGAAGTCATCGGGGACTCGAATCTTGTCGTGTCTCAAGCCAATGGAGACTGGAAGGTACACGAAGAGAAGCTGAAACCTTACCATCAGGACTTGGAGGGATTAGTCCCTCGTTTCAATAAGGTGACTTTCACTCATATTCCTCGGCTGAAGAACCACTTTGCTGATGCACTTGCTACCTTGGCTTCCATGGTCGAACTACCGCTGGGTGTCAAACTCTGCCCTATCTTAATCGAGCAACGGGACCATCCCGCCTATCAATGTGTCAACGCCATCGATGATGTCGATGATGGCCTACCCTGGTACCATGACATATGGAACTTCATCGAGAGTGGTTTGTACCCGTATGAGGCCTCTCAGAAGGACCAAACTGCGTTACGAAGGATTGCTGCTCATTACATCATCTGTGGGGGGAGGTTGTACAGGAGATCTCATTGTGGGATGCACAAGCTCTGTGTCAACGGCGTTGAAGCTATCAGAATTATGGAGGAAATCCACGAAGGGATTTGCGGTCCTCACATGAGCGGCGTCATGCTTGCTAGGAAGATTTTACGTCAGGGCTACTTCTGGTCTACTATGGAATCTCAGTGTGTGGATTACGTGCGGCGATGTCACAAGTGCCAAATCCATGCTAATCTGATGCATGTTCCACCCTCTAACCTATTTGGCATGGCTTCGCCTTGGCCTTTCTCTGTATGGGGCATTGATGTCATCGGCATGGTCAGACCTTCCGCTTCAAACGGTCACAGGTTCATCCTAGTAGCAATCGATTACTTCACTAAGTGGGTTGAAGCTGAATCGTACAAAACCTTAACCGCGGTCCAAGTCGCTCATTTCATTAGGAAGAATATCATCTATCGGTATGGCGTTCCGCAGGCATTTGTGTCGGACAATGGGAATCATTTCAAAGGCAAGGTTCTGGAGCTCTTTGAAGAATTCAAGATCCAAATCCATCGCTCTACCGTCTATCGCCCTCAGACGAATGGAGCAGTCGAAGCGGCGAACAAGAATGTCGAGACTATCATCAAAAAGTCTGCGGAGTCCGCCAGGGATTGGCACGAGCAACTGCCTCTAGCTCTTTGGGGGTATCGAACATCAATCCGAACGTCAACAGGGGCAACCCCTTATTCCTTGGTCTACGGGATGGAAGCAGTTCTCCCCATAGAGCTCGAGGTACCATCTCTGAGGGTCACGGTAGAATTGAACTTTCGGAATCTGAATGGCTCAGTGGGAGATTCGCCGAACTCATGCTTTTTTATGAACGAAGGCTCCGGGCTTTGTATCACGTTCAGGGGTATCAGCGGAGGATTGCCCGGGCATTTAACAAGAAAGTAAAGTCTAGGGACTTGGTTGAAGGGGACATGGTCACAAAGGAGATTCGAGCGCCAGTTTTCGACCCCCGCGGCAAGTTCCGACCTAAGCGTTCCGGACCTTACATTATCAAGGCTATCCTTTCTGGCGGAGCGGCTCAACTCATTGATCTCGACGGCAACGAGTTCAACACTCTGGTTAACCTGGATCAACTCAAGTGTTACTATCCCTGAGAGAAGCCCGTTGGACCGAAAACCACAAGGGTGGGCGGTTCCAAGCAAAAATTAGAGCAAGCCTGCTGGACCGAAAACCTGAGAAGGCGGTTTAGGCAAAAATAAATAGGCATCAATCAAAGCTCGCTAGACCGAAAACCCGAATGGGCGGTTTTGGGCAAAAAAATTAGAGCGCAAAAGGAGAGATAAAATACCCGAGCGAACCTTTGCCTGAACTACGTTTTGACCTAATTCCTTGAAAAGGGATACGTAGATTCGGTCACAATCAATCAACTTGATCCGCGGTTTTCCTACCACCAGGGTTCGGATCGATATTCAAGGGACGCGGTGGTTCAACACCTGAAACGAACGGGGAAAGTTCTCCAACTTTCACTTTTTATTTTAATTATAACTTCTATTACACAGGCTGAGCAGTCTTAAGCATAAAAATAGAATAAAGTGCTCGAGGCCTTCACAGGCTCACAGTTTATTCTAGATCATTCGAGTCTGTCAAAGAGTCAGTTGTTGTTTTGTCTGCTTGCAACCTCTCTTTTCAGCCATGCTCGATACCGGTGCATAAGCTCTGTGCTGAAGTCTGGGTCAGCTCCTCCGAGTTGTCTCAGGCCCCAATTGTGCTCGTATCCTCTCAAGTTCTGGAAAGTAAAGGCAGGGACTTGGAAGTCCTCAACCCCAGCTCGGTGAAGCCCTTGGCTTATTCCCAACTGACGGAGAATACGGTCAGGAATATAGAACGTGAAAGCGGTCAGCCCCGCTATCACCATCCTCTCAAAACCTACAGAATTCAAGGCCATATCCGGGATGTTCAAAGCCTCGTGCCTCCAAATGATCTCATTCGGTAGCATCTCTCTCATGAATGTGTACCATTGATGCACGGTCATCTCCGGGTAAATCATGCTTCGCTGATGCATTCGGCCAGGCAAGTGGGGCCAATTTGCTTCCGGCGCAGTGAGCAATCCCAACTTATCAGACAACCAAAGCTGCAAGAGCGGAAAAACAAGTGAGAAACCCCGATATAGCCTTAGCCGAGAGAAGAGGTAAAAACAGAATGTGCGAAAACCAGAAAAAGGTGAGCTGAGTGAGAACTTACCTGCAACAGAAGCGGGCTACCGCCAAAGACGTTTGTTTGGCCCGTGGAAACCAAATCCAAACCCATGAGTGTCTCAGCCAAGACAAGTGGCACCACGTTCCTTCGGGCACCCATTTGAGCAGCAACGCTCACCAGCATAGGGTACACCTGCCCATTCGGAGATACCAGTAAATAAGCAGCCAGCACACTGATTGTTAGAGCAAACCGACGTCGGGCCTGCAGAGCCGTGTCTTCTATGTTCCCTTCCGGCCCGTACCATTCCATTAGGCGCATGATGTTGATCTGCCCTCCGACCAGTAGACTTTCAGCAGCTCCCCTAGTAATGTCAAGGCTTGATTGCAGGAGCTTTAGTATATTTTTCCGGTAAGGTGGCACGACGATCACACTTGAAGCAATGCCTTGGAGGTATGCTTGGAATTCCTCCACGGTGGGGCACAGCTCGTTGACCCCGAACATGAACACGTGAACATTCGGATCCCAAAATTGCACCGCTGCCCTCAGAAGTTTAGGACGAACCCTCATATTGCGAAGAAAACGGAATGCGGCCAGCCCGTGGAACCGAAATGACAGCCAATCTCCAGCAACAAAGGCTGAAAGCAAGGGACTAATTAGGACTGGGAGGTTATTTGCCATCTTGGTTTTTCGTGGGAATCTCAAACTGTGAGAGGAATGCCTTCCTTTAGCAGAGCATCAACCTCTTTATAATCAGGATGCACAAGCTATCCCTCTGTCCAGAACAAATATCTGCACCATATGTCAACCATTTATCCAAAGCGGGAGCATCTCTGCACCGTCCCCTGAAATACTCTGAGGAAAAGTGATGACAAGGCCTGCTTGTCCTGGAATTCTAAGATGGTCAAATAAAGGTGGCCTGGTACGGCTTAACCATCGCGCGATGCTCTCACTCTATCGCGCGAGGGTTTAGCATCCATTCCGTCACGCGATGATGTCACTCCACCACGCGATGGTTCAACCTGCAATTTGACAGATTACAGCAGCTACTGCCCAACCTTGGTCATTTTGGACTCCGAAGGTTCTTTTGCAACTTTTATGGTTCCAACAAGTCACTATAAGCGTATGTGACTGTATCCAAGCATCGGATTCAAAAAATTGCGTTTAACGAAGATTTCGGACCCTCGGTGGCTCGTTTTAAGTTCAAAAAGGACGTTTTGGGGAGTCAAAACGCGTTCCAAAGGGGCCTCCCCCATTCTCTCATGCCATACAGGTCATGGTGACCTAATGTGACTGTATGGAGGTGTCGGTTTCAGTCCGGGACATAATAGAGTCTTATTTTGTCATTTCGTGTCCTTTTCGTGTCCGTTGTGGCATTTTTGGGTCTAGTTTGGGTTTTAAAACGTATTTTTCGAAGTCCGTCTACTCTCATAGGTCGTTTTGCACATACGTGACCTCATCATAGTCTCAATTTCACCCCAATTAAGATGTTTTCAGTTTTGGCTTGCAAATGTCCAAAATTCCATCGTATTTTCCGTATCCTGGCCGTGCCCTAAGGCATTTGTTCATCTTCTTGTGAGCTAAGTCCCGTCGGTACGTTTTTGTGTGTCTATGAACAGTCTTGGTACATTATCAATGCAAGTACGGTGTTAGTGGTAAATATTTGTCTACTTTAACCCATTGCAAAGATAAAATAAGCTGAAAATGCAAATTTTATGGCTAAAACTGTGATCTATCCACATCCAAATAAAGAAGGCTACTGCACGTACGACACTTCGGCCACCCAAAGTTATTATGTCAAGTTCGGGCACACTCGCCCATCAAGTCAAAAAGGCACACAGGCCTCAAAACATCTGTCAAAATATCAGTGAAGGTGCTCTAGCCTTCTATCTATCTACGAAGGCCCGCAGGCCCGAAAGCAAAAATCAAATGCAAAAATTGGGATAAGGCTCCTCGACGGCCCTCAGTCATCCCCGAACCAGTCGCCCTCTCCGTCGTCATCCTCATCGTCTCTCTCTGTGGGATCCACTCTGAAGCCTGGATCGTCCGCTGAGTCGTCAGACCCACTACTGTCTAACGCTTCCTCTTCCTCGCCTTCTTCTTCCTCTTCCTCGCCTTATTCTTCTTCTTCGTCCTCCTCCTCAGAGACCTCCGGCAGGATCAACCGCTTCTTGCGGACCGGCTCGTCTTGTGAGGGTCTCTGGCGCATCTTCAGCTGGTACCTCCCCTCGGCATGCGCCACAGCCTCTCGGGCCGCCTCCTCGCTGGCGACAGGTGGCTGTGAGCCCCGTGCCTGTGGCCTGGTACTAGGTGTAGGAGCAGGAGTCCTGGCAGCTAATTTCTTCTGTGGGGGATCCCTCACGCTCTTCCTCCTAGGAGCCGCCTGTCCCTGTGTCTGCATTGTAAATATTATACATTAGCATATGTTTGCGTATTGCATGTTTTAAAGCAGGTATGATCAAGCGAAATCAAGAAGCAATTGAAGCATACTGTCTATTGTGCAAGCATGAACATATGTCTTGTATCGAAAAGAAGGAATGTATCGAATGCAAGAATGTATCGAATACGGACATGTATCGAAAGAAGGAATGTATCGAAAGCAGGAATGTATCGTTTTCTAAAAGGATATACCTGAGATCTCCGAGCTGCTGGCTGAGGATAGCGCAAGTCCAACAGTAGGCCACTCGCCGCCCTCCTAATCACGTTCTCCAACGCAAGCATGCGCCGGACAGCCTCGTTCACCAACTCATTGGGGACCTGCAAAGAGGATTCAAATATGGCAATTCGAGCTTTATCAGAATACAGTAACGAAGGCAACAATATCTTACTGGCACGGTAACGGGCGCTAGCTCAACTCTGGCCGGGGTAAGGTGCAACTCAGCTGGATTGCCCTGAGAGTCTACCACTGCTATCTGCCACGTCAGCTCTGGTGGCCCGCCTCTCACTAGTCCACTCGGACCTCGCCTCGGGCGACTCTCACCACTGCCTGACCTCCCTGAAACGGCTCTCCTCTCCTCAGCAGCTCCGCGGGACTGACTCCGAACCTCCCTGAACTCTCGTACTCCCAGTGGCCCCGCCAAGCGCTCCCTCTGATAGGCTGCATAGTCCATGTCAGGACGCAAGTGGCATGCCAAGTCAGTATCAGGCCGTGTGAAAACCTCCAACTCGGCCAAGGTGTATTCTCCTGTGTGTGAGGCCCGTGGTGGAAGCGGTCCAGGCACCTGAAACCCTGCATAGCCAAGTGATTGACGTGTCACTCGGTCACCCAAGTACCACTGCCAACCAAAGGCCGACTCCAGCAGCACTCTGCTTGCTGTGACAACCCTCCTACGAGCCAAGTACTCAGGCTCAGGCTCCGCCACCCTCCAGGGATCCCACTCAACCTGTAAAGGCAAGCAATGCAAGCATCGATCAGTGACGGCATTGAAGCAATAAAAGGGCAGGTGCATTTGTTATTTCTACGAGGTGTAATGTTATACCTGTGAAGGGCGTAGCTCGTCGAGGTATATCCTAAAGCCGTTCAGATCGCCTTTGCCCCTCTTCTCACCCATGTTCTTCTTGCTCCATATGTGTGCGCGCGGGAGAACCCCCAAGTCCAGGCTCTTCGTCACCGGACGGCACATGTTCAATACCTCATAAGCCCAGAGCTACACGATTGTCAAATAAATCAAATCAGTAGTTTCTCCAAGAATACTATTGAACAAATTATGCTATCTAAATGAATGCAAGTACGAATTGGAAAGTGTGCATTATTCTGTTGTGAATCATACCTCCCAGATCCGCCAGTACCCGGCCGTGCTCACCTCCGTCCTCGACGAGTCCCCAAAGAAGCCGTAGGCTGTGCCCAGTGTCGCTCCGCCCCAGTCAAAGCGCGAAGCTGTCCTCAGGTCCCTCAGGGCAGGCAGGTAGGACAAGTGAACCTTGCTATGCCTGTTTGGATACAGAGTAGCGCCAAAAAGGTACAACAGGTACGCCCGGGCCATCTGCTCCGCCTCCTGATCGGTCATCACCTTAATCTTAAGATATCGGGTAAACTGCCCATACCTCGCCATCCCTTCCTCAATCTTGGGCACCTCGCCCAGAAACCACTCCAGGGCTGCCTCGTCCTCCTCAATCCCCGAGTCAAACGGGATAGGCTCACCCCCAACCCTCAAGCCTGTGATCGCCGCAAAGTTAGTGGGCGTCACTGTCATCTCCCCAATCGGTAGGTGGAAGGTGTTTGTAGTATCCCTCCACCTCTCTGCAAGTGCAACCAGAACGGCGTGGTCATTCCTCACCGGCGTGAGAGTCTGAATGAACTCTCCAAAACCTGCCTCGTCCACCAACTGCCTCACTCTCTCCGGCAAACTCTGGTACAACGCTAAGGAGCTGCATGCACCCCCGAAGCCCCGGATATCTCTCGGCCGTGCCCTCTCCTATATCAGACACAAAAAAAAAAAAAAACAAACAACAAAGGATATATAAGCATGCGGAGTTGCATTTTCAAGTTCTAAGTAATCAATGCAGCTTAGCTATGGATGGTTGGTTCAAGTTATCGTGTCTCATGCACGGCATTCAAACATGGGTCTATGGTATCACTGTTCAACTTCTACTTCAGAGGATTGCTATTACTCCACAACTTTTAAACATTTGAGCACATGCATTGTATTCGAATGGTATCTAATGAAGGAAATGAGTATCTGTCAGGAAGTTACCTCGGACCAGCTGTGTGAAATATGGGTATCGGGATCTCTCAAAACCAACTCGGAGTCGTACTCCGTCTGTCGTGGCCGATATGCTGTGAAACCGGACAACATGAACAAGTGAGGAATAGGTGGCCTGTACTCTTCTGCTGAAAATGGAGCCTGAGTCAAACTCTCCGCCTCCGACACCGCCGTCACTCTAGGACCATGCACTCTAGCACCGACCCTCTCCTCGGTCTCTGCATCCCTCAGTATCTCCTCCTCAGCAACTCACTCTCTCTCGGCCCTCGCCGCGGCCTCGAAAGCGGCAATCTCCCGCTCTCGCTCCTCCCGAGCCTCCAAAACAGCAATCCCTATGGCGGGATTATCCTCCAAAAGCCGCGCAAGTTGTGCATCGCTCAAAAGATTCGCGACGTCTTGCTTTGTGATCGGTCGATGGCCCGATGATGTCGCCGCTGGCCGGAAGAGCACGTCCTCCTCCCTGTATACAAATGGAACCTCTGTGGCACCCTCGGTTGCCACGTCCTTGCCTTTCACCGGATCCCTCGGCAGAATCCCGCTCGGCCCGGTACCTCCACCATCACTACCCCTACTGCCTGCGACCTCGGAAGTACCACCAACTACGACTGAGCCACTCACGGTCGTGCTTGGTCCAGTTGCCCGACAACAGAAGCTACTGCCCCGACCAGCTCCGTCGCGCGATGATCGCCGTCGTCTCCAACTGTCTGTGCATGGCCTTGTCCGCCATCCCCGCCGCCCGCTACGACTGCACCTGCATCTGGGGCAACCTCCAGTGGTCTCTGATCCCTTGTTTCAACCTCCATGGGTCCTCCCTCGTCCTCCGGACGATCAACAACCTCTCCTCCGCCAACCCCATTGCCGTGGTCTGCCGTGGATGAGTGTGGGTGTTCTGGGTTTCTGGATTTCGAAGTAAAATCAAGGATTTGGGGTTGAGAGTTTGAGAGAGAATAGACTTGAGGGGAGTTCGAAACTGCTGTGAGCGGTTTCAGAACGTCCCCGTCGCTTAAAAAAGAAGAAAGCAGGCACGGGCCGGGTCTGGGCTTGTTTCAGATACAGGCCCTGGCCGAAACTCTCGCGCGATGGTATGGATGCCTCGTGCGATGGTCCAGCTGGGCCGTTGACCAATTTCAGCCTCTAGTTCGGCCCAATCTCAGGTATAACCATCATGATGGCCCACGAGCTTTCCTTAGATCTCGCAAATGATCTTGTATCCCCAGCAGTGGTTTGCCCCACGTCAAGCCCAATTCAATATCAGCGACGATCTAACCGTCCAAATTCAATATCAGCGACGATCTAACCGTCCAAATCTCAAATTCAGCGACGATCTAACCGTCCAAATTCAATATCAGCGACGATCTAACCATCCAAATCTCAAATTCAGCGACGATCTAACCGTCCAAATTCAAAGTTAGCGACGATCTAACCGTCCAATTTCCATTCAACGACGATCTAACCGTCCATTTTCCAATCAGCGACGATCCATCCGCCCAATCTCAAATTCGGCGACGATCCATCCGTCCAATTCCTTGGTGCACGGTATTTGTACATACTGTCTTGCACTTTTCAATTAATTGACTTTTGGGTGAATTAGATGGGTGTCTAGAAATCTTTGACGTTACCCGTACCGACTAATGGTGCTCCGCGTGCCGTCAAAGAGGGACTACTGTAGACACCCCAATCTGATTTCCCAGTCATTTTATCTCTTTTCAGTTTCTTGTTCCCCCGATGATGAATCAGGTCGCGAACAGTATTGAATGAAATGGCTTGAGTTTGGAGTGTGTGGAACCCATCCTTAACCCCGAAGCCTTTAAACCCAAACCTTGGCTAACGGTTTGACAATCGCGCGACTTACTGAGTCTATCGCGCGATGCTCTACTTGCCAGGTGGTGGTCAAAGTCAAACTTTGACTGATTGACCATCGCGGGGAAGCTAGAACCCTCGCGCGACGGTCTCAATACATCGCGCGATGGTCGACACCTGTCGTATCCAGCTGGATTTTGTGATGATGAGGCGTCTGCAGGTCCATGTGACCCCGTTCCATCGACTGGACGGCATTTGCAGGGCCACCCTTGGACCACCTAATCCCCCACTCTCCCATCAACTTGGCACCCCACTTCTCTACCAAGTAAGTGCAGCCAGCATTGTTGGCTGGCTGCATGACCTTGTCTAGCCACCAACAAGCCCCCCCTTTTTCCTATAAATAACCCCCTATGTTCTCTTTCAAAAGGGTTACCAAAAAAATTCACTCAAAAGAAGAGCAAGAACTATAACCTTGATCTCTACCAAAGCCACTACCATTTTTCTCCTTTACCAAAGGCATACCACCTCACTCAAACCATATTCAAATCACTCAAGCAAAGGTATAATTTTCAGCCTTTACTGTTTTTTTATCCCTGAGGGGGGCTGACAGGGTCAGGGCTGGTAATCAATATCAGTTTTGGCCCCAAAGCCAGCAAATTTACAAGTTACTGTGAATGGAAGACCCGCGCGCGATGAACCCATTCCATCGCGCGATGCTTCTAGCTCGTGTGATATGGTTCTCGTGGGAATGGGCTTCTCGTTCTGTTCAATTTATATGATTTCGTATTTTCCTGCCTAATCATATTTGATACATCTCACTGTTTTGCATTCTAAAATCAGTAGTTCAGCTTAGTTTATTTTCTTGTCCATGTTAGAATGCCCCTGTGTGGCTTCTGAATATGTCTCAGAGCCCAGGCATGCGAAGCAATTCCTGGAAGTCCAGTCAGAACAATCGCGCGATGATGTGACTCCATCGCGCGATGGTTTCCTCCTTTCCAGTAATTGCCCTTGCATGGGCAGCTAGGCTCTCAGCCTCTGTTTTAACACCCTCACTGTTTAAAGGTTGCATATCATTCCAGCTGTGTTAATTTGTAAATATTAATTTATTTTCAGTACACATAAACTGCGTGGTTTGTCCTGGGTGTGCACTAGTCCTTCCAGAGCCCAGTAGGAGATAAAATTTAACCTGATGGTGGGATGTGAACACTCGCGCGAGCGTTTGAGTCTGTCGCGCGATGGTATCGGTTGCATGTAACGGTTCCCGTGCATGCAAGTTGGCCACTGTTCGCGATAGATTTAAAATCATCGCACTGTTTTCATATCCCGAGATCAGTGTTAAATATTATCTCGTTTTATTCATTATTGTTCGATGTATCCATGCTATCTATCACATTTTGCAAACAAGTTACGGTTTTAATCTCCGATTAACTGTTCCCCCGCCCTAATTGGCTAAAAATTGATTAATTAAACAGAATCGCAAACAAACATCATTTTTGCAAACGCCTAAGGAGAGACCGATCTCCGGATTGGGCGAGAGGGGTGCCATAAAACCCTTCCCCTCTCGTAACCTGGCTCCCGAATCCAGATATGGTTATGACGGACTGGTTCCTTAACTTTTTCAAATCAAACAGCGCGGCAAGTGCTTCGAAAGACGGTTCCTTGGGTGTCGGACCTTCAAACCCAAGTGGCGACTCTGTATTTTCGCGAGCGCTTGTCGTCCAGCTTCAAAAAAAAGCGCTCCCGCGAACCGACAGCATCTTTCCTTTCTCAAAAGGTGGGGAACGAAATCCCTTTCCCGGAGGAAAGAAAGATCGGGGCAAATCACATTGCCCACAGGTTGAGCCGTACCAGGCCACCTTTATTTGACCATCTCAGAATTCCAGGACAAGCAGGCCTTGTCATCACTTTTCCTCAGAGTATTTCAGGGGACAGTGCAGAGATGCTCCCACTTTGGATAAATGGTCGACATATGGTGCAGATATTTGTTCTGGACAGAGGGATAGCTCACGCATGCTGATTATAAAGAGGCCGATGCTCTACTAAAGGAAGGCATTCCTCTCACAGTTTGAGATTCCCACGAACGACCAACATGGCAAATAACCTCCCAGTCCTGATTAGTCCTTGGCTTTCAGCCTTTGATGCCGGAGATTGGCTGTCATTTCAGTTACACGGGCTGGCCGCATTCCGTTTTCTTCGCAATGTGAGGGTTCGTCCTGAACTTCTGAGGGCGGCCCTGCAATTCTGGGATCCGAATGTTCACGTGTTCAGGTTCGGGGTCAACGAGCTGTGCCCCACCGTGGAGGAATTCCAAGCATAACTCCAAGGCATTGCTTCAAGTGTGATCGTCGTGCCACCTTATCGGAAAAATATACCAAAGCTCCTTCAATCAAGCCTTGACATCACTAGAGGAGCTGCTGAAAGCCTACTGGTCGGAGGGCAAATCAACATCATGCGCCTACTGGAATGGTACGGGCCGGAAGGAAACCTAGAGGACACAGCTCTGCAAGCCCGACGTCGGTTTGCTCTAACAATCAGTGTGCTGGCTGCTTATTTACTAGTATCTCCGAATGGGCAGGTGAACCCTATGCTGGTGAGCGTTGCTGCTCAAATGGGTCCCCGAAGGAATGTGGTGCCACTCGTCTTGGCTGAGACACTCATGGGTTTGGATTTGGTTTCCACAGGCCAAACGAACGTCTTTGGTGGTAGCCCCCTTCTGTTGCAGGTAAACTCTCACTCAGCTCACCTTTTTCTGGTTTTCGCACATTCTATTTTTACCTCGTCTCTCGGCTAAGGCTATACTGGAATTTCTCACTTGTTTTTCCGCTCAAGCTTTATATGGATCCTTACTTATTTTTCCGCTCTTGCAGCTTTGGCTGTCTGATAAGTTGGGACTGCTCACTGCGCCGGAAGCAAATTGGCTCCACTTGCCTGGCCGAATGCATCAGCGAGGCATGATTTACCCAGAGATGACCGTGCATCAATGGTACACATTCATGAGAGAGATGTTACCGAATGAGATCCCTTGGAGGCATGAGGCCTTGAACATCCCGGATATGGCCCTGAATTCTGCAGGTTTTGAGAGGATGGTGATAGCTGGGCTGACCGCTTTCACATTCTATATTCCTGGCCGTATTCTCCGTCAGTTGGGAATAAGCCAAGGGCTTCACCAGGCCGGGGTCCAGGACTTCCACACCCTACCTTTACTTTCCAGAACCTGAGAGGATATGAGCACAATTGGGGCTTGAGACAACTCGGAGGAGCTGACCCAGACTTCAGCACAGAGCTTATGCCCCGATATCAAGCATGGCTGAAAAGAGAGGTTGCAAGCAGACAAAACAACAACTGACTCTTTGACAGACTCGAATGATCTAGAATAAACTGTGAGCCTGTTAAGGCCTCGAGCACTTTATTCTGTTTTTATGCTTAATTGTTTTTAAGACTGCTCAGCCTGTGTAATAGAAGTTATAATTTAAATAAGAGTGAAAGTTGGAGAACTCTCCCCTTTTGTTTCAAGTGTTGAATCACTGCGTCTCTTGAATATCGAGCCAAACTCTGGCAATAGGGAAAACCGCGGATCAAGTTGGTGGATTGTGACCGAATCTCACGGAGAGATTGCATACGTATCCCTTTTCAAGGAATTAGGTCAGCACGTAGTTCAGGCTAAGGTTCGCTCGGGTATTTTAGCTCTCCTTTTGCGCTCTAACTTTTGCCTAGAACCGCCCGTTCGGGTTTTCGGTTTAGCGAGCTTTGATCGGTGCCTATTTATTTTTGCCTAAACCGCCCTTTCAGGTTTCCGGTCTAGCAGGCTTGCTCTAATTTTTTGCGTGGAACCGCCCACCCTTGTGGTTTTCGGTCCAATGAGCTTCTCTCAGGGATAGTAACGTTTGAGTTGATCTAGGTTAACCAGAGTGTTGAACTCGTTGCCGTCGAGATTGATGAGCTGAGCCGCTCCCCCAGAAAGGATGCTCTTGATGATGTATGGTCCGGAACGCTTAGGTCGGAACTTGCCGCGAGGGTCAAAAACTGGCGCTCGAATCTCTTTCGTGACCATGTCCCCCTCAATCAAGTCTCTAGATTTCACTTTCTTATTGAATGCCCGGGCAATTCTCCGCTGATACCCCTGAACATGATATAAGGCTCGGAGCCTTCTTTCATCAAAAAGCATGAGTTCGACAAATCTTCCACTGAGCCACTCTGATTCTGAGAGTTCTGATTCTACCATGATCCTCAGATATGGTACCTCAAGTTCTATGGGAAGAACTGCTTCCATCCCGTAGACTAAAGAATAGGGGGTCGCCCCTGTTGACGTTCGGATTGACGTTCGATATCCCCAAAGAGCTAAAGGCAGTTGCTCGTGCCAGTCCCTGGCGGACTCTGCGGACTTTTTGATGATAGTCTCGACATTCTTGTTTGCCGCTTCGACTGCTCCATTCGTCTGAGGGCGATCGACGGTAGAGTGATGGATTTGGATCTTGAATTCTTCAAAGAGCTCCAGAACCCTACCTTTGAAATGATTCCCATTGTCTGACACAAATGCCTGTGGAACGCCATACCGATAGATGATATTTTTCTTGATGAAATGAGCCACTTGGACTGTGGTTAAAGTTTTATACGACTCAGCTTCAACCCACTCAGTGAAGTAATCGATTGCTACCAGAATGAACCTATGACCGTTCGAAGCAAATGGCGTGACCATGCCGATGACGTCGATACCCCACACAGAGAAAGGCCAAGGCGAAGCCATGCCAAATAGGTTAGAGGGCGGAACATGCATCAGGTTAGCATGGATTTGCCATTTGTGACATCGTCGCACGTAATCTATAAACTGAGATTCCATAGTAGACCAGAAGTAGCCTTGTCGCAAGATCTTCCTAACGAGCATGACACCGCTCATGTGAGGACCACAAACTCCTTCATGGATTTCTTCCATAATCCTGACAGCTTCGGTGCTGTTGACGCAGAGCTTGTGCATTTCACAATGAGATCTCCTATACAACTTTCCCCCACAGATGATGCAGTGAGCAGCAATCCTTCGTAATGCAGTTCGATCCTTCTGAGAGGCCTCAGACGGGTATAAGCCACTCTCGACGAAGTTCCATATGTCATGGTACCAGGGTAGGCCATCATCAACAGCATCAATGGCGTTGACACACTGATAGGCAGGCTGGTCCCGTTGTTCGATTAAGATGGGGCGGAGTTTGACACCTAGCGGCAGTTCGACCATGGAAGCTAAGGTAGCCAGTGCATCAGCGAAATGGTTCTTCAGTCGAGGTACGTGAGTGAAGGTCACCCTATTGAAACGAGGGATTAATCCCTCCAAGTCCTGATGGTAAAGTTTCAACTTCTCTTCGCGCACCTTCCAGTCTCCATTGGCTTGAGAAACAACAAGATTAGAATCCCCAATGACTTCGAGTTTCTCAACACCGAGTGCAAGCGCAGCTTCCATACCCACAATGCAGGCTTCATATTCAGCTTGGTTGCTGGTGACGTCGAAATTGAGTTTGAATGCAAGCGGAATATGAGAACCGTCAGGGGTGATTAGCGAAACCCCGATTCCGAACCCTTTCTGATTGGCCGCCCTATCAAAGTAAAGAGTCCAAGCGTCTTCGACAACTGTCAGCACTTCCTCATCTGGAAATAGAAAATCCAAATCCTCCGGTCCCTCCACGGGGTGGTCAGCTAAGAATTCTGCAATGGCGCGTCCCTTTACCGACTTTCTCGTGACGTACTCGAGATCGAACTCTGCCAAGAAAAGCAACCAACGTGCTAACTTACCAGTGAGCGCTGGCTTTTCAAATAGATACTTGAAAGGATCCATTCGAGAAATCAATTTCACCGGGTAAGCCAGCATGTAGTGTCTTAACTTCTTAGATGCCCAGACAAGTGCCCACACGTCTTTTCTAAAGCGATATAGCGCTCTTCGGCTCCAACCATCTTCTTGCTCAGGTAGTAAATAGCTTTCTCAACTCCCCTGTCCCCTTCTTGAGCTAGCAAACATCCCATGAACGTGGAACTCACAGATAAGTAGAGAATCAGAGGTTTCCCAGGTACAGGCGGCATGAGAACAGGCGGATTCTGTAGGTAGTCCTGGATTGAAACGAAAGCTGCTTGGCACTTGTCTGACCATATGAACGGGGTGTCCTTCTTGAGTAGACGAAACATCGGCTCGCAAGTTAAAGTTAACTTGGCGATGAATCTACTGACGAACTGAACCTTTCCCAAAAAGCTCCTCACTCCCTTTTCAGACTCTGGTGGCTTCATCTTGAGTACTGCCTTGATTTTCGACGGGTCGACTTCAATACCACGAGAAGTGATCATGAAACCAAGCATTTTACCTGCTGTGACTCCAAAGGTGCACTTCTGCGGATTAAGACGCATCCGAAACTTACGGAGCTGTTCGAAAAGCTTTCTCAGCACAGGAATGTGTCCTTCCCGGGTTTTTGATTTGGCAATCATGTCGTCAACGTAGACCTCAACCTCCTTATGCATCATGTCATGCAGGATAGTCGTAGCAGCTCTCTGGTAGGTAGGACCGGCGTTCTTCAAACCAAACGGCATGACCAAATAGCAGTAAGTCCCCCATTCAGTGATGAAAGTCGTTTTCTCGCGGTCTTCGAGTGCCATGAGGATTTGATTGTAGCCTGAGAAACCGTCCATGAACGAAAGCAAAGCATGCCCCGTAGTATTATCCACAAGCACATCGATGTGCGACAAGGGAAAATCTTCTTTGGGGCTTGCTTTGTTCAAGTCCCGGAAGTCCACACAGACAAGAATCTGGCCATTTTTCTTGGGAACAGGGACGATATTGGCCACCCAAGTGGGATACTGGGAGACTGCGAGAAAACCAGCGTCAATCTGCTTGGTGACTTCCTCCTTGATTTTCTGTACCCAGTCTGGCCGCATCCGTCTGAGCTTCTGTTTTACCGGCTTAGCATCGGGCAACAGAGGGATTTGATGCTCCACTATCTCAGGATCGATACCTGGCATGTCTTGATGAGACCATGCAAAAACATCGCTGAATTCTGTGAGGAGTTCTTTAAAACCACGATGCTCCTCTGGATTTAATGTGGAGCCCACTTGAATCATCCGGGGATCACTCTCATCTTTCAAGTTTATTAAGATTACTTCTTCTTTTAATGGTTCAGCTTATCTTTCATCTTCCCTTTCGATGAAGGCACGGATTTCCTTGGGAATGTCCCCATCGAAATCTATTCCTTCATCGTTCGGGTCGACACAGTTTATGTAAAGATCATTCAAATAGTCAGAAGATGAGTCTTTCATTTCATAAGACCCTGCAGGGTCGCCAAGTACCAGGGAGTCGAACTCGAAATAAAAGCTACGATGTGGAGGGCCGAGAGGCACAAACTTCGACTCAGAGCTAGACTTAGACTCAGAGGACTTAACAGACTCAGTGTCAGACTGAGATACATCATCAATGCAAGTAAAGCGTGGCTTGAAAATGCAATTTTTAAGGCTACCCTTAGCTTCCACGATAAGAGAGGTGGGGTCCTTGAGGGCGTCGGGCCCGAGCATGAACACTTCGGCCTCTTCAACTTTCTGGACCAAACCCACTTGAGAGAACTCATAGAATAGCTGTTCCAAGCTCCCCTGAGCAAAAGATCCCAGCCAGTCAGTCTTCGGCTTGGGTTGGCTAAGCTTCTTCTTAAATTCGGCCTTTGCTGGCTCTTCGTCACTAGAAGACCAAGTATCATCAGCGAAGATCTCAAAACCAGGCAGCAGCTCCCCAGTAATCGAGTCGATGAAAGGTTCAGCCTGCCCAATGTAGATGTCACTCCCCTTTTCACGGACGAAGTAACTGTCAGGCTCACCATAGAGGGATCGGGGTGTTCCCGTGCATTTCCTTCTTTTGGCATCTTCAGCAGAGGAAGAGTACCCCAAACCAAAACGGCCCTCACAGGAAGGAAACGTAGGGAACTCCGGGATCCTTGTTGGTGAATTCCTAAGCCAAGGCCAAGTAGATAGGACATCCTTCTCATAATGTCCAGAGGGACAGAGCTTATGACGAAGTCCCCATCTACGTTGATAGTCGAGACAGAGCCTGCAGTGTCAAAAGAGAAACCCGCGAGGTCGACGTCTTCGTTGTCATGTGCGATACCCAAAACAGGTGTGCCGTTCTCCTTGAGCGAGCGAATGCCTGAGTCCCCGCAGATAGTCAAAGTCCCAGTAGGAAGTCCCAGCATGACTTTCTGATGAAGAGTAGATGGTACGGCCATGATGTCAGATCTGTGAAGCCACGGCCTTCCTAGCAAGAGATTGAAGGAGGCTAGTATGTCAACCACATGGAACTCGACATCCATTTTGAATCCCTCTGCATCAAGATTGAGCACGAGCGTGCCTTCGACCATGCGACGTGTGCTATCGTATGCCTTAACTGCCATGCTAGAAGGTGTAAAATCCTTCTTAGTCAGTCCCAGACGGTGGGCCACTCTTAAGGGGCAAACATTGATTGCCGAGCCATTATCGATAAGAACAGTTGGAACCCAGAGTCCTCGGCATTTGACTATGATATGCAAGGGACGATTGTGGTCAACTCCTTCAAGCGGTAGATCCTTATCAGTGAAGACCACGGTATGCTTAGAGGTAGGCGGGAGGATAAGGGAAATCATTGCTTCAGGCGTGACGTCCGGTCGAATCTCAAGACGAGAGAGAGTGTGGCAGAATTTCTGACGATGCTCACGGGAGGAACAGATTAGTCCCCAGAGCGAGATAGCAGCGGGAATCCGCTCCAATTGCCTTTGAATCATGTCGTCATTCGGGGTGTTAACGGGTACCTCAAGCGGTGCAGACCTTGAGAACACGGGAGGTTCGTTCTTCCGGTTAGAAGAATTGGACGAACTCCCTGCTTGCAGATTAGCAGGCTGAAAGACTTGTCCACTTCTTGTAACATTAAGAACGTTCTCTAAAGAGGGCACCACTTGAGGGTCTTGACTATCATCCCACATATCAGGAGGGACCTCTCCCAATTTGCGCTTCCCTTTGTCAGAGGCCAGAGGAGCTACAGGCACTTCCATGTTCAAAACCAAATCTTCAACCAGATCTTTCATCAGCAGTGATTCCCAGAAGTCCGGATCCCCAACAGTTACAGCCTCTCTGACAGGTTCCGTATTAGCAACAAAAGGGACGCCCCACAGCCCTCCATCAGCAAGGGAACGATTGACAGTCCAAACCTCGGACCCAACTTGGATATTGACTACATCATCGACGTCCTAAAGATCAGCTGGTGGTACAAGGTCCGTAACCATGATGTTGCAATCCTCTTCAGGAGGGGAAGGCACTACAGGGCGTGGGAGGTTTTCGTCGACGATGTAGAACGTGGGATCATATTCAGGATCAACCACTAAATTAACCAGCCTGTCAAGAGTAGAAGGGAAGACGCATTCCCCTAGAACACGAGTCTCGTCTTGAATGAGGTCCTCCTCCAAATACTGGATCTCATGGTTGGGCAGAGCGTAACCTTGGAGAGGATTAGGGTCAAATCCCAACGGAAATTGCCAAGCGGGCTCGGGGTCCCAATAGTACTCTTCCTCGGGCAGAACAGGCTGAGGTTGTTGGAAGAGCATGTCCAATGAGAAGCCATCCAAAGGATCAAGTACGGCTGCCTCGTAATTGGCCATCCAAGCATCGTACCAAGCATGGTCAAAAGGGACATACTCGGGATTCTGAGGGAAACCATCCAATTCCAGCTCTGTCCATTCATTGATTATGGGGGTGGCATAGTCATTGTTATCAGCTATGGCCCACCCTACAACTTGCATGTCAAGTTGTTGTTCTGGTTGAGGGGGTATGGTAGATCTGAAGCGGTCCACCAAACTTGGAGAAGGGTTGGGATTCATCACATTGAAGTATGGGCTATCCAAAGTAGAGACAGAGTTAAGCTGCATTGATGGGATAGACTGGTGGAACAGGTCACTGATGGAAGCGTTGAACACAAACACTCCGTTCTGCAGACGTGCGGAGGGCGCATTGGGATTGGACGACTGTCCTTCTTCAGAGCGGATGTAAGAAATCTCGGCTTCGGGTTGAGAAGGGATAGGCATGTTTGGTCTAGGTTGATTTGTCGGGGCTATATGGTTAGTGGGGTTAAATATAGTGGGGCAAAGGGATATATCAGCGGAGCTGAGGGATATCTGGTTAATGCGTGGAGCATTTTTGTGGTTGGGCATGGAATTGGAGAGGATGTTTGGTTTTTGAGTTGACGGTGGTGGAGCATGAAGGGTTCCTTCATCTATGAGATCTTGAATCGCATGACGGAGGCGGAAGCAGGAATCGGTAAGATGACCAGCTCCTTGATGATAGGCGCAATAGAGATTGGCCTTGAAGTTAGGTGAAGGGTTCTTAGGTAGAGGAGTTGGGTCGAGGAGCTTTAGATGTCCTGATTGAACTAGTTTCTCCATGACTGAAGACCATGGAGCCTCAAACGCAGAGAAGCTGCGAGGTTGGTTGCGAGGCCAGTTATTCTGCGGGGTTTGCACTTGATGGACCTCGGCAATGTGGTTGGTAGCTTTTGAGGAAGAGGCATTGGTACCACTGGTTGCGGTATTGGAGTAAGTCCCTCCCCCAAATAAAGCGTTGGTGTTTCCAGAGTATGCTCGAGGTTTTGACTTCGGCGGAGTAGAAGATTCCCCCTTTGGCAGAATTCCACTCTGCAGTGCGTCTTCGATGGCCAGGCTAGAGTCGAAGAAGGTGTCAAAATTGGAGGACGCTTGAACAAGGACCAAGTGCCTAGCATAATCAAGCCGGAGGTTACGGGAGATGATACGAAGTTGATCCCTTTCGCTCGGGCGATCAGTCATTTGAGCGGCTTTGGCCCTCCATCTTTCGACGAAATCCGCGAAGGATTCCTTAGCTTCCATTTTGGTGGATTCCAACTCCCTAGTAGTCATCTTGAGCTGGGAGTTATAGCTGTACTACGAAATAAACGCAGCCCCGATATCCTCCTAAGTCCTTCGCTTGGCAATATCGAGTGACAGAAACCAATGGAAAGCGGGACCCGAGAGGGTTTGAGGAAACAGCTGAGACATGGCCTCGGGCTCAATGGACAGGAGCTTCATGGCAGCATGGTAACCATAGAGATGGGTTTGAGGATCTCCACTGCCATCAAATTTGGCTATGTCAGGCATTTTGAACTTGTCGGGAAGCCTGGCATTGGGATAAAGGCAGAGACAGTCCAAGTTGATCCCTCCAGCACTGATCTTCTCAGATTTTGAAACAGATTCTTCCAGCTTGGCCATCTTGGCGACAAGAGCAGTCATGTCAGGGTGCTGAACGGTTCTAACAGCAATAATGCCCGGATTCTGAGCGGGATTTCGAGTGCCTCGAGGATTGACTAAGGCAACTAGACGCCCTAGATGATCCAGATCTTCGACCATAATGGGTTGCTCATGCATGTCCTCTTCGGCCTCGCCCTCCTCTTGAACAGCTAGAGGAAGACGAGTGTTAAAGAGGTCGTTCAAACGGGTCATGTTGGCATCTGTCTGAGTGGCCCTTTGCTGTACAGCAGTAGTGCTAGTCTGGATGTTCATGAGGATGGTTTCCAGAGAGAGTGGTTGGGGTTGATCTGCCATGACCATTGGTTTCGAGGTGCTTAATGTAGAGGAAGGGGTAGGTGATCCCGGCGATTCTGTCTCTTCAAGGATAGGAGACGAAGCCGACTGTAGAGTAGCGAGCAGAGAAAGCGGGGAGTCTTCCGTTGTGACTGACTGGGCTTGAGATCTGACTAGTCTCTGATTCGGATTCCGGTGCAGACGTTCCCAAGTGGGTTTGGCTTTCTGCCTCGATACTTTCCTTAGCGGTGCAATGGTTCAGAACTTCACTTGCAGAAAGTGAGAAAAGGCTTAATAAGGGCCCTGCAGCAACTTTAATCTAAATAAAAGACTAAAGCGAAAACACGGTCACCGTCGTCAGTGTCGCCCTTAGACTCTAAGACTAGCAGACAAGTCTGTCTTATGATGTTCGGACATTGCCAGTGATCCTCAGAAATCTTTTCGAGGTGTATCCTTTCTTGTATCAACTGAGACAAAGAGATGTCAAGGCAGTCTAAAGGTTTTGGTTATTCCATTTCGGAAGTTTCAACTTTGAACTTGGAACAATTCGGTGTGGATGACACGATGCTATAACCGGGGTGGCGTAGGCAGCACAGTGCCGTAGCCTAGATGGTGTACATGCTTCGCATGATAACCAAAGTGGTGTAAGCATCGCGGTATTTTCCCCGTTTTGTTCCTCGTTTTCTGTTTGAAACCTCGATTGGGTAATTAGCCAAAGGCTTTAGAAAGTCTTGATTTCCCAAAGTCTGGTTGATCTAAGGAACTTTAGAATTGACAACGCGCACCATCGAGATGCACGACTCCTCATCGGGCCACGGTAAGGTCCTAATAAACATAAGACAGACTTGAAGGAGAGAGAACCTAGGAGCCGCACTAAACATGCCTCTACGCAGGAACGGTATGTATGTATGAACAGTGCATGCGATAGGGAAAGCAGTAACACGTTGACAGTATATGGGGGTTAGATGCAAGTAATCTTACCCTGTAGGTACCTGTCCTAGTTTGAAAAGTGCTAGTGCTTTGTATATGCAAAGGCTGGTTTTGGCTTGTAACAGGTTCCTTGGACTAGAGCCAAGATATACCTCCCGCTGCCCGCGTAATCGCAGAGCAACAGTCGAACGGTAGAATGACTCATCATCGTCGAAGTTTGTTGGTCATTCGGGGTCCCTGGGCTCCGGTAAACCGTGCCGGCTTGCCAAAACGATCCAACGGGGCTTATCCCACATCGATGCAAATGAAGATGCTAAAAAGTTGATCTAATAAAATAGAATCGCAAATTCGCAAATGCTTTTTCAAATTTAGCTCACTTTTATTTGGTCGGCTTTTGAAGGAAACAACAGAATTTGAACAAATGGAAAAGTCCCAGATTAGATTGGCCGGACACGAGGTCCTCTTAAATCACCATCCTAACCTTCGGCAACGCGAAGCTCACCGTCGTGACAGACTTTTAAGGATTTGTTCAAAGATGTTTTAAACTTCAAAGATGGATTAACATTGGTTCGATCCCCAACAGAGTCGCCACTGTGGGCAATGCGAATTGCCCGGTTTTCTTTCCTCGGGAAGGGATTCCGTTCCTCTCCTGAGAAGAGAAAAGATGCCGCCGGTTCGCAGGAGCGCTTTTAAAGCTGGATGGCAAGCGCTTGCGAAAAATACAGAGTCGCCACTCGGGTTTAAAGGTCCGACACCCAAGGAACCGTATTTCGTAGCACTTGTCGCGCTGTTTGATTTGAAAAAGTTAAGGAACTAGTCCGTCATAACCATATTTGGGTTCAGGAGCTAGGTTACGAGAGGGGAAGGGTTTTATGGCACCCCTCTCGCCCAATCCGGAGATCGGTCTCTACTTAAGCATTTGCGAAAATGTTTGTTTTGCGATTCCGTCTTATTAATCAATTTTTAGCCAATTAGGGCGGGGAACAGTTAATCGGGGATTAAAACTGTAGCAATTTGCAGGATGTGATATAGGTTTGACATGGATACATGAAATGGTAAAGAATAAATGAGATAACATTTAACACTGATTTCGGGATGCCAGAACAGTGCGATGGTTTTAAGTTTATCGCGAACAGTGGTCAACTTGCATGGACAGAAGTTATACATGCAAGCCAACCATCGCGCGATACACTCAAACCATCGCGCGAGTGTTGACATCTCACCATTAGGTTAAATTTTATCTCCTTCTGGGCTCTGGAAGGACCAGTGCACAACCAGGGTCAAACCAAGCAGTTTATGTGTACTGAAAGTAAACCAATATTTACAAATTAACGCAGCTAGAATAAAATGCAACCCTTAAACAGTGACGGTATTAAGACAGAGGCTGAGAGCCTAGCTGCCCATGCAAGGGTAATTACTGGAAAAGAGAACACCATCGCGCGATGGAGTCACATCATCGCGCGATTGTTCTGACTGGACTTCCAGGAATTGCTTTGCATGTCTGGGTTCTGAGACATATTCAGAAGCCACCCAGGGGCATTCCAATCTCGAACAGGAAAGTAAACTAAGCTAAACGATTGATTTTAGCATGCCAAACAGTGAAATATATCGAACATCATTGAGCAGGAGAACATGAAAACCATATATTTGCAACAGGGCAAGGATCCCATCCCCACGAGAACCATATCACACGAGCTAGAAGCATCGCGCGATGGCATGGGTTCGTCGTGCGTGGGTTTGCCATCCGCAGTAACTTGGAAATTTGCTGGCTTTGGGACCAAAACTGATATTGATTACCAGCCCTGGCACTGTCAGCCCCCCTCAGGGATCAAAACAGTAAAGGATAAATGTTATACCTTTGCTTGAATACTTTGGATATGGCTTGAGTGAGGTGGTATGGCTTTGACAAGTGAGTAAGTAGTAGGGATTTGAATGAGAGAAGGGGTCAAGATTGTAACTCTTGCTCTTCTTCTTGAGAGATTTTTTTGGTAACCCCTTTGAAAGAGAACAAAGGGGGTCTTTTATAGAAAGAGGAGGGGTTTGTTGGTGGTGATGCAAGGCAATGCAGCCAGCCAACAATGCTGGCTGCACTTACTTGGTGGAGAAGGGGGTGCAAAAGTTGATGGGAGAGTGGGGGACTAGGTGGAGCAAGGCTGGCCCTGCAAACGCCGTTCAGTCGATGGAACGGGGTCACACAGACCTGCAGACGCCTCATCATCACAAAATCCAGCTGGATATGACAGGTGTCGACCGTCGCGCGATGGATGGAGACCGTCGCGCGAGGGTTCTAGCTTCCCCGCGATGGTCAATCAGTCAAAGTTTGACTTTGACCACCACCTGGCAAGTAGAGCATCGCGCGAATGACTCAATAAGTCGCGCGAGAGTCAAACCCTTAGTCAAGGTTTGGGCTTGAGGGTTTCAGGGTTAAGGATGGGTTCCATACACATCAAACTCAAGCCATTTCATTCTTGCAATACTGTTCGTGACCTGATTCATCATCAGGGGAACAAGAAACTGAAAAGAAAGAAGTAAAACGATTGGGAAATCGGATTGGGGTGTCTACAATCGGCTTTTGGGTGAATTAGATGGGTGTCTAGAAATCTTTGACGTTACCCGTACCAGCCAATGGTGCTCCGCTTGCCGTCAAAAAGGGACTACTGTAGACACCCCAATCTGATTTCCCAATCGTTTTACTTCTTTTTCAGTTTCTTGTTTCCCCGATGATGAATCAGGTCGAAAACAGTCTTGAGAGAATGAAATGGTTTGAGCTTGGTGTGTGCGGAACCCATCCTTAACCCCAAAACCCTTAAACCCAAACCTTGACCAAAGGTTTGACCATCGTGCGACCCACTGGGTCTCTCATGCAATGCTTTACTTGCCAGGTGGTGGTCAATGTCAAACTTTTGACTGATTGACCATCGCGAGGAAGGTAGAACACTCGCACGATGGTTTCACTCCATCGCGCGATGGTCAACACCTGTCATATCCACCTTTTTCCAGCTAGATTTTGTAATGATCAGGGGTCTACAGACCTGTGTAACCCCGTTTCGTCAACTGAACATCGTTCTGCAGGGCTGCCCTTGCACCACCTCTCCCCCACTCTCCTATCAACCTTCACACCCCACTTCTCCACCAAGTAAGTGTAGCCAGCCTTGTTGGGGTACCATTGATTGGGTACAAGTAACGTCAAAGGTTTTCTAGACACCCCTCTTCTAGGCCATCCAGAGCAGACATGATAATACAGGTCAAAGAAGACATGAACTTTAAAGAACCTGATCGGTTGAGTTCAGCCAAGCAGATCATTTGAGAAAGATTGCTATTGCTGGTGATATAATAGACGGATGGACCGCTGTTTAATTGTATCGGAAGGGCAGTACGGGATACCATAGATAGCGAACTCGGCTGGGGAATAATCTTCCGAAAAAGCATTGAGGGAAGAAGATAAATTGGGCGGACAGATCGCCGTTGATTTGGAATTGGGCGGCCAGATCGCCGTTGATTTGAAATTGGGCGGACAGATAGCCGTTGATTTGAAATTGGGCGGTTAGATCGCCGTTGATTTGAAATTGGACGGATAGATTGTTGTTGCTTTGAGATTGGACGGATGGATCGTCGCTGATTTGAAATTGGACGGATAGATCGTCGTTGATTTGAGATTGGACGGATGGATCATTGTTGATTTGAAATTGGACGAATAGATCATCGTTGCTTTTGAGATTGGACGGATGGATCGTCGTTGATTTGAAATTTGAACGGACAGACCGCTTGGGGAGAGTCCATAGGCACAAATATAAAACTGGGCCAAGTGGGCCTTGATTTGGAAACAATTCTGACTCCATACGAGAGTTGGGCCTGAAGTCCAAAAGTTGGTGGCGTACGGCATCAATAAACTGGCGTACGCAAGGAATCTTGGCCAGCCCGGCCCATATCCAGCCCAGACCCGGCCCAGCACGGACCCAAGTCGCATAAACTTCTGCAGGTGTTCCAAAACCGCCATATTCGTCGGTTTTGAACTCCCAACTCTCCAAATCTCCCTCGAATTTCTCAATCCCTCTCAAAACCCCAATCCCTCTCCATAACCCACTTACCCAATCTCATCCATGGCTGAAATGGGTGGCGGCAGCAGTGGTACGGGCGGTGATGGCGGCAATGGTGATGGTAAGGAGAGAGAAAACCAAACCAAGGGCGAAATCGAGACTTTGGGGTCTCAAACCGTCGATCAGTCGATCCCAGGTGCGTCGCCAATTATCAGTGCAGAGGTTTTAGGTAGCGATGGCAGTGATGGCGGCCATGCAGCCAGTACCATCGACGGCGACGAGCGGCTTACGCCAGGAGAGGTGGGGCGTACGCCGACATCGGTTGAGACAGGGGGCCCACGGGTTCGACGGTTGGACTCTCGAAGTGAGGTAGAGGGGTTGGTCGTGACGGGCCTGGGCTCGGCTGGGGTCAGCGGTAGCAGCAGTGGCGGTGATGATCATGGTGATGATGGTGGTCGGCCGGAGATACCGGTGAGAGATCCGGCGAGGGGCAAGGATCACATTGTTACAGAGGAGGTTTCCGGAGTGGCACCCACAAGGTCGGTTGAGTTCATGCTAGCGGTAGGGTCCTCGACACATGTACCCATCACTCGCGGGGACTTTGCGGAGTTTGTGAAAGAAGAGGAGCTTGGTCGCTTGATTCGGAATAATCTGGGGGTGGTGTTGGCAGTGATAGCAGCCTGAGAGGATAGGCAGAGACAAATAGCGCAGGCCCTGGAGGAGGAGCGCCTAAGAGCCGAGGCCCAAGGGGCTAAAGTGGAGGAGGAGGCCTATGTATAGGAGGCAGAGGCAGCCGAGCAGGCCCAAGAGGAGGGTGGCCTAGCTCGTGAGCGTGCGGTGACGCGCGCGGAGGCTATACGGGCCGCACCTCGCGCAGCGTTCGTGGCAAGGGCTTATGTCCCTCCGGAGCCACACTTGTTCATACCATCCGGGTTTTAAAGCTACATCCCTCGTCATGATGATTATGACACAGAGCTTGTTCTGAGAGATCCCGAGAGACACTTGTCTGTAGACTGGGCGCAGGTATTCCCTCAAACTTGCTTTTAGCTTTCAATTCTTCGTTATTGTATCTGCATGTATCTTGCTGTGTATGAATTTTGATAACATGCTGACACTTGTACCTTAGAGCTTGATTCGACAACCTGATTGAGAACCATTTTTATAATGAACTTGAATCTTGATAAGCTATTCAACGGGATTGAATCTTGACTGTAGATTGCTTAAAATCCTGATGAGAACCATTTTGATAAAGAACTTGAATCGACCGTAGATTGCCTCGACTTTGTTAACATATTTGTAGGACTTGAATTCGACTAAAAGACTAATAAAATGCCATATTCGCTTGATTCGACTGAACAATGCTCCTTTGAGAAGAGAATCGACTGAATAGGATACTTCAGATGCTTGAATCGACTAACGTTATGCCCATGACCTAATTCGACCCCATAATAGTTGAAAACCTTGAATCGACCGCGAAACGTTCAAGACACCTTTAATCTTGATTTTGATTGCTTTTGACTTATGAACTTTCCTTGATTCGACTGCTTATTATACTATGCATGCTGATGAGTTATTGCCCATTCTTGCCTTTGCGATGTGCAGAGAGGAGCAGCCAGTACGCTAGGGCATGGGGGTCCTGCTAGTTCGCTTGAGCGGTACAGGGGGCTACTCGAGCGGGTCAGGGCTTTGGTTGACGCTGCGAGATTCAGACCTTTTATCCTCACGTTGGCAGCGACAAAGAGTGACCATGCCTTGCTCACGGCATTAGCCGAGAGGTGGTGGGATGCGTCCAATACCTTCCACCTTCCGATCGGAGAGATGACTGTGACTCCAGCTGACTTCGCAGCTCTGACTGGCTTGAAGGTAGGAAGAGAGCCTATCCCGTTTGACTCGAGGATTCACAGTGACAAGGTAGCGCTGAGGTGGTTTTTGGGACATGAGCCAGTGGGCAGTTCAGAGACGATTCCCCACGACCAGTTCCACTGGTACCTGAAGGGTAGGGTCCTAGCCATAGAGCAGGAGGAGGAGCACATGGCAAGAGCCTTTTTGCTGTACTTGTTTGGGGCCACCTGTATCCCAACAAGTGGGCTACGGTGCACCTTGCTTACTTTCCAGCCCTCTTCGACCTGCGCATAGCTGCTAGATACGATTGGGGAGGAGCTACTCTGGGGACCTGCTACAGCTTTATGGGAGAGTTCTCACGAAGAAAGAAAGCAATCGCCAGCTACTGGAGGGTGTGCGAGGTAAGCAAACGAACTTGTAATTTCATTTCCCTTTCTTTTGACTTATGACTGTTGCATTGACGCTTATTGTTTGAAACTTGCAGCTATGGGCTTATGAGGTGCTGAAAATGTACCCTCCGGAGAATACATGCCCGGACTTGAAGATGCTTCCACGTGCTCTGGTATGGGGGCCACAATATAGGGGCAAGAAGAAGTCAAGAGGTAGCCTTCAAGCTTTCAGGGCGTACGTCGATGAGCTGTCGGGCACTCAGGTAACACATAATCTCTAACTACCAATGCATTTGAATTGCTTCAATGCTGTCGCTGATCGACTGTTTGTTGTTTGATTGTTGCTTGCTTTGCAGGTGGAGTGGGACCCATGGAGAAATGCAGGGGCTGAGCCGGAGTATCTTGCACAGAGCAGAGTTGTAACTGCGAGCCGCGTGCTGCTTGAGTCAGCCTTTGGATGGCAGTGGTACTTGGGCGACCGAGTGACACGGCAGTCACTTGAGTCTTCTAAGTTTGTCATGCCCGGGCCACTTCCGCCTCGTGCTTCACACACTGACCAGTACACTTTGGCTGAACTGCAGCGCTTCACCGTCCCAACAGACTTTACTGCTCTCTTGAGGTCTGAGCGAGACTATGCTGTTTACCAGAGGCAGTACTTGGCGAGGCCGCTTGGGGTGATGGAGTACATAGCCATGGAGAGCGAGGCTAGGGAAGCTGGAGAGGAGAGGCGCGGTCAGGGCAGCAGGACTGCTCGCTTGAGGGAGAGGAGTGGACATGCTACAGCGACGGCCTTCCCCAACTTTCTTGGACGCTAGCGGTGCGGGATGCTCAAGGAGAGGAGGCCACAGTTTAGTTCGAGCCCGCTAGGACAGAGCCAGCAAAGATCACAGGACTAGTATGATACTTTGCACTTTTCTCATTTCAAATTTGGCACGTATATCTGACTTGCATTTTGACTGTGCCAAAACTGTAACACAGGCCCCGATGGAGTGGGTATGAGAGGCGGTGCGCTTGATGAAGGCCATGGAGAAAGAGTTTCATAGAATAGCGAGCGGCACCCAATTGCGGTTGCATTACCCACCTCCAGTTCCAGCTCCTGTTGTGCGGTCTCAGGTATAACTTTGGCTTTTTGACTTTTGATAGAGCAATGTCCTACTTTCAACATTTCAATGTATATGCAATATGTACAATAGATGCTAAAAAGCTAAATGCAATGCAGGGACAAGCTAGAGCGGCTCCTAGGAGGAAGAGCGTGCGGCCTCCTTCGCAAAAGAAGATTGCGCCGAGCTCTTCTCGACCAGCGGCAAGCGTACAGAGGGGAGTGCAGATCACTCCGGCCAGCGAGGAGCTCCAGTTCCGTCGAGAACTGAGGAAGAGGCCCGCGGTGAAGAGGCCTGCTGAGGGTCCTTCGCAAAAGAAGATAAGAGAGGAGGAAGAAGAAGAAGAGGATGAGGAGCACACGTCCCTTAGCAGCAGCTCTGACTCCGCGGACGATCCTAGGTTCCGAATGGACCTGCGAGAGATGGAGGAGAGCGAGGAGGATGACGACGACGAGGATCTTTTTCACGACTAAGGGCTATCACCGAGCCTTGGTTTACTTTGCTGTCTTTTTGCTTTCGACACTTTGATACTGTAGATACTTGATTTTGGATACAGGGCCTGCGTGCCTTCTTGACTTTTGGGCGAGTGTGTCTCGGTACTTTTAGGTTTTGCTCGGGCCGTTGTGCCGCTTTGATATATTTCTGCTTTTTGCTTTTGAATATTGACATGGAGTAGTATATAATATCTGCATTTTCTATTTATCGTTTTCTCTTTGTTGATGAGATTTGGTAAAGGAAACGGACAAACCATCCACTAATATCGAACATGCATTAATAATTGCTCTGAACTGACAACAGACACTTGCACATGCGCACAATCGACTTAGCTCAAAGAAAGAGGGACAGAAAAAGCCCTAGGATACAACGTATATCCCAAACATGCGGAGGATACGGGAAATTGGGCATCAATAGGCCAAAATCCAAAATTCTCTTAAGCGAAAGAAACTGACACTTTTGAAAGACAATATAGGCATATCATGACTTGTACAAACCACCAAAACCGGTAGCATCATCCCAGTATGAGGAGAAATACCGATAAAAGCTAAAAATGTCGCAAAAACGGACATAAGACGCAAAAGATGACTCGATATGGTCCCAGACTGAAACCGACACCCCCGCATAGTCACATAAGTCTTATGTAACATATACGGTATGACGAAACTTGGCAAAGGTCCCTGAAACGAGATTTGACCCTCCGTATCCTTGATTTTACCTTGAAACGGGCCGCCGGGGGTCCGAAATCTTCTATGGGTGTGGCTTTTGGAATCCGACACCTCGCTACATTCCCAAATGACATTTAAGACCTGTGGGAATCAACAATTGGCCAAAGCAAGCCCCGGATTTGAAAACGACCATGCGGAGGCAGTAGCTGCTGCAAATTGATTTCTGGTGAACCTAACTGGCGTACGCCAGGTATTCGGCCCTGTACGCCAGTAAGTGGGGGACACGTACACGCCAGTTAAGAACTGGCGTATGCCAGGTGTCTGACGCCAGACCCACTTGATTGATCAACTGTCCTTTTTCATGGTTTTTCTTGTTTTTATCCTCACACTGTTTGAACACAGTTTCTGAGGCTTCAGAAGGCAAAGTCCTTGCCATAGTGCCTCCTTGGATGCTAGTAAATTGCCTGCATGATTTATGAGAAGTGGAAACGAATGGCCAAGGCCTATAAAGCTGGGATGCATGTGTTTGTGGTCTTCACAGCTCCATTTGCTTCTCCATTCTTTAGTATATTCTGGCATTTTCCATGGATAACCCCCTTCCCACTTTGCTCAGGCCTTGGCTAGTGCAATATTTGAGCGTTGACTGGCTCAATTTCCAGTATCACGGTCTTGCTTCGTTCCGTTTTCTTCGACACGTGCCGCTCTGTCCAGCGCTTTTGTAGGCTGCCCTCAGATTCTGGGACCCTGACGTCCATGTCTTTAGCTTTGGCGATGACGAGATGTGCCCGACCATTGAGGAATTACAGGCATACCTCTGTACCTACTCATCCCCGACACTTGTTGTTCCACCTTATCAAGTGAGCATGCTCAAACTGCTGGCCAGCTCGCTCAACATTTCTCAGGGTTTGGCGAACACTATCCTTGAGGGTGGCCAAGTGAACATTCTGCGGCTGATCGAGATGTACAGTCTAGACGGCGATTTGGATAGCGACGAAGTTCAAGCGCGTCGGCGCTTTGCCTTAGTAATCTGCCTGCTTGCCGCCTACCTGCTCATTCCTGTTGATGGGCAGGTCAGCCCTTTGCTCGTGAGGGTGGCTGCTCAAATGGGGGCCCGAAGGAATGTGATCCCTTTGGTCCTGGCTGAGATACTCTTGGTCTGGATCTAGTGAGTACAGGCCAGTCGGCCGTCTTCAGCGGGAGCCCGCTTTTGCTCCAGGTAAACTCACTCAGCTCACCTTTTTCTGGCTTTCGCACTTTCTCTTTTTACCTCGACACTCGGCTTAGGCTGCTCCCTAGCTTCTTACTTGTCTTTTTGCTCGCACAGTTGTGGTTGTCAGACAAACTGAATCTACTGCACCCACCGGTGGCAGGCTGGAATTTGTTACCGAGAAGGATCCATCAGAAGGAGATGAAATATCCTGACTTGGACATAAAAGGCTGGTATGAGTTCATGCAACAGATGCAGCCCAAGGAAATTGTCTGGAGATGCCCTTGGTTGGACCTTCTAGATATGGCTATCCATTCCGATGGATTTGACATGATGGTTATCGCGGGGCTAACCAGCTTCACGTTTTACAATCCCGGTCGCATCCTTCGCCAGCTGGGCGCTCCGCAAGAAAACATCCGTATCTGCACCGGGGGTTTCCATCTTCCCAACTTCAACGCTCAGACACTGAATGGCTACCAGAGGCGCTGGGGTCTGAGGGTCCTCCAGGCAGAAGTACCAGGTTTTTCTCCAAGGCTGAAGAACCGCTATAGACAGTGGCTAAGAGCAGATGTGCAAGTAAGAGAAAACATCGACTGACTCCAGGCCACCTTGCTGTACTTAGAATAAGCTGTGAGCCGTTAGGCTTTTCAAGCATTTTGTTATGTTTTTCGTTCTTTACTGTTTTTAAGGCTTTTATGCTCAGCTTGTTGTATTAGAAGTAGTAATTTTGCAAAATAAAGTTGAAAGATGGAGGGTTTCCCCCTTCTGATTCTCCAATGTTGCCTCAGCTTGTTCTTGAGCTTTTCGACCTTTGACGCGAACCCAAAATGTCAAACCCTGGATCATCTTGATAGAATGTGACCGGGCCTCAAGGTGAGACTGCCTACGTATCCCTTTTCAGGGAATCAGGTTAGAATGTAGTTCAGGCTAAGGCTTGCTCGTGTATTTTACCTTTCCTTTTACGCTCTAACTTTTGCCTAGAACCGCTTTTTCAGATTTTCGGTCTAGCGAGCTTTCGACATTTTGCCTATTTATTTTTGCCTAGACCGCCTCCTTAGGTTTTTCGGTCTAGCAAGCTGCTCTAACTTTTGCTTGGAATCGCCCACCCTTGTGGTTTTCGACCCAACGAGCATCTCTCAGGGGTAGTAACGCTTGAGCTAATCCAGGTTGACCAGGGTATTGAATTCATTTCCGTCGAGATCAATGAGCTTGGCAGCACCCCCGGATAGGATGGTCTTGATTATGTACGGCCCAGAGCGCTTCGGCCGGAATTTTCCATGAGGATCGAACACCGGAGCCCGGATCTCCTTTGTAACCATGTCCCCTTCGACCAGACCTCTTGACTTCACTTTCTTATTGAATGCCCGGGCGATTCGACGCTGATACCCTTGAACATGATACAGAGCACGGAGCCTCCTCTCATCAAATAACATGAGCTCGACGAACCTCCCACTTTGCCATTTAGCTTCCTCGAGACCATTTTTAGCCATGACTCTCAACGATGGGATCTCTAGCTCAATGGGGAGTACTGCCTCCATTCCATAGACTAAGGAGAACGGAGTTGCGCCTGTAGAAGTGCGGATTGACGTTCGGTACCCCCAGAGGGCCAAAGGTAACAACTCGTGCCAGTCCCTTGTAGACTCAGCGGTTTTCTTGATAATCATCTCGACATTTTTGTTCGCAGCCTTGACAGCTCCATTCGTCTATGGCCGATAGGTTGTTGAGTGGTGGATCTTGATCCCGAATTCCTCGAAGAGTTCCAGGACCCTGCCTTTGAAGTGGCTTCCATTGTCCGATACAAAAGCCTGAGGAACACCGTACCGGTAGATGATGTTCTTTCGAATAAACTGCACAACTTGAACTGTTGTCAGGGTCTTGTAAGATTCGGCCTCGACCCACTTGGTGAAATAATCGATGGCTACCAGTATAAACTTGTGACCGTTTGAAGCAAAGGGTCTGATCATCCCGATAACATCAATTCCCCATACCGAGAAAGGCCAGGGCGAGGTCATGCCATAAAGCTCGGACAGAGGAACATGTTGCAAGTTAGCGTGAATCTGACATTTGTAGCAGCGCCGCACATAGTCGATACACTGCAACTCCATTGTAGACCAGTAATCACCTTGCCTGAGGATTTTTCTTGCAAGCATAACGCCACTCATGTGAGGGCCGCAGACTCCTATGTGAATCTCCTCCATTATCCTTGTTGCTTCTGCACCGGTCACATAGAGCTTGTGCATCCCACAGTGAGACCTTCGATATAACTTCCCCCCACAGATGATGTACTGAGCAGCCAGTCGTTGCAGGGCGATTCGATCCTTCTAAGTGGCTTCTGCTGGGAATTCTCCTCACTCCACAAAGTTCCAGATATCATGGTACCAGGGCAGGCCATCATTGACATCATCAATGGCGTTGACATACTCATAGGCGGGCAGGTCCCTTTGTTCGATCACGATTGGTCGCAAATTAACTCCCACCGGAAGTTCGATCATTGAAGCCAAAGTCGCCAAAGCATCGGCGAACTGATTCTTCAAGCGTGGAATATGGGTGAAAGTCACCTTGTTGAAGCGAGGAATCAGTTCTTCCAAATCTTGGTGATAAGGCTTCAGCTTTTCCTCACGAACCTTCCAGTCTCCATTGGCTTGAGAGACTACCAAATTCAAATCCCCGATTACTTTGAGCTTCTCAACCCCTAGTGCAATCGCAGCTTCCATTTCGACAATACAGGCCTCATACTCGGCTTGGTTATTGGTGACATCGAAATTTAGCTTGAAAGCGAGTGGAATATGAGCACCGGCAGACGTGATCAGCAACACTCCTATTTCGAACCCCTTCTGATTAGCAGCCCCATCGAAATACAGCGTCCATACTTCCTCAGTTACAGTTAGCATGTCCTCATCTGGAAAAGTGAAATCCACATCCTCTGGCCCCTTAACTGGGTGATCTGCCAAGAATTCCGCCACAGCACGGCCCTTTACTGACTTTCTTGTGACATATTGGAGATCGAACTCAGCCAGCAGAAGCAACCAACGTGCTAGCTTATGGGTGAGCGCTGGCTTCTCGAATAGATATTTGATAGGGTCCATCCGAGAAATCAGCTTCACCGAATAGGCTAGCATGTAGTGTCTAAGCTTTTAAGGTAGCCCAAACTAATGCCCAGCATGTCTTTTCTGAAGTGGTATACCGCTCCTCGCTGCCCACCATTTTCTTGCTCAAGTAGTAGATGGCTTTCTCGACTCTGTTTTCCCCTTCTTGCGCCAACAGACAACCCATGGCTGTCGGAGTCACGGATAAGTATAGGATCAAAGGCTGACTTGGCGTAGGCGGCATTAGTACCGGAGGGTTCCGCAAGTACCTCTGAATGGATTCAAAAGCAGCCTGGCATGTGTTTGTCCACTCGAACGGGACATTCTTCTTGAGAAGTCGGAATAATGGCTCGCAAGTTGGAGTCAACTTGGCGATGAACCGGCTGATGAACTGAACCTTCCCCAGAAAGCTTCGCACTCCTTTCTCAGATCGTGGGGGCTCCATCTCAAGAATCGCTTTGATCTTGGACGGGTCTACTTCAATCCCTCTCTTGGTAATCAGAAACCCCAGCATTTTGCCTGCTGTGACCCTGAACGAGCACTTCTGCGGGTTAAGACGCACATTGTACTTGCGAAGCCTTTCGAGAAACTGTCTGAGCAAAGGGAGGTAGTCCTTTTCCTCTTTCGCCTTCACAATCATGTCATCCACATACACCTCAACTGTCTTGTGAATGAAGTCATGGAACAAGGTTGTTTGGGCTCTCTGAAAGGTGCATCCAGCATTCTTTAACCCGAATGGCATTTTTAAATAGTAATAAGTTCCCCATTCGGTGATGAACGTTGTCTTCTCTTGATCCTCTGGAGCCATAAAAATCTGATTGTATCCCACAAATCCGTCGACAAAGGAGAGCAAGGCATGCCCCGCCGTGTTGTCCACAAGCACATCGATGTGAGGCAAGGGAAAACTATCTTTGGGGCTTGCCTTGTTCAGGTCTTTGAAATCGACGCAAACTCGGATCCTCCCATCTTTCTTAGGAACGGGCACAATGTTAGCGACCCACTTGGGATATTCAGCAACCCTTAAGAAACTCACGTCAATCTGCTTGGTAACCTCTTCTTTGATCTTCTGAACCCAGTTCGGCCTCATTCTGCTGAGCTTCTGCTTGACAGGAATTGCCCCTGGCATTAATGGAATCCGGTGCTGTACTATCTCGGGATCGATACCGAGCATATCCGCGTGAGACCAAGCAAAAACCTCGAAGTATTCTTTGAGCGCTTCGATTGTACCAGCGTGGTTTTCCGGGGATAAGTTTGAACCGATTTGCATCATACGGGGGTCATCCTCATCTTTCAGATTTATTGAAATTACTTCTTCTTTTAGAGGTTGAGCATGCCTTTCGTCTTCCCTTTCGATGAGGGAATGCAACTCAGCCGGAATGCTCCTGTCGAAGTCGATTCCTTCATCGTCGGGGTCGACACAGTTTATATAAAAGTTAGCAAAGTAGTCGGAAGTAGGATCATTCATTTCATAAAGCCCAGAAGGGTTGCCAAGTACAGTAGACTCAAACTCGAAGTAAAAGCTATGACGTGGAGGGCTGAGAGGCACAAACTCCGACTCTGAGCTAGACTTAGACTCGACAGACTCTGTGTTAGATTCAGAGGTATCATTGATGCATGTTAAACGCAGAGTAAAAATGCAGTTATTAATACTACCGGTTGCTTTCACAATGAGAGAAGTCGGGTCATCAAGAGCGTCTTAAGAGGTGGGCCCAAGCATCAGCACTTCAGCCTCTTCTTCCTTGCCAACCAAACCTACTTGAGAGAACAGCAACTCCAGGCTCCCCTGATCGAAAGCCCTCACCCAGTCGGCTTTTTCCTTGATCTCAGCCAGCTGCCACTTGAATTTCTCCCGGGCCAGCTACTCCTCAGCTATTTCATCCTCATCATCAGCCCAAGTGTCCGTAGCAAAGATCTCAAATTCAGGCAGCCAAGTGCGAGTCTTAGGATCCCAAAATGGCTCGATCTGTCCCAGATAAGCAGTGCCACCCCCTTGATGGACGAAGTAGCTGTCAAGATTACCGTAAAGGGTTCGAGGTTTTCCCACGTCTTTCCTCTTTTTGGCATCCTTGGCTGGGGGAACGTATCCCAAACCAAAGCGGCCTTCGGTGAAAGGAAAAACGGGGAACTCAGCGATCCCCTGCTGGTTGATCCCGAGTCCTAGACAAGGCATGAACGACATCTTCCTCATGATTTCGAGAGCCGTTGAGCTAATGAGGAAGTCGTCGTCCATGACAATGGATAGGACTGAGCCGGATGTGTCGAAAGTGAACCCTCCAAAATCTGAGTCCTCTTCTCCGTGCATGATCCCTAAAACTGGTGTCCCATCATCCTTGAGCGTGCGGATCCCGGAGTCCCCACAAATAGTTAACGTTCCGGTAGGAAGCCCCAACATGACCTTTTGGTGCAGAGTCGAGGGTACAGCCATAATGTTTGGCCTATGCAGCCATGGCCTGCCCAGCAGCAGGTTGAAGGTAGTAGGGATGTCGACCACATGGAACTCTACATCCATCTCAAAGCCCTCAGCATCGAGCTTGAGCATGAGGGTCCCCTCTACCACACGGCGTGTGTTGTCATAAGCTTTAACGGCCAGATTGGAGGGCGTAAGATCATTCTTTGTAAGCCCTAGATGGTAGGCAACCCTCATCGGGCAGACATTAATGGCGGAGCCGTTGTCGATCAACACGGTCGGCACCCAATGCCCCTACACTTGACGGTAATGTGCAGCGGGCTATTGTGAGCAGTCCCATCGACAGGCAGATCCCTCTCAGTGAAGGTGACGGAGTGTTTGGAGAGCAGTGGCAAGACCAGGGCGATCATTGCCTCGGGAGTGATGTCAGTCGGTACCTCGAACCGGGCTAAAGCTGTGGTGAGTCTCTCACGATGCTCCTTTGACGATGATATCAAAACCCACACAGAGACGGCAGCAAGAATCCTGTCAAGTTCCTTCTGAAGAAAATCCTCCTCTGGGGCCCCACTCGGAACAAGTGGCGCATTCTTTTGAGCTGGTGGAGAGGTGGGTTTCTGAGCCAAAGCGTTAGATTTGGCGGCTGATAGATTTGGCGGCTGAAAGACACGGCCACTCCTCGTGACATTTGCAACATCCCACCAAGAAGATGTTTCAAGAGAGCCCCAGAAATCTGCGGGTATCTCCTCCAGCTTGCGCTTCCCTTTGTCGGTCGATGCAACCGTTGCTGTTGAGTCTTGTCCCAAAACCACATCCCACAGCAAGTCTTCCATTACCATTCCTTCCCAAAAGCCCGGATCCTCTGCAATAGTTTCCTCAAAAGGTAACCCCGGATTGGTGACAAACGGCACATCCCAGAAGCCCCCGTCGACCAGAGCAGAGTTGACAGTCCATACTTCGTCGCCCACATTCATGTCAACCACTTTATCGACGTCCCAGAAATCAGCCGGCAATGGACTCTTGTTAAGGTCGACAATCTCATCCACCTCCCACAGGTCATCGGGTGGTGCATTCAAAACCATGATTGAGCAGTCATCACGCGGAGCCACTACCGGATGCGGCATCCCTACAGGCACAATGTTGATAACCGGGTCGTCTGCATGTACAATGTTTGAGATGGTGTCGATTAGTGGCAACACTGCCCCAAGCTGTCGACGTATTTCGGGGATGACCTCCCCTTCGGCGTAACAATCCAAATACTGCTCCTCCAAATCCTGATCAATGTCTGCCTTTTCCATGTTGAAATTTTGGTTTCAGGCCAACTGTGCGGCGTCAGGCTCCAGATCCCACACATACTCTTCTTCGGCTTTGACCGCAGCAGGCTCAGGCTGATAGAAAAGCATAAACAATGATAGACCATCGAGCGGATCTACCCTTACTGCATTCCACTCTTTCCCATTGGTCTAATTGAGCTTGATCGACAGCCGGAGCCTGAGGGAATCCCATGAAATACTGCTCATTCCAAACTTTGGCCAATTCTTCCCACTCCCTTGCTTTGTCCTCCATGTCCCAGCCAACTGCCAACATGTTAACCTCGAGCTCTGCCGGGATGGTTACAATAGGCTTAGGATGATGCTCTGGGGTTATATGGTCAGTGGGGTTGAATATGGTGAGATGAGGCTTATCTGGTTTACTTGTGGGTCAGAATTGTGGTTGGGCATGGAATTGGTAATGATGTTAGGCTTAGGGGGGGTTGGAAGAGTGCCATTGTCCACCAAGTCTTGAATCGTATGACGGAGACGATAGCAGGAGCCGGTGTAATGGCCAGGCATTTGGTGGTAGGCGCAAAAAGCGCTTAAGTTGTGGCTTGGAGACGGGTTTTGAGGAAGAGGAGTTGGGTCCAATGGACTGAGATGACCGCATTTGACCAACCTTTCCAGCACTTGAGACAATGGGGCCTCGAACTTAGCGAAGTTTCAGGGTTGGTTACGGTTACGGGGTTTTTGAGGGGTTTGCACTTGATTGATGTCGGCAACGTGGCTGGAACCCTGTGTAGCATTGTTGCTGGCAGATGTTGCGTTGGCGTAGTTGTTACCGCCAAACAAAGCAGTGTTGTTGCCCGTGTAGCCGCGAGGTTTGGACTTTGAAGTAGAAGAAGGGGTATCACTTCGCTGCAGCACCCCAGTTTGGAGGGCTTCTTCAACAGCAAGGCCAGATTCAAAGAAGGTGTCGAAATCGGCACCCTGGACAAGCACAAGATTCTTGGCGAAATCGGGCTGCAGATTACGGGAGATGATACGAATCTAGTCTTTTTCACTGGGCTGATCAGTCATGAGAGCTACTTTAGCCCTCCACCTTTTGATGAAGTCTGCAAAGGACTCCTTGGCGTTCATTTTGGTCGACTCGAGCTCCCGGGTGGTCATCTTGAGTTGGGCATTACAACTGTACTGGGCATTGAAAGCTGCTCCAAAGTCCTCCCACGTTCGGCGCTTGGCAATGTCGAGAGACAAGAACCATTGAAAAGTGGGACCAGCCAGAGTCTGCGAGAAAAGCTGAGTCATGGCTTCCTCTTCTACCCCATGCAGCTTCATAGCACCGTGATAAGCCAGTAGGTGGGTCTTGGGATCCCCTGTCCCATCGAACTTTGCGAAGTCTGGCATCTTGAATCTTTCAGGCAGCCTGGCATTCGGAAATGGGGAAAGACGGTCCATGTCCAAACCACCGGTTCCTATCCTTTCAGCTTTGGAAACCGTTTCTTCGAGCTTAGCCATCTTGGCGATCAGAGCATCCATTTCCGAACTCGGAGGAGGGGTTTCGACTTGAGGGATATCCTCAGCCTCGGGTTGACGCTCGTTCCTTTCTCTGCCTCCTCCTCCTACAGGGAGTCGCTCCTCAATCAGAGCGTGCAGATTGGCCATGGAGGTATCGGCTTGATCGGCTCTCTCTTGCATGATGGCTAGATTGTGCTGGAGATCTGCCAAGGCCTTAGCAAGGTTCGGAGGCGGGAGTTCGGCCATATCCAGGATTTCTGTCTTGACCAACTTTGGTGTTCGGGGTGGAGATGGACTGGATGGCAATGTTTCGTGCGGAGTCGTTGGCGATGAATCCTCTCTTGACAGAGTGCAAGCCAGAGCTTCCGTTGTGGCCGACAGAGAAGCAAACCCCGAAACAGATTCTCAAACAACCCCCGCGGATAGTCCCAAGTAGGTTTTGCTCTTGAACTCGGAGATTCCCATAATGCAGCTAGACAGCAAAGTATAAGAGCTCAGTGACAGCCTGCAGCAGTTATTTGAGAGATTTTGAAAGAATGGAAAATGAGCATGCCAACGTCGTCGGTGTCCTCCTAGACTCTAGAACTAGAGAGAGACCGCCCTACGCCATTCGGATGCTGTCATAGAATCCTCGGATTTCTTTTCGATCATGTATCCTTGTTTGAATCGACTAACACTAAGAGATGTCAGGACAGCCTAAGCCTTTGGCTATTCTTTTCCCGAAGTTTCAAAGTTTGAGTTTTGGAATAACTCGGTGTAGATGGCGTGATACTGTAACCAGAGTGGCGTAAGCAGCACTGTACCAGAGCCTTGATGATGTAAGTGATTAGCACTTTTAACCTGAGTGGTGTAAGTATCACAACATTCTCTCCGTTGTTCCTAGTTTTTCTATTTGAAACTTTGATTTGGGTTTTAGACAAAGGCTTAGAAAGTTATGATTTCCCAAAATGTCTTTGATCATAGGATTTGAAAATTCGATAACGTGCAACATCGAAATGCACAACTCGTCATCAGTCCATAGCAGCATCCTAATTAGCATAAGACATACTCGACAAGAAACAACCCTAAAGCCGCCCTAGCATGCTCCTACGTAGATTGGTATGAATGTATGTACAGGCATGCGATAGGGAAAGTAGTAACACATAGACAGTTTATGGGGGTTAGATGCAAGACAAACCTACCCTACAGGTCCCTGTCTTAGGGTGGAAGGTTCTAGTGCTTTGTACGCATGTAGAGGCCGGTTTTGGTTTAAAGGGGTTCCTCTGACTAGAGCCGCGGTATACCTCCCACTGCAACGCGTGTAGCAAAGCAATGGTCGAACGGTATTACGACTCATCATCGTCCAAGGTTGTTGGGCATTCGAGGACCCTGGGCTCCAGTAAACTGTGCTGGTTACCCAAAACACCTCAACGGGGCTAGCCAACATCTATGCAAATGAAGAATGCCAAAGAATGATTGAGTGAGAGAGAAACGCAGAGTTTTGAAAATTGCCTTTTTGAGTTTGGCCCACTTTTATTAATCAATACTTGGAGAAAACTACATGAGTGAACAATAGTAAAAGCCCCAGTTCGGATTAGTCGGATGCGGAGATCCTGTTACGTTACCATTCCATTCTTCAGCAGTGCGGAGCGTACTATTTTGACAGACTTTTGAAAATTGTTCAATTATGTATTAATTGCCAAATACCAATTAATGCAATGATTCCCCAGCAGAGTCGCCACTGTGGGCACACGCTCCAAAATTCCCAATTTTGTTGTTTAAAGATCGGGTGCGGCCCTCTTTTGAAAAGCGCGGCGAAACGCTTCGATTCAGAGTCGCCACTTGGGTTTTAGCGGTGAAAAAAACACCCAAGGAGCCGAACTCGAAAACGTTTGCAACGTTTGTTTGAGTTTTGTAAAAGGCTTGTAGACTGGACCGTCGTCACCTTCGATATCTGAGGTTCGGGAGCCAGGTTACGAGAGGGGAAGGGTTTTATGGCACCCTTCTCGCCCAATCCGGAGATCGGTCTCTACTCAGGCATTTTTGTAAAATGTTTGCGTTTTTCTCTCATTGATCATTTTTTAGCCAGTTAGGGCGGGGGAGCAGTTAATGGGAATTAAAACTGTAACAGGTTGCAGTTATGTGACAAAATGTTTATGGATGATGATTTGCTTGAATCAATAGATGAATTATAGATTGAGAACAAGCACTGAGAGCAGTTCAAACAGAATGGGGTACGCTGTCTTTTAGAGATGTGAGCAGGCAACTTACCGGTATGCACTGGCCAGGCCACTGCATATCGATACAACCTGCGCACGCCACCTCAAGACTGGTGTACACCACTCCTTTGCACTCACAGTCTTTGTTTGCAACCCTCTGGGCTCTGGAATGGACTAGTGCACACCCAGGACAAACCACGCAGTATATAATGCAATCATATTTACAGATACAAATATAAGAAATGGCTTAAAGCCATGAAAACAGACAAGAAACCCCATAAACAGAGTGGGGAGATAACGAGAGGCCAGGATTGAATTATGGTGCAAGGGCCAACCATTGGTCCTTAGAATAACTGTCGTACGCCACTCATGAGAGGCCGTACGCCAGTTATACCACTTATCCAGTGTTTGGCTTTACATCATCTGGGCTCTGGACCATGACCAGAAATAACCCAGAGGCCTTCTAAAGCGAGAAGAAGCAAGTATTGAAAGCTATAGCTAACCATTCTAGGATACAGAAAGCTATAAAATTGGTTATTAGCATGTTATAAGGTGATGAACATAAAATATAAGCAAGAAACAGACGACCCATGATCCCCACGCCAGCAATGTGCGTAGTGCCATGACTGGCGTACGGCTTGTAAAAACTAGCGTGTGCCATGTTTCGTCTTGTTCGATTGTTTTATTTTACCAGTCTAAGGCCAGGACTAGTATTGGTTACTAGCCTGGACCTTTCTGGTTCCCCTCAGGGATTGAAAACAGAAAGCCATGCAAAGGTGGTATACCTTTGCTCCTTAAGGTTGACGCAAAGAATGGAGTTTTGAACTTGAGGTTGAAGGAGGGAACAAGCAGGTGGTTGAGTGACAGTGGGGTGTATGAGAATAGACTTCTCTTCTTTCTCTTTCAATGGAGGAGAGAGAGGAGAGGAAGAGGCTTGGACTTCGTGATGAGGGTTAACCCCTTGCAAATAAATTAGAGGGTATGGACTGAAGAGGAGGGACTGATCAATTGGGTTAGGAGGTGGGTTGAGTTAAAGGGGTGAGCCTCCCATGCATTAAATGCATGGGACTAGGTGATGGGGTGTGTAGGAGAGAGGGGGGACGTCCCCTGTCGAAAACAATCATCAGGAGGCTTTTTACCGTACTGGGGCAGTTACAAAGTCCCAAGCATGTGACAGAAAAGTGGTGATTTGACTGGCTTTGACCAACGTGCGCCGTAATTGGACTTGCGTGCGCCAGTCAGACTGAGTCAACGGTCGATGACCGACACATGGCAGTTCACTGGCGCACGCCAATAGAAAACTGGCGTAAGCAGGTAGGGTTTTGCTGGGGCCATCTGGCTCGAAGGGTTTGAAGGGATTGAAATGGATTTTGAAATGGTTAAAATGAGGAATGTCCAAAGCTCAAAGCTCAAGACCTGCCATCGACCTTGGAATGTTCTCGACCTTTAATCATCATTGGGGTAACAAAAGACCGTAAGTAAGCTAATTCGGATAGTCCAGGATAGGGTGTCTACAGCAGTCCCGTCGTTCAATCAAGATAGGGCGGAGCTTGACTCCTAAGGGAAGTTCAACCATGGAGGCCAAAGTTGCAAGAGCATCTGCGAACTGATTTTTCAATTAAGGAATATGAGTGAAAGTCACTTTGTTAAAATGAGGGATCAACTCCTCCAAGTCTTGATGATAAGGCTTTAACTTCTCTTCTCAGACCTTCCAATCCCCACTGGCTTGAGATACGACAAGATTGGAATCCCCAATGACCTCGAGTTTTTCAACACCCAGTGTAATCGCAACCTCCATACCCACGATACAGGCCTCATACTCAGCTTGGTTATTTGTAACATCGAAATTGAGCTTGAACGCAAGCGGAATATGAAAACTATCAGCTGTAATTAACAACACCCCGATCCCAAATCCTTTCTGATTGGCTGTCCCATCAAAGTAGAGAATCCACACGTCCTTGACAACCGTCAGCACCTCTTCATCTAGGAATGCAAAATCCAAGTCCTCTGGCCCATCCATAGGGTGGTCTGCCAAGAATTCTACAACTGCATGCCCTTTAACAGATTTTCTCGTGACATACTCAAGATCGAATTCTGCCAATAAAAGTAACCAACGTGCTAACTTACCAGTAAGAGCTGGCTTTTCAAATATATACTTGAGAGGATCCATTCGAGAAATCAACTTCACTGGGTAAGCCACCTTGTAGTGTCTCAACTTCTTAAAAGCCCAAACAAGAGCCCAACATGTCTTTTCTAGAGCAGTGTAGCGTTCTTCACATCCAACCATCTTCTTACTGAAGTAATAAATGGCCTTCTCGACTCCTTTGTCCCCCTCCTGAGCTAGCAAGCATCCCATGGACGAAGGGTTTATAGATAAGTATAATATCAAGGGTCTCCCAGGCACTGGCGGTATTAAGGCCGGAGGGTTCTGCAAGTAGTTTTGAATTGATGTGAAGGCCGCCTGACACCTATCTGTCCATACAAACGGGGTATTCTTCTTGAGTAAACGAAACATCGGCTCGCAAGTTAAAGCTCTGCACTCCCTTTTCAGACTCTGGTGGCTTCATCTCAAGTACTCCCTTGATCTTTGATGGATTGACTTCAATTCCACGAGAAGTGATCATGAAACCAAGCATCTTGCCCGCTGTGATGCCGAAAGTGCATTTCAATGGATTGAGACGCATTTGAAACTTACAGAGCCTCTCGAAGAACTTCCTAAGCACAGTAATGTGACCTTCTCGAGTTTTAACTTGTCAATCATGTCATCCACATAAACCTCGACCTCATGTAAGATGGTCGTAGCAGCCCGTTAGTAGATAGGACCGTCATTCTTTAAACCAAAAGGCATGACCAAGTAGCAGTAAGTCCCCCACTCATTGATGAAAGTTGTTTTCTCATGGTCTTCAAGTTCCATAAGAATTTGATTGTAGCCTGAAAAGCCGTCCATGAACGAAAGCAAAGCATGCCCCGCAGTATTATCCACAAGCACATTGATGTGTGGCAAGGGAAAATTATCTTTGGGGCTTGCTTTGTTCAAGTCCTGGAAATCAACACAGACTCGAATTTATCCATTTTTCTTGGGGACAGGATCAATATTGGCCACCCACGTAGGATACTGAGAAACCCTAAGAAAACCAGCGTTGATCTTCTTAGTAACCTCATATTTGAACTTTTGCACCCAATCTGGCCTCATACGCTTGAGTTTATGCTTTATTGGCTTAGCATCCGGCAACAAGGAAATTCGATGCTCCACTATCTTAGGATCGATACCAGGCATGTCTTGATGAGACCATTCGAAAACATCACTGAACTCGGTGAGGAGCCCATCGAAATCACGATGCTCCTCTGGGGTTAACGGGGAGCCCACTTGAACCATCCAGGGATCGCTCTAATCTTTCAAGTTTATAGAGACTACTTCTTCTTTTAATGGCTGAGCATGCCTTTCATCTTCCCTTTCGATGAGGGCATGGATTTCCTTGGGAATGTCACCATCGAAATCCATCCCTTCATCGTCAGGGTCGACACAGTTTATATAAAGACCATTAAAGTAGGCAGAAGAGGATTCTTTCATTTCATGAGCCCCTTCAGGGTTGCCAAGTACAAGAGAATCAAACTCGAAATAAAAACTATGACGTGCAGGGCCAAAAGGCACAAACTCCGACTCAGAGCTAGACTCAAACTCAGAAGACTCAACAGACTCTGTGTCAGACTCCGAAGCGTCATCAATGCAAGTAAGGCGCGGTTTGAAAATGCAATTTTTAATGCTACCCTTGGCTTCCACGATAAGAGTAGTAGGATCCTCGAGGGCATCGGGCCCAAGCATGAATACTTCGGCCTCTTCAGCTTCTTCGGCCAAACCCACTTGAGAGAATTCATAGAACAGCTTCTCTAAACTTCCTTGATCAAAAGATCCCAGCCAATCAGTCTTCAACTTTGGTTGGCTAAGCTTCTTTTTGAATTTTGTCCTTACTGGCTCTTCATCGCTATCTGACCAGGTGTCGTCAGCGAAAACCTCAAAACCTGGTAGCAGCTCCTCAGTCTCAGAATAGATAAAAGGCTTGGCCTGTCCGGTGTAAGCATCATTCCCCACTTCGCGCACAAAGTAGTTGTCAGAATCACCATAGAAGGATCGAGGTTTTCCAGTACATTTCCTTCTTTTGGCATCTTTGGAAGAGGCGATGTACCCCAAACCAAAGCGGCCCTCACAAGAAGGAAAGGTAGGAAACTCCGGGATCCCTTGTTGGTGAATCCTAAACCCAGGCCAGGTAGATAGGACATCCTCCTCATAATGTCCAAAGCAATTGACCTTATGATAAAGTCCCCGTCTACATTGATGGCTAAAACTGAGCCGTTGGTGTCAAAAGAGAATCCCCTAAGATCAATATCTTCCTCGTCGTGCATGATTCCCAGAACAGGAGTACCATCTTCCTTGAGCGGGCAGATTCCAGAATCTCCGCAAATAGTTAAAGTGCCGGTAGGATTCCCAAGCATAACCTTTTGGTGGAGATTAGACAGGATAGCCATAATGTCCGATCTATGCAGCCACAGCCTGCCCAGAAGAAGATTGAAGGTAGCAGGGATGTCGACGAAGTGGAACTCAACGTCCATTTCAAAGCCCTCAGCATCGAGCTTCAGCATCGAGCTTGAGCATCAACGTGCCCTCGACCACACGATGAGTGCTGCCATATGCTTTAACAGCCATGCTAGAGGGTGCAAAGTCTTTCTTAGCCAATCCCAGACGATAAGCTACCCTCAAAGGGCACACATTAATTCTATGGGGCCCTTAACTTGAATGTCTGGAGGTGCCTTATCAACCATATAATCACTCTCATTGAAAACAAAGCAATCTTTCTCTTTACGAGGATATAGATTGAAATAGAAAACATTCAATTGCACTCTCATATTTGCAAATGATATATCCATCACTCCAGTCCTATAGTGAATAGATGCATTGGCCATAACCAAGAAAGGTCGACCAAGGATGAGGGGAATCTGTTTGTTGGGATTAAGAACTGCTTCCATGTCAAGAACTATAAAATCGATAGGAAAGTAAAACTTATCTACCTTGACAAGGACATTCTCGATCACACCACGCGGCACCTTAATGGATCTATCAGCTAATTGCAATGTAACCGACGTGGACTTCAATTCTCCCAGCCCAAGTTGTTCATATACCGAGTATGGGAGCAAATTGACATTAGCCCCTAAATCGAGGAGTGCTCTATCAATGACATGATCTCCAATAACACATGAAATAATAGGAACACCAGGATCCTTTTGCTTAATGGGTGTGTTACGTATAAGAATGAAGCTCACCTGCTCAGTGAGACGCACCTCTTTAGGCTCATGTGTCTTAGATTTACGCTTTTGGGTCCAATGGTCTTTCAAAAATTTAGCATAAGCTGGAATTTGACTAATTGCCTCTAAGAGAGGGAGGTTGATTTTGACTTGTTTGAACACCTCCATCATGTCTTCTTGTTTTGCCCCCTTCATGCGAAAGGGTAAGGTGCATTAAGGCAACTCGAAAAAGGTGCCTTAGGAATATAAGATGGGTTCTCAAATGACCCCGGAACAACTGTGGACACTGGATCGGTCTCCTTCTCCTTAGACCTCTTATCATCCTTAGACCTCTCAGCGACAGGTGAAGACACTTTCTCCTTCGCTTTGGCCTCCTTCGATCGGGTCTCTACTTCTCTCCCATTTCTGAGGGTGACAACTAATTTTGCTTGTTCGTGACCTTGCGAATTATCAATGTGGTGCATCCCTCGTGGGTTAGCCACTGGCTGACTTGGTAATCTACCCTCATCTCGACGGTTAAGAGCATTAGCTAGCTGGCCCATTTGGATTCCCATCTTGGCAATGGATTGAGAGTGGGAGTGAAGCAATTGGGAGTCAGCTTTCATTTGTTGGCCATCAGCTCTCATTTCAGCCATAGCCTTCAATATTTGCTCCTTAAAAGCTGGTGTCCTTTGGGAGGACGCAAGAGGAGTAGAAGGTTGTTGGTATTGATGTGGTGCAAGTGGTGGACAATAGGCCTGTGTGTTGGAAGTATTAGAAAACTGAGGCCCCAAAGGTTAGGCAAAGGGTTGCCCTTGGTTTGGCTGTCGCCATCCAAAGTTGGGATGCTTCTTCCAGCTGGGGTTGTAAGTATAAGAATAGGGGTCATTCGCTGCCCTACCAAACCCCTGGGCCGCACTCATGTGCTCTTGAAGAAATTCTGGAAATTGAGATGCCATGTGGCACTCATTTATTTGATGGCACGGACTTGAGCACAATTGATAGACCTCTGCAACAGTAGCAGGAGGTGAAGAATGTGAAGGACCATGACTCAAAGATAAGGGAGAGTCAATCTTGTGGGTCAATGCATCTACCTTATAGGAAAGATCATCAGAGCGGCCCACCTCATAAAGGCCACTCTGTTTTAAAGAGGTAGAAGTTGTCCTATTTGTGCGAGATGATGAGGCTCGGTGTCGTGAATTCTCCGCTAACTGCCCAAACAAGTCCCACCCCTGATTCTCGTTCTTAAGCATAAATGTGCCTCCACATGAGGCATCCACCATATATCGGTGTTGTTCGCATAGTCCAGCGTGGAAACATTGGACTAACTGCCATTTAGGAACTTTGTGGTGTGGACAACTCCTAATGATATCATTAAGTCTCTCCTATGCTTGGTGAAATTGTTCGCCTTCTTTTTGATAGAAACTAGTGAGTTCTTGGCGAATTTCTTTTGTTTTGCCTATGGAAAAATACTTTTTAAAAAACTCATTTTTCATTTGATCCCAAGAGGTGATGCTATTTGGTGTCACAGTATTAAGCCAGTATTTGGCTTTATCTTTAAGTGAGAACGGGAATAACTTCAACCTAAGGGCATTATCAGTGAAGTGCTGAATTTTAACAGTGAAGCAAATCTCTTCGAAGTCCCCTAAATACTGATATGGGTCCTCGTTATCAAGTCCATAGAATGATGGGAGTGTTTGTAACAAACTGGACTTGATTTCAAATTGTGTTGAGGCAGTGGTGGGCAATGTTATGCATGATGGTGAGGTGTAGGCGGATGGGAGAAAGTACTCCCCGATCACATGTGGATCCTCAGCCTCTATTCTTTCAGTCATTGTAACAAGTGAAGTGGATGAAGGCCAAGGGTTACGAAAGGCTGCTCAATTAGCTCTAAGGGTCCGTTCGATCTCTGGGTCAAAATTATCAAGTAATGGGTCCAATGATCGACGACCAAACATAAAATGCAAAATATCCCCAACTCCATTAAAAAAAATAAAAAACAAACAAGACACTAAAACCAAGAACAATAAGAAAACTCACAGCACCAGGAAAAGCCAATTGAATTTATTGCACTGTTAAGTTGCAGTGTTGCCGCTTACTTCTTGCTCCTATGTGCTATGATTTCACAATTCCTGTGCTTGACATAATAAAATGCTAACAAAGAAAGAATGCAATTAAACATATAATAATAATAACAATAATAATAATAATAATAAAACTAAAAATACCTAAACTAGGAATTAAAATAAAAATCAACTAAAACAACGCAACCGTGCTTGTAATCCCCGGCAATGGCGTCAAAATTTGATCGGGTCGTTTCCGTACCAAAAATAATTAATAAAACGAAACAATTACTACTACTCAGCTAAACAGTGGTAAGTATATTTCGAGTATCGCTCCACAGGGATTATAAGGCTGAGTTACAGTTATTTCAATTAATCTCTATATTAATCCAAGAAAAAGATTGATTTATTGTTGGTTTCTTAAAACTATTGAATTGAAATTAAAGACGATAGAAAAGCAGAAAATAGTTGCTGGGAAAAAGCTCTAGGGTTTCGAATCCACTCTTTCCCCTCGTAACCTAAATATATTTCGATTGTAGGTCATATATTCGAATCAATCCGAATATCGTAGGATTGCATGTCCTTGCGATATCTCCTAAAAATAATTTATGAATCACCAATCGGCATGGGCTATCTCTGCCTAGCACGAATCGTCTTATCAGCACGAACCATCTCTAATCAAGCACGGATCATCTTACCAGCACGACTTGTCTTACGTAGTATAATTCATCTAACCAGTTATCACAAAACAATTAAAACCGTTGTATGAATGTGCATAAAACCTTGAACTTCATGCACACGATTTGGTGGAAAGAATAATAGTAATAAATTCTGAATAATCATACAACCACGATTCGAATTATAAAACCCAAATCAAAACATAGATAGTATTACTCAGAGTTCGAGCTTCATCTATGCCCTAGAAAGAGGTTTAGCCGCTCATAGGAAAGAGACAACTTAATCTTGATTTAGCCTCCATGACAACAAGAACTTTGCTTGTTCACTATTGGCTTCATACGTCTGTCGCTCCATGCCAAGTCCATGCCTACAAGCTGCCGCCCGAAGTCAGTAGGTTTTCATTGCTTGTATAGGATTTCAAGCATTAATTAGATTCAGCCTCTTGAACTTCATGCTTTACTAAATTAACCATCCAACTTTGAAGCATTCTGCGCTTTAACCCCAAACTTCATTAAACTCTTTTTTTTATCCAATATTTTGGGCAATGAGCTCAATCAACCTATAAATAAAATAAAAGCAAAATAAATATCAGATAACAAATATAAATAACTAACAAGTGTAATTTGGAGAGCCAAAATATCAATATTTCGACACTTATCACTACTTTCTGTTTTATGATAGTATGAATCCATCACTACCACGATGAACAGTTTTTGCACATGAATTCCATCAATGTCCATTTACCTGAAACCAATGGCATGTAATCATTAGTAGCTCATCTGAATGTTTACATCTCCTAATTCTGTAATAATAAACCTTTGAATTGATATGCACATTGATGTTAATTATCGAATATATATCTGCCAATTACAATTCTAGCCACCAAAAGCAACGGGCATGACTTTTATCTGTTTTTTGCCCCTTGCTGAAATACAAAAACAGCACTTCTATTGCCAGTAGAACCTTTGCTGTTGACAATTGAATTAATACTTCAAGCAGTTGTGTCTTATACATGGTCGGATTTTTTAATCAATACAACTGCTGTTGTGCTCTTCATATGGATCTAGTTTCAGTCCAAGAAATGTACTAACAAAATTTTCATGCACCCCATGTTCTTATTTTTTTGGCATATTATAAAATCATTTACACCATCGACTGCAATTACCACCCCAAGTTGGATTGCATCAGGGATCCGGCAAGACGGATCAAAAAAAGTTGACCCAACCAAGCCCAAGGCTATTTTTTACTCCTTGAGATATTTATATTCGTTCCGTATTGGTCAATGGAATATGAAAATGATATGAAGGGAAAATAAAATTCCTCCTTAAAATTGTCAATTCGATCTGCCTATAGATATGTTTAGAAGAGATCAACCCCTCTGCAGTATCTAAATACAATTAGACTGTTTTGTTAGGGCTAAAGTGAAACTTATTTTAAGACTCACTTAAATCTATACCAAGATCTATCGATAAAATTTATCCAAAGAATTATGCTAGTCATAGATAGGTAATCTGAACACATTTTAGGAGGATGGATAATGGTAATAAACTAATAATTTAGTTTTAAATCATTGATGAAATTAATTAGACATCTTAAATAGAATACTTATTTAGGTGCTCATCCGTAGGAGTTTGAATACTTATGTTCACATTCTTAAAATGTATTTTTGGCCTATTATACCCCTAGTGTGTGTATAGCTATTTCTACCCTGTTAATAAAAGAGAGCTAAAAGGGTTGGGAATTTTTGGTTCCATTTTTCCAATTAGGCCCCCGGAGTGGATGGGTTATAGTTAGGGCTGCAAACGAGCCGAGCCGAGCCGAGCCGAGTTTTAGTGTGCTCGAGCTCGGCTCGCCAAAAATATGGTTGGCTCGAGCTCGGCTCGAGCTGCAGGACTCGAGCTCGAGCTCGGCTCGAGAAGTATTTACAGAGCTCGAGCTCGGCTCGTTCGGCTCGTTTATGAAACAAATATAAATATATTTATTTATTTATATATATGTGTGTGTATAAATATAAATAAATATAAATATGTAAGTAAAATAATATATATATATATATATATATATAATATAGTTGGGCTCGCGAGCCAAGTCGAGCCGAGTTTTGACTAGCTCGAGCTCGGCTCGTTTATGAAACGAGCCCAACATTCGAGCTCGAGCTCGTTCGTTTATGTCTCGAACCGAGCCGAGTCGAGCCATTGTCGAGCCGAGCCTCGAGCCGCTCGCGAGCGGCTCGGATCGTTTGCACCCCTAGTTATAGTTTTGTGTTCGGGGGTATTTACGTCAAAGGGCACGAACGAAGGCTGTTTGGATCTGAGCCGTATATATTTTACCGTAGATCAGATGGAGCCATGTGCCTAACATCTTCAACATTGGAACGATCCAGGTTTCCCCCCCCCCCCCCCCCCCCCCCCCTCTCTCTCTCTCTCTCTCGTCGTCGCTATTCATCTGGATTCTTATGGACGATGCTACGCCTGTGAACCCAGGCCTCTCAGCCATGCTTCTGATGCCGTGCGAGTGTTTGCATACTCCATCGCTTGGTTGACTACGTTTAGGGTTTGGATTGCCTCAAATCGTTCCTGTGCCTGTGACTGCGATTCACGGCGAGTGCTATCTGCGAAGCAATTCCTACGATTCACGGTGTGCGCTTAGGGTTTGGTATGTGTATGCTTTACCGATTTTTGCCGTTAAGTGCTATTCGGGATGCATGCTGTATTTTGATTCTTTTCTGTGCAGCTTGAGTTTGTTTGAGTTGCTCGATGAGTTTAGGGTACTGTTTTCTTATGAATGATTCTGCTTTTAGGAGATCCTTTGCATGTTCTTTGGTGCTTTTGGTGTTTTCATGGATGTTTTGTTGAATTTATTTCTTCTATTGTTGTTGTGTTTGGTTGATTTTGCTTTGGGATCAGATTTCTGTGTGATTGGATTGTGTATTTTGTAATTGGGTCTGGTTCTTAAATGGCGGTTGTGTTATATTTTTTTTTGTTTACATAAAAATTCATAACTTTTCTTTTGTGTGAGATTGTTGTTGGGCCGCTGAAGAGAAATTCTATTTCTTAGTTCACAATTTTGTTTGCCTCAAATTGACAAGTTTCGTAAGTTCAAAAGTCAGGGCTTTGTATGGTCTCTGAGTTCTAGAACACACGTTTATAGTTTGTGATATCTCTTTTGTATAAGACTGTTGTGTCCTTGATAACTTCCAAAGCCATGGCTTTGTATAGCTTTGGATTTTTAGAACTGTGTTTAATTTTATCTTATATCTTATAGTCTAACAATATGGTAATTGATGCTCCTTTTATTCGTTGGACTTATATCTAACCTTATAATAAAAAAGAACATTGGATGGGTGGGGATTTTTGGTTCTGTTTTTCCAATTAAGCCACTGGATTGGAGGGGTTCTAGCTTTGCCTTCAGGGGTATTAATGTCAAAGGCTATGGATGAATGTTGTTTTCATTTGAGTCGTATATCCCATGGAATAGATGAGGCCACGTAGGGAGTGAGACATATTTTGCTCTACCTCTTTCTTTCTGTCTCTCATTCTTCTCGTCAAATTCTATCTCGCAATAGATTTTTGTTTGGGAAATGCATATTAGGAATCGCTTTCTGTCTCTCTCCCACTGTGTCTTTCTCAATAGCTCTATTGTAGTTTGGGTGATGGAGAGCGAGCATTTTACAAATTGAATTTTATTGTACCCATATAGAGATGTATGACAAATTGAATTTCCACTTATAGGTGTTGGTTGTTGATGGTACTTAGTAGTTGTTACAGGACTGGACCTTAACTGGTTTAATGGTTTATTTTCCCCTTTATTTTTAAGGTTCAGTTTGGTTATTGTTGCTTTCAGTAGATCAATCCATATGTATTCGATAGCTTTTACCACGAGGTGTAGGTGGTATAGTGTTTCTCACCTCATTTAGTTCAAATGTTTGAGTAATGGGGAATGCCCAATTTGAACCATCTATAATGTGAGAGACAAAGGCATCTTGTGGGATGCCAGAGTCATACACAATTCTAGGACCAAATCTATCCATTAAAGGACCGAGAGGGTGCCAATTGTTGTGCCACAAGGATGTTGAATTCCCATTACCTAGTATACAAAGGACATATGGTTTAACCAAGGGCCTGAGATTCAAAAGCTTCCTCCAACCCCATGTACAATCACCAGGTATTTTCAGATTCCAGAAACTCCTACCTCTTATTAAGTATGATTTGACCTACTGACACCACATGGATTGTTCTCCCCCAGAGATTGGGAACCAAATATGTTTTGCAATGACAGCCTTGTTCCTAATTTGCAAAGATTTGAAACCAAGACCCCCCTCTTCTTTAGGGGAGCACAGATGCTCCCAAGGAACTTTAGCACCAGTTTTCTTTAAATCAAGGCCAGACCAAAGAAAAGCCCTAAGTATTGACTCAATTTCCTTGATTACCTTTTTGGGGAGGATAAACAAGGATGACCAATATGTTTGAATGAAGAAAAGCACATTCTTAATAAGTTGAATCCTACCAGCATAGGTGAGGTCTCTATTGGTCCAAGTCTTAGTCCTAGCAATCATGCTTTCCACTAAACGTTGACAATCTGAAGCCTTGAGCTTAGTGGAGAGGAGGGGAACACCCAGATATTTGACTGGGAGGGTGTCCTCCTGGAATCTTAAGACGCCCATAATGGCTATTCTAGTGGTAGTGTTGACCCCAAAGAAATATATGCTACTTTTCTCTGGGCTTGGAGACAGACTAGACAAAGCTTGGAACTCAGTGAGGGCTTCCTGAAAAAGGGTGATTAAAGACAATTCACCCTTACAAAAAATCATAAGGTCATCCGCAAAGCAAAGATTAATGATCTTAGTATTCCTACATCTCCAATGGAAATGAAAATCAGGTAACATGGATTTCTCTCTAAGTAGACAAGTGAGAATTTCCATAACAATGACAAAGAGGTATGATGACAGAGGGTCTCCTTGCCTAGACCTTTTTGCCCTATAATGTAACCAGTGGTCTCCCCATTTAAGCTGAAGGTGTAGTTAGCAGTGGTAACACAAGCTTGAAGCCATTTGATCATTGTTGGATGGAAATTCATAGAGGACAGAATATCCCAAAGAAATTCAAATTTCCATCTGACATTATCATAAGCTTTCCTAATGTCTACCTTCGTCGCACATCTTGGGGATGATGATGATTTATGATACCCTTGCATTAGTTCCCGGGTGAGGAAGATGTTGTCAGCAATTCTCGTTCCTTTAACAAACCCCGATTGAACAGGATCAATTAGAACAGGGAGGACATTATGGAGTCTTTTGGCAAGTATTCTAGCAATGCATTTGTAAATAGTGTTACAACATGAGATAGGCTAAAATCCCCAACTTTGGATGGGTTAGGGATCTTTGGAACAAGGGCTACCATGGTAGAGTTGGCCTTCCTGAGAAGTTTACCAGACCTAAAAAAGGTCTTGACTGCTGCAGTGACCTCATGGCCTATGATAGGCCAAGCTTTTTTTTGAAAAAACCAGCATTGTAACCATCCGGACCAGGGGCTTTGTTGGGGTTGAGGGACCAAAATGTGTCCTTAATCTCTTGATCAGAGACCTCCACAATCATTGCCAACTTTTGAGTATCAGTTAGTCTCTTATTTACTAACTGCTGGATTCTGCTATGTCCGTGATAAGCATCATGGTGGGCTGAACCTAGCAAGTTAGTGTAAAAGTTGACAAAATTGGACTTTTTGACCTCAATGTCTTGTGTGAGGGACCCATTCTCCAAGACCAGATTGGTTATTTTATTTCTATTTCTTGCATTAGTCACAGATTTGAAGAAATAAGAAGTACACTGATCACCCAACTTCAGCCACTGAATTCGAGACTTTTGCTTAGCCAGACTTTCCTCAACCCTAAGCATTGTGAGGAGCTGTTTGTAAACTGCTCTTTCCTGGCTAATCAAGGAAGGATTAGGATTATGAGAACTCAGAGCATGTTGCAAGGTATCCAGTTGTTGTCTGAAGTCAACAACCCTAGCAGAGACATCACTAAAATCTCTATTATTAATTTGTTTAAACTCACCTTGCAACAGCTTGAGCTTCTCACAGACATAGTACATGGGATTCCCAATAATCACTCTCCTCCAAACTTTCTGAACTACATCCAAAAACTGAGGGTGATCCGCTTGGAAAACAAAAAACTTAAATGGTTTATTTGATCTCCTAGGACTTGGAAGAATAGTTGTAATGGCAGGAGAGTGAATAGATATGCCAGGAGTAGGGAAATGAGCAAATGAACAATTAGACACCTTCATCCAATTCTCATTGACTAAAACTCGATCCAATTTTGTACTAATAAAATGTGTAGGGTCCTGTTTGTTGGCCCAGGTGAGAAAGCAACCAGCGTACCTAAGATCATCAAGCCCCAAAGAATACAAACAACTATTAAAGTCATCCATATAAGGAGGCCAAGAAGCAGTTCCCCCAACCTTCTCCCTAGGAAACCTAATGACATTAAAATCTCCAAGCACTATCTAGGGGGATGTAGTGCTCAGACGGTGACGTCGAGACCACAAAGCCTGCCTAAGCAGATAATTGTTCTCCCCATACACAAAGGTTGCAAAAAAGGGGGGCTCACCACATTTAGGTTGCACTTCACAATGTATAAACTGGTCAGATTGATCAAGGACCTGAATTTGAGTAACATTAGGATCCCAACACACAAAAATCCTGCCTACGGGATTAATTGTTTAATTGTTATGTGGAAAATGTGTAGGCATGTTATTTATCGATTTAATAGCAACTTATAGCACACCTTCTTCAAGAACTGGTATATTGTGTTGGTATTTTCAGATAGTCATTGATATCACTATACTTTTGTCGGCAATGCAAATGCAGAAGGTGCCAAAGATCTCCATTACGTTTCGAATAGAAGCGGCCATATAAGGGAGCTTCTTTCCTGGAAAGTTGTTTCCAGTTTGCTGGGTTGATAGTAGTGACAAAAAATATCATATGGTTTAAGAAGTACATGACGATGGCAGCTCCTAGAAAGACGGTCATGGGACTAAAATCTTACCAAAATCAGGCCGAGGTGCTGGTTAAGAACTATTTACTTTCAGATCCTTTCCTTCCTTATACATCTGTCCTTGGGGGCATATTCGTCTGCAAAATGGTAATGGCCTAACCATCTTTCTTTTTGATCAGTAGCTCTTGGGAAAAAATGGATGAGTATCTCTGCATATATTGGAATCATAATATGTTTGTGATGCATAGGATTGGTTTCTTTTGTTTCGGTTTTTTTCTTCATTGCTTTCTTAAGATTCAACCGAATTGTGTGGCGTACACATTTATTTAACATAAAAAGTAGTTAGCAAAAGCAGTTTTTTTGTTCTTTTGTCTTCTAATTTAGTTTTCCCCCACAGTTATTTGATCTTTCACAATTGGTCAGTGCACTTTACTTCGACACGTATTCTACACTTACTAAAGTACAGCGGATGGAGTGGAACAATCGGTAAATGCATAGTCCTAATGTTTATTTAGTTGTCTATTGACCAGTTGACTATACTATTTTGACGATCTTATGTATGTTTCTCTTGATTAATCTTGCAGTGCTGTCTCCACTATTCATGCAATTTTTATTGCAACTTTGTCATTGTACTTTGTGTTCTGGTCAGATCTCTTTACTGACCATGAACATGCCGACCTTGTGACATTCCGAAGCTCACAACTATCAACTTTCGCATTGGGAGTAAGCATTTTTCTCTTCTTTCTTTCTCTTTCTTTTTTCCTGTCAATCCTCATTTGATTATGAAAGAACCACCTGTCTGTACCTGCCGTTAAGTTTTAATTTTGGGTAAATGCTGGAAAGATAATAATATTAGGAAGGCTGGATATCGTCAATGAGAAGGAGAAACCTATGACACATAGAAATATAAATGTGTTGCTCTCCGCTTAACAAGCAACCCTCCTACCCCCACACAACCACCCCACCCCCCCCCCCCCCCCCCCCCCCGGGACTTCCTCCGTAGTAAAGCAAATTAATATGTACTATGTTATATTGCAATAATAATTTATGACTCAATCTTCCAGTTAAAAGGAGGTACAAGCGGAATAATTTAAATTTGTATTTTGCACCAATAATAGCATTTCTACGTTAAAATATTTCATTCAAGATGAGCTTTTGATTCCCACATGATTCTTTGGTGAGGCACTTTTTGGGCACCTGCTCTTGTTCCTGGTGGTTTATTTTTTCCTCCTCGTCAAATAGTTTTTGTACGGTATCAGAGCCAAACACATTCCAACTCACTTAGATCAAAAAATAAACAAAGTATCAGCCCACCGCATGACGACAGACCTAAAAGGAGATTGCGCGATAACTGACACCCCCCCCCCCCCCCCCCCCCCCCCCCCCCCCCAAAACTGCAAAATAGTAATCGCAGAGGCACAACTGCTTTTGCCATCTTTTAGGCTTGATTATGCCACGTAATGTTCTTCATTCTTTTAATTTTCTGTTGTAATTCTTAGGTGTACCTCTTGATTAATTGTGTTTTTTTCTAGCACGAGAAACCTTGTAATAGTTTCAATGTGCCTTTTGACAGGTTTCCGTGGGATACTTCGTTGCGGATCTTGGAATGATTTTTTGGTTGTATCCTTCTCTGGGTGGAGTAGAGTATGTAAGTATACTGTCAAGGATGGGAGATGATCAAGCTTAGCATTTCTTATTTTCTTTCAGCCCATAGTTCAAAATCTAGCTTATTAAGTGTTCTCTATGGCAATGCAACTTTGAGATGTATAGTTCATGTTTACCATATGACTTCCAGATCCGTCTGGTCACCCTTGTTTTACTAACTGATAGTAAGCTTTTCAAATCAGATTACACAAACATGGTGAAGGCCACTTTTGACCTTAAACTCTGGAATAGTATTCAAAGATTCAAGTATTTAAGAACTCTTTATAAGTTGAAAGCATCGTTCCACCAATTCCGGTTACTACCTGGAAATATGCTGAAATTTGAATCTGCAGATTATATAGTTGGTATAATTGGGGATTTTTAGATCTACCATGTGGTTTAGAGTTGAGCACTGAAACAAAGTTGCTGATAGAAGCATGTATAATGGTATTTAAAGTCTTGTCAATATCACTGAGACGATTGTACCACTTCGATTTCAGATTGTGCATCACTCTCTTGCCGCGATTGCAGTAGCATATGCATTGTTTACTGGGGAAGGACAACTTTACACATTCATGGTCCTAATCTCTGAGGTGACGACTCCAGAGATCAATATGAGATGGTATGTCTGAACAAATGAGGGCCCCATAGGGATATGAGACTGCCTATTTGGCTTTGAGGCATCTTTTTTGGGTTTTATACAGGTATCTTGATACTGCTGGTTTAAAGAAGTCAACTGCATATCTGATCAATGGTGTGGTGATATTTTTTGCTTGGATGGTGAGTTATATGATTTATATCCGTTATGGTATATTTCAAACGAATATGACTTGCTATTGGCATCCATCTAAAAATGAAGAAAATCTGAGCTCTTTATAATACATCTCATATTAGGTTGACCTTGCACATAAGGACACGTTGCAAAACAAATTTCCTAGCAATGTATAGTTGCCAAGGCGTGAATCAATTGATAAACGAAATGATCCTTGACTATGAACTATGAGATGTATTATCTAGAGTCTAGACCTAATGATTTTGATGATAAAGATGTATGTTACGAACTGATATTTTAGTCCACAATAAATGAACAACTTGTATTTTTAATGATGTGATCATCAAGTCGTCCAATAGGTAAGATGCTTCTACTGTAAGAGACGTAGGTGTGATGAATTTGGTTTTCCGCTCTCTTTTAGAAAGCAGGTTCAAATAAATTTTTAAGGTCTTTAGCATATGTCAATTATTGTCTTTTTTCCATTGTCCTCCCAATTTTTTCTCACAAACTTTCTCTCTTTATGAGATTCTCGGCTTACATAAGAACCGTTGTTGACCTGCATCCCAATAAACCTAGACTATTTTGCGGGTTCCATGTTAGCCTAGAGGAGATTGAGTGTGTATTCTGAGAGTAATTTGGGGAAGACTAAGGCAAAAGATGGCATATAATCAGCCTAAAGAGCTTAAAAAAAGTTATTTGAACCCTATTCCAACTTTGGCAAAAATGGGGCAAAAAAACAAATTCAGTGAATCGAAAGGTTCCCAATTCGGAGATTCGCCCACAATTCACAGCAATTGCAGTTCATGCATTCTGTTTGTGCTGATTAGGTGATTACCCATTAAACCATTTCAAATGGTACAAATTGCCGAGTATAAGGTTCTGGTAACAGAGTAGCAATGTCGAACTGAATAAGGGAAGCCAAATTAAGTTGCGGCTGCACCACTTGCTTTCATTGCCTTGAGAGGGATGCCTATAATAACTCAGTAATATTATGATTGTGTTTTGTTTTCGGTTCGAGTTGTTAATTCATCCAGTAGCTTGCTGAAATCGATCATCGAATGCAGGTTGCAAGAATTTTGTTGTTCGTTTACATGTTTTACCATGTGCGCTTGCACTATAACCAGGTAATTCTACTACTTGACGTGTCAATTCATGACCAGACTTACTAGTTCTTCTGTTTGACTTCGATACTTTTTTAATGTTCCTTCCGTAACAGAGAAAGCATTCTAATCACATGAAAGGGTTCTATTTCATACAAATGCATGTCATCTGAAATCTGATGCTGGTATAATACTACTACTGTAATATACAATATATCAGTTTTATGTTGGATACAACTATACAGGGCAGAAATTTTGTCCCAACACATTTTCATCACTAATGTTTTTAAAGTTCACATAGCAGTTACAACTTTTCAGAGTTATCATCACAAGTGTTTGACTACTTATAGAAGAAAAACGAAGTAAAGCATGTAAAATTTTAAGCAAGTGGCAGAGTCGTGTTTTTTCTATTCCAATTTACTCTGCCTTTCCCCATTTCTCTCTCTCTCTCTCTCTCTCTCTCTCTCTCTCTCTCTCTGTATTAGTAGTGGAACAAAAACTCTGAATGATGACATGGCAGGTCATCAAGATGCACATCATCGGTTTTCTTTTGGTGTTTGTGGTGCCTTCTGCGCTTGCTGCCATGAACTTGGTTTGGTTTGGGAAGATTCTCAAGGGATTGAAGAAGACTTTGTCAAAGAAGCCGTGACAGAGGATATTATAGCTTAATTTCTTCGCCTTAACGTGAAGTCCTGTGTCCTTGTCCATCTTTTTCCCTCACTGTATAAATTGATAGAGCTGAAAACGGAAGAAATGAAGGTCATTTGATTCCCGAAGTAAGGGAAACCAATATGTTGTAAGTGTTCAGTATGCACACGCCCTGGTGACACTTTTCTCATGTTTTGATCTAACTGGGATTTCCCCCTTTTCTCCGTCATGTATCACTTCCAATACCTTGGTTGTTTAGCCATATCTGTATCACGAAAAAGCAAATAGAATCCCATTGAGGTAAAAGTAAGATTCGGATTGCTCTGCTTGTTGAGTTGAACATTGTTGCTTTTTTCTGAAACGTTTTGCTGGGAATTACTTCGCATATAGCAGGGACTTCCATCATCTGGTGTAAGCATTAAAGATCACTTTCTTACTCAAGTATTTCTTGAATTCTCAAGTCCTAGTACATTATGTCATATATTGAATAAAGGGTCTGTTTGGTTAACATTATTTGGTTGGTTAGCTTTCTTATTCTCTCTTATTTTTGTTACTCTGTCACGGAATAAGCAAAATGACCTAGTTAAGGCAATAAGCGATGTCAACTAACGAGTCCTACTTAAGCCAACACTGTGATGAGGGAGATTAAGCAGCGGAGGAGTTTGTTCGTATTCACGTGAAAACTTACAAGTGTTTAGAGTTTCTTCGAGATCATCATTTGCGATCATCAAAGACTTTTGGTTTTTCTCAGCAGATTTTTCTTTACATATATGGTGGTTTTTTGATTTGGCCCTCCTGATTTACTTATAATGAAACTTTGTCCCAATTACATTAGAATCTTGATTCCGTCCTTGATTGTGATGGTGACTCAACTGTCATGTATTTATAATTTGAATGAACAAAAATGTAACCAGAAAAAATACTTTTAGACCTCATATAATATAATATATGCATTTCTGTCTGTATGTGCTTTCTGATTGAACAATAGGGTAAAAAATGATGAACAAAGCCAGACAAGATCAAGTGCAGGCAGTTAGCGGTAGCCCTTCACCAAGCGATTCCTCAATATCAAGTTGCATAATATATTCTGTTCAAAAGAAAAAAAAAGTTGCATAATATGTTGATCACTTTCAAAATGCTTTCTTCAACAAATGGAGCCACCAACTTTTGACCCGATAGTTCTATCTATAGCAGGTACAATTCATGAATAAACTACTAAAATATTCACAACGAACTAGATCAATATTCTCTTATGGGATCTTCACGTGATGTAAATGTAAATTATAAATTTCTAACGGTCTTATTAGATGATCCACACTGTTCATTTTATAGGGATCAATGTCCACAACATTCATACAAAAATTTAATTGATCAAACATCGGAACTTGTTTGAACCAATATTATTTGTCGTAAGCATATTCTAAAAAGTGTCTGCAACTCCGCTCTAAGAAGGTATATCTCGTTTACAAAATGAATGGCTCAATTTGTTAACAAGACCATGGTGGGTCTCACTTTATCCCACATAAAAAGACCCTTTCTTTTTTTAGTGGGTCAAACTTAGTTTTGCCAATACGTGCAGCCCAAATACATTGGAAGAACCTTGGGACGAATATTGATGGTCTATACCGACAATCTACCCGTTCCATATAGCCCACCCTATTGGCTCTGCCCATATCTAATGGAGTCGGGTCAGGCGAGTCGGGCCAAAGGGTCGCCCGACCCCAGATGAGACCCGAAAATTAGTTAGAGGGATTATCATGATAACATGCTCCTAATACGTGGATCCAGCCAGGTGTCTACAATGTCAACTATGACATCGCTAACTGAGATGATTACTTGTGGTGTCAGGCACACGTGGCGTGCACAAGTAGCTTGGAGAGCAAGTACCAAACACTTTTATAACCTAAGGGAGGTACTTGTGGTGTCAGGCACACGTGGCATGCACAAGTAGCGTGGAGAGCAAGTACCAAACACCTATATAACCTAAGGGAGGTACGCCATTCCTAATCTGAGATACGATCTTGTACACACCCCAATTTGGCTCAATAGATATTTCGGGTTACACCTTGGGGGCCATCCCGATGATGTGCAGGTTAGTAATTGTTGTGATTAGATTCTCGTGAACTCGAAGGACCTTGTGAGTCTTTGTAGCCACATAGAGAGCCCGATCCCAAGCCAAAAAGCCTACTTAGATAGATATACAGCTTTTCAATAAAATTGATCTGCTAGCCGCGAGATCTTTGTGCTGGGCTAGCCTCGGGCTGGGCGAAGAGAGGTGCCTAACACCTTCCCCCTACCGTACTTTTGGCTTTTGATTCCAAAATCTCTGTCTATTTTCTTAATTTTATTAAAACTAAATGGCGACTCTATGCAAGTGCGACTATCACTATGTGGCGATACTTCTAGCCATGGGAGTATCCATAGTTTTGGTCTAATTAGTTTTTAATCTGTAGTGACTAGTGAGATCACGGTGTGGCGATACCTCTCCGAGATGTTTCTCCAAGAACTAATTAAGTTAACCATCGGAGGTCCTCTGGCTGACTTCAGCTAAGTGGCGCTAACATTGCTCTTTTTGTAGGTTCGCTTGGTAACGATATTAGCTACCTATATTGAAAATTTTTTTAAAAAACCTAGTGCCCATTTTTTAAATTCGTTTTAGGCCTCCAAAATATTAGGGTTGACCCTACATGTCAGCAACTAGCATGAGGACCACTATTCGGATGTATGATCTCAAGTACAAAAAAAAAAAAAAATACAATATCACTCCTTAAAATGCGGGTTTGTGCATAACATAGTACAAAACAAGGATAAAATTCAATAACCTTTTGTGAGCAAGAGGGAATCTCTATAGAGCTCCTACATTTTTTGTCATATCCATGTCCTCTATTGCTTTATCTCAAATTTCACGAACACATTTCGCTGTTACTTGGCCCGCATAAAACGCTGTCAACTTTCATATAGTAGATCTGAGGACAAGGTTGTTGATCATGTTTGAGGGAGAGTTCTGGAATAATAAGTAAAGAGATAAGATAAAAAGATGAGAGTAATAAAATATGGAAAAAACAACTTATTGGAGATTGTGCACGGAGAGAAGGAGAAAAATTTGAGACCCGAAGAGAATTCAATTTTCTTTAAGTATTACTTCAGAAATATTATTGGCGTGCTAGTCAAAATTTGAGATCTAAGAGTTGGCTGTCTCCCAAGATCTTAAGTTCGAAACTTCTTAGGTGTTGTCAACTACTTACCGGCCAATTCATATGGAGTAAGTGGGTGGTGAGATTGGACCCCTAAGTTATTAAAAAAAAGTATTATTTCAGAAGCTCTTCTTATTATTACACAAATGTGAGACTCACACACTTTGTGTTGGTGGAAAGCTCCTAGAACAATACTCTAGGAGAACTAACCCTTTTTTTTTTCCCCTCTAGAGCACAATTTTTTCTTAATGCCCACAGTGTGCTTTTATAACGGCATGGAGGTACACATTATTTCATTTATTTTCAAACAACATGTTTACGTGAACTTTATATTTGTGTCATTCTAAACTTACCGATCGAGGTTGCATGTTTCCATTTGGTTCATTTCGTTTAGTAGAAACAATTTGTTTCTACATTAATTTTATTAGTGAAACAACCGGACAACTACTTTCCCTTGTTAAAGGCTAAAAACCAGATTATGTGTTAGAATTAAATAAAGCAAATATAGATTGTATGTCGAACGATTATGGGCCAGTCTCACAACTGGGCAAAGAGGGGTGTCTAACACCTTCCCCTTATTATACTCTTAGCTCCCGTACCCGGAATCTCTGTCTATTTTTCCTAGTTTTAATAAACTAGGTGGTAACTCTATTTTGATGATAACCGTTATCGTGTGGCGATGTTCCTAGCCATGAGAATATCCACGATCTTGGTTAATGAAGTGGAACCAAACAAGCATGATTAATCTGTATGGCGATGCCCTATTTGGGAGGTGTCTACAGGTGATAGCGAGGGGGTGAATCCCTTTGGTGAGGAAATAAAATTCCTTTGGCAATCCATAACTTCCAACGTCTCCTTTGGCAAGCATAATAACAACTCAGGAGATCTCCAATGTCTCCTTTGGCAAAATAATCCAAAACAACTTAGGAGATTTCCAACGTCTCATTTGGCAAACATAACTCAAAGCTCAGGAAATTTCCATCTTCTCCTTTGGCAAACGTAATAACAACTCAGGAAATCTCAAATGTCTCCTTCGGCAAAATGATCCCAAACTTAGGAGATTTCCATCACCTCCTTTGGCAAAAAAAATCCAAAACTAAGGAGATTTCCATTGTTTCCTTTGTCCATAACAACTCAGGAGATTTCCAATGTCTCCTTTGGCAAAATAATCCAAAACTGACGAGATTTCCATCGTCTCCTTTGTCCATAACAACTCAAGAGATATCCAACGTCTCCTTTAGCAAAATGATCCAAAACTCAGGAGATTTCCATCACCTCCTTTGGCAAACTAATCATAACAAACTTTAGGAGATTTTCATTGTCTCCTTTGGCAAAAAATCCAAAACTGAGGAGATTTCCATCATCTCCTTTGTCCATAACAACTCAGGAGATTTTCAACGTCTCCTTTGGCAAGCATAATTCAAAATCGCTCAGCATATCTCCAATGTCTTCTTTATCAAACTAATCCATAACAACTTAGGAGATTTCCATCGCCTCCTTTGACAAACTAATCCAAAATAACTCAGGAGATTTCCAACATCTCCTTCGCCAAACTAATCCAAAACTCAGGAGATTACCATTGCCTCCTTTGGCAAACGAACAACTAGGGAGATTTCCAACATCTCCTTCGGTAGTGTAATCCTGGAGCCTCAGCTAGGGAGAGAAAAACTAGAACTTTTCTTTAGAAAAACTTCATGCTTGGGGAGTTTTCTTTTGTCCCAACCAAATGGTGTAGTATTTGCAAAAATTTACAAGATGCATAGCGCTGCTGTGTGCTCAGATCACGTCCCTTCTTCGTCTTGGGCTCAGGGACACCAAAATTTGACTTTTATTCTCAAAATTCATCCAAATATAAATAGAAACTATGCACGGGGCCAAAACCAGGAGGTTCGGGGCCGAAATAGGTCAAAACGGGATCACACGAAGGAAAACGGGGTGAACTGGAGCCCGAGCCGGATCCAAGGCCAGCCCACCTAAAATTCTAAAGTACCCTATGAAAGTGCCTAAAATCCTAAGGTACCCTTATGAAAGTGCCTAAAATCATAGGGTACTCTATGAAAGTGTCTAAACCACTAAAATCCTGTAATAGCAAAGTGCACCCTAAAACTCTATTAAAATACCTAAATATTTTTTAGCCTTATGATTAAAAAACTCTAAAAGTTGAAGGACCTCTACTGAAAATTATCTTGCTGACATCCTTCCCCTAAATGAAAACTATTTTACAATTCTTATGACTAATTTTTCCTATATAATTTTTTGAGTGATTTTAAAAACATCATTTAGAAGAACTCATTAAAATCTATCACATAAAATTCATATTACATATAAATAATATTATAATTAATTTTTTTCCAATTAAAATAGAAAAATATGCAAAAGAACGAGGGCATAGGGAATATTTCGGAATAACCTTTCTGGTTACTCCTCCAGAGGAAAAATCAGGCTCTGTTTTTCTCCCCACTGCGTAGTACTGTTTTACAACCAACGGACCAAACCATAACCCCCGGACGCCAAGCATAAAACACCAATCGAAATGATTCACGCGAACCTCCTCCGACCAAAAACCAGAACAACCACCAGCACCACGACAACGTCACCACCAAAACCCACTCCCGAATGTCCACCGCACTCATCTAATGCTAAAACCCTAACCTTACCTTCCAAAATGTCTCATCGCAGCAAATCCCTCCTCAAACCCGCACTGGCCATCCTCTTCCTCCTCTTATCCTCCTACGCTTTCTTCAACACCTTCTTCTCCCCAAACCCTAACATTAATAATCCCTTTGTCTATTCCCAAAGACAAAATCCCATCCTTAATTCCCCCCAGTAGTAAAAGTCTACATTTACGATCTGCCCAGAAAACTCACCTACGGAGTGATCGAGAGCTACGCGATCGCCAGAGGGGGTATCAAGGTACAAGATGACTCGCTCTTGACCTACCCGGGTAACCAGCACTCGGCCGAGTGGTACCTGTTTTCAGATTTGAACCGAGTTGGCCGAGTCGATTCGGTCGTGACTCGTGTTCTTGATCCGGAACAGGCGGATTTGTTCTACGTTCCCTTCTTCTCGTCTTTGAGCTTGGTGGTGAACCCGATTCGTCCTGCTACAGTTAAAACAACGGAAGAGGGTCATGTTTATTACAATGATGAGGAGATGCAGGAGGGTTTGATCGAGTGGTTGGAGGAGCATTGGTATTGGAAAAGGAGCAATGGGTGGGACCATGTTTTTGTGTGTCAGGACCCCAACGCCTTGTACAAGGTTGTGGAGAGAGTCAATAGTGGGGTGCTACTTGTTTCGATTTCGGGAGGTTGGGCCGTGATCAGGCCTCGTTGGTGAAGGATGTGATTTTGCCCTATTCGCATCGGATTAAGACCTTTGTTGGGGATGTTGGTGTGGAGTCGAGGAATTCGTTGTTGTTCTTTATGGGGAATCGGTATCGGAAAGAGGTATACTTTTATGGTTCTCATTGGTTTTCGTGTTGGGTATGCGTGATTTTTCTGTGAGTAGATTGTGTTTCTCGTGCTAAATCATTCAGTTAATGAGCTTAATGATAGACACTGGTATGGGTATATTGGTGAAGTTTTTTTTTTTGGTAAGTGACTTCTTATTGAAACAAACCAATAAAAGAAGGCAAGGGAATGGCCTTGAAACCTGAATACAGCAAAACCAAACCCAATAAAGCAGCACAAAAAAGCAATACAGAAGGCAAAACCGTACAGCAAACAAACAACAAATCCTTCCGGAACAAATGGAACCTATCAAATATGCCATATCTCCTTAATCCAGAGGCATCCAGCACTTTGAACACTGCCCAACACTACCTCCCCATCACCTTTTCTAGTCTTAAAAATCCTTGCATTCCTTTCTACCCAAAGACCAACTTCAGAAGATTATTGTCGACAGAGGCTTGACAGCAATACTGAACAAACCAGTTAAGCTCCCGATCAAGACCCATAGGAGCTCTAGAGAGCACAGATTGGCTTAGCAAACCATGCCACACCCCTCCAGAGAAAGGGCAGTCAAAGAACAAGTGCGAGTGACTCTCTTCTGCAGCCTCACAAAGCACACAAGTAGAATCAGTGATCATTGTACCCCGTTTAACCAATCTGTCTCTAGTGCTAAGCCTGTCCTGTCAACCATCCACAAAATGACCGCCCATATAGGGACATTTTTTTTAACCAAACCACCTTGTACCAGCTTACAACAGGTCAGACAGGATCTCAAGGCCTCCTCCCACGCTGATCTTAGAAGAGAACTCATCTATCCCAGTCAAAGTCCATTTGACCCTATCCTCATTATGCAAACAAGGTTTTAAATCAACTGGAATAGACTCAATGATTTCCTGAATAACAGGATTCCTGGCCCTAGGCGATTTCCGATCCCCATTCTTGATGACAGAACAAACTTTAGCAGACAAAAATATGTTTAGTTGTAGTATATGTACATTCTATGATAAAGAAATTGGTGATTTGCTGGAGAATTATCTTACCTCTCTTATCCAAAAGTGAACTTGTACTGTATAAATGAAAATATGGTAAATCTACAACCCAAACAAGAAAACAGCTATTATGGGTAATCTACAACCAAAAGAGGTCTAGTAAATGTATATGCGGTTTCCTTTTCTGCTTGCTTGATTCTGTTATCATAGTGTACGATTTGTGATAAACTTATTCAGTTCACAGGCATGCTGCTGGTTGGTTAGCATTAGAGAACATATCCATGTTGTCCAAAAATAGAGTTGTTTCTTTAAAGAGCAATACAATATATTTAGAACCGAAATTAGCATGTGGATGTAAGCTCTCAGACATTAAGCTGATCTTCATGACATAAGGGTAGTGCAATTGATGGAATAAAAGTTGCATCAATTTACCTTTCTCATATTCTTTAGCGGAATTTAACTTGATTTCTCAGTCCGGCGATGACTGAACTTGTGCTTTAGCCTTTATGTGGATTGAAACCATGGCTATTCAACGTTCTTTTTCCTCTCTTTTATCAGCTTTCTTTTGATGTTAATTGTACGTCATAGTTCATATTGCAGTGCTTGATTGTCATTATGTTCACGACTTAGATCTCATTCGTGACCTCATCACATTCTGCCATTTGGCAGGGTCAATTTGGAACAATGATACTGTTCTTAATATTTGCATTTGAGTGGGTTCGGACTTCAGGTGTACTGATATCTGTTTTGGTTCTGATGTTGTGTAACTTCAATGGTGTAACCTTGTATCTGTATTTTTCCTCTAGTGTCTGTTGTTGGTAAAAAACTGTTCTTGGGGAATGGGAATCGAATAGAACACAAATGTATCATAGGAGAATGAACTCCAAAGTACCTCGTGATTGAATTTGAGCTCTTGTTAAGTACCTATAGGATTTTGTCTATCCATCACCTCTCTGAGGTATATAATCAACCAGTCGCAAAAGAGTACTATTTACTTTGATCCAAAATGTTTTGCCAAGTAGAAGAATTTGTTTTATATTACTATGTGGGGAAAATTGCAAAATGACACCTGAACTTTCACTCAAATGTCACCCAAACACCTAAATTTCATTTTATTTCAATTAAACACCTGAACTTACAAAATCCCCAAAATGAGGCACCTGTCGTTAGCTTCCATCCATTCCGTCAATAAAATTGCTGATGTGGCACACATCACCCGTTAACTAGCCCCACTTTACAAGTTAGGAAGTAAAACACATGCACACAATCAAAACCTCACCCTTTCACTGTGCTAGATCCATTGTCGCTTCCACTTCTTGAACCTTCCTAATTTCCTCTGCTTTCCCATCAACTGAATCCACAATTTCTCCCAAATTCTGTTCGATTCCTTCATCAATCGTTGATTCTGAAACTAAATCTCTGGAATCAGGCTTGACCTCAGATGTGGGTCCCTCCTCTGTTTCTCGCTCCCCCCCCCCCCCCCCCCCCCCCCCCCCCCCAAACCTCTCAGCTCCATTGCCATCTCTATTTCTCGATCGTCTCTGACCTTCTCAACTATGGCCATCCTTTATTTCTCGCTCCTTTTCGTCTCTGACTTTGACTTTTTCACACCATCTGAACCGGAAAGACCCGACCCATTTGTTGAAACCGGAGCAAAACGATTTGGGTTTGATTTGTTCAAAGAAATGGGGGCAAAACAGATTTTAGGGCAAAATAAACTGGTTTTGACCCACAGGTAGGGGCGGCGGCGCAGTTTGGAGGAAATGGGTCGGTGGGCACCAACTTGGTCATTGCCAGTGACTTTAGGAGAGGACGGTTCGTGGGTCTCGACTGTAGGTGTTCTTGCAGATGAACATTGGGCTGGAACGCGATTTGTCTCTGCTTCAACTACCGAAATTGCTCCTAAGAAACCTCATCAGTGGCGGTGGGAACTTCTCTGGCTGGTCTAGTGAAGGGGACTAGATTGGAGGTTTGTGGGGGTTTTGAAATTTTTTTTTTTTTTTGATCTGTGGAGTTTTGATTGTGCGCACAATTAAAAGGAGAAGAAAAGTGAAGTAGAGTAGTGTTGGGTTGTGATTGTGTGCATTTTATTTGCTTCCTAACATGTGAAATGGGCCCACTTAATGGGTGAAGTGTGCCACATCAGCAATTTTGTGGATGGAATGGATGGAGGCTAACGGCAGGTGTCTCATTTTGGGGATTTTGTAAGTCTAGGTGTTTAATTGAAATAAAGTGAAGTCTAGGTGTTTTTGTGACATTGCAGTGAAAGTTCAGGTGCCATTTTAAAATTTTCCCTACTATTTGCTCTTAATTTCTTTCACGTAAAGATGTGTATCAGTGGTTTCTGAATGTGCTAACGATTGGTGCACTTGTTAGTTTGATATTTCAGAAAATGATTTTCTAGGTTGTGTGATGCTTACTCTTAAAACTTTTTGTTTACAAATTGGTGATAGTATCTGTTTCACTCTTCATCTTTGGGGAAGTACATTTGTTTCTGCAACTTTGGGCTGGTATTGTTCTGGTATAATTACTAGAAAACTGAATGAAGCATGAAAATGTTATGTACAGTTAAAAATTGCTGCAAACTACATAGAGTAGAATTGCTTCTATTTTACATGTATATATGCTCTCTCTGTATGCGTCTGTGCGTGCGTCTACCTATACTTGTGTGGGTCAGAGGTGTTTTGGCATATTCTTTTTTAGATTATATTGAGGCTAACAATTGTTTGAATTGTAGGGTGGGAAGGTACGTGACTTGCTTTTTCAAATACTTGAGAATGAAGAAGGTGTCATTATTAAACATGGTGCATAGTCAAGAGAGAGTCGGCGTGCAGCTTCGCAAGGGATGCATACATCAAAGTTCTGTTTACATCCTGCTGGCGATACTCCATCAGCCTGTCGTCTCTTTGATGCTATTTTGAGCTTGTGTGTTCCGGTTATAGTTAGCGACTATGTTGAGTTGCCTTCTGAAGATGTCATAGATTATAGAAAAATCGCAGATTTTGTAGATACAAACTCAGCTGTAAAGCCGGATACTTAACTAAATTACTCAGGAGAGTAATTACAGAGAGAATTCTGGAATTCCAGCAGGAGCTGAAAAAGGTATTTTCTGGGTATATAATCTCTCTCTCTGAGTATCATATATGTATATATATAAAAATATAATGAGTCCCCTTCTTATAAAGACTACCTTATTTTAATAAAATGCGGATCTCTCTTTTCCGATCAAATTTCGATGATCCGAGCCGCTCAATGTGTTCAAAACGTGATTTTAAAGGTACTTGCGAGAAATTAGCAAAAAAAAAATCAACAAAAAAAAAGACCGGAACTTCATTCAAGCAGTTTTTGTTTATTTTTTTTATCTAACAGTTCAAATAAAAACTGCTCAAATCAAGCCTTTTCCGGTCATTTCTTTTGCCAATTTCTCGCGGGTACCTTTAAAATCATGTTCTGAATACATTGAGCGGCTCGGATAATTGAAATCTGATTGGAATAGGCGAGAAATGGGAAGGTCCGCATATAAAGTTCTCATTTTAAGGTCCTTACCTGAAGATTTCTGTAAATATATATATATATATATATATATATATATATTTGAAACTTTCCCTATATAGATATATACACAGTAAGCTTCCTATGAGAGATCCATCATTTTGCTTTGGTGCGAACCTCCATTTTTGGGTTATATTTTGATGATCCGAACGATTCAATTTGTTTAAAACATGTTTTTGAGCTTCTCATAAGAAATCAACTCAAAATATGACCGGGAAGTGCTTGATTCAAATTATCAAGCTTTATGTAAAACTGTTTGGATCAATCACTTCTTGGTCATTTTTTGAGCTGATATCTTATGGGTATCTTAAAAACATGTTTTAAATAAATTGAACGGTTCGGATCATCGAAATATAACCCAGAAATGGGAGGTGCGCACCTAAGCGAATTGAGAGATATCCCTAATAGGAAGGGGATTGTGTGTGTGCGTGTGTGTATACACACACAGTCCTCAGGAAGGGGATTGTGTGTGTGTGTATATATGTGTATGTATGTATGTATATATATACACAGTCCTTATCCTATAAGGAATTCCGCACGGGCTTACCGTGCGGGACTCTCCTTCTCCGATCGAATTGCGACAATCCAAACCACTCAAATTGATCAGAACGTGATTTTAAGTTTACTTGCAAGAAATCAGAAAAAAAAATGATCGGAAAGGGTTTGATCCGAACAATTTTTTATTGAACTTTTCAGTAAAAAATTGCTCGGATCAAGCCCTTCCCCATCTTTTTTTTTGCTGATTTCTCATGGGTACCCTTAAAATCACGTTTTGAACACATTGAGCGGCTCGGATCGTCGCAATTCGATCGGGAAAGGGGAGTCCCGTACGGTAAGCCCGTGCGGGATCCCTTATAGGATATAAAGTGTATATTTATATATATATAACAGTCTGTTTCCCATGAGTGGGTCCTCATCTTAGTTAAAATGTGGACATTCCCATTTTCTGATCAAATTTTGATGATTCGAACCGCTCAATGTGATTAGAACTTGATTTTAAAGGTACTTGCTAGAAATCAGCAAAAAAAAAATGACCGGGAGCTGACTTTGAACAATTTATTTTTTGAACGGTTTTGTAAAAAACTACTCAAATCAAGCTCTTCTCAATCATTTTTTCTTTTTGTTGATTTCTCGTGGGGGCCCTTAAAATCACGTTCTGAACACATAGATATCCAAAATCACTGCTTTGAT